>CM055821.1:6515922-6868559 GCA_029582265.1 Zoroaster sp. YZ-2022 | reverse complement strand
TAGTACTTTTGCGGCAGTTGCAGTCTTTGGCTTATTTGCTTGGAACATCATGTGACACGCTCTGAACCAATTACAAGACAGTATCTTTATATGTGGTGTTATAATAACCACTGTGTATAGATCATCCGTGTAAACTGCCTTACATCTTAACTGCCATCACCCACGAAAAGTGTAGGAGTACAATGTTCATCCAACCTTTGATGTTACATCTGTTTGTGATGATACTTCAAAAAGCCTCAGCATCTAAATGTGGCATGAAAAAGGGAACATGGTTCCAGGCGGTAGAGCACCACATCTTGTGGGGCCAGTCCTTCATGAATGCTTCGGACGTGTCTGCCACAAGATGCGTTGGATTTTGCCTCAGCGAACGACGATGTTTCTCTTTCAACTACGATCACATCAATAAAGTCTGTCAAATGAATCCCGCTTGGAAAGAGGAATTATCCGGCGATTACTTTCAACGAAATGACAATTTTTCGTACTATGCTAAAATTTCAACTCTTGATGAAATAACACCTAACCAGGTAGGATTGTTTGTATTTTAGTCAAGTGTAATATTAACTGACTGTGAAAAATACTTGATTTAACTTAATTTAATGTTACATTTCCAATACAACCGTATGGAAAACGGAGTCCTTGTTCAAACACATTTTTTCTTGTGGCCTGGACTCAAAATAATGATAAGAAGTATTAATTTGCTTCCTTCTCTAATTCAGAGCCGTAGGTCAGAATTTCTCAAGATGAATGATATCATCACTAATTTTCCAACACGATAATATTCGATAGTTGGTATTCTTTGTTAATAACCAAACATTTACTTCAAATGACTATTGAACCGACAATTGTTGTAAATTAATTGTGATTCTGATGACATTAATTTTGATTTTCACCCTTATATCCAACAGATCAAACCTCAAGTGGAACCAGGGTCTTCTACCACGACAAAGCCAGCAACAACTGGTATGTCATAAATTTGATCTTCTTTTTTGTTTAATGTGATCCAGAAGTGAAATAATATTTACTCTTAGAAGAGTGGAAATTGTTTCAAATAATAATTTCGTTTGTATAACCACCACCAACTTTAATGAAACTATCTGGATCACAGTTTTTATAGGCCTGTAACTTATTAACCTCTTAAGCTGTACAGAAGAATTGGAAATTTCGTGTAATTTTACATGATTGAATAAATTTAATCTAGTATAATCTAATCTAATAATCTAATGATATATAGGCCTACAGTATATTCGGTGGGGTAGGGTGGGGGACTGAACTGAAGTGTATATATAAGGGGCTTCAAGGCTTTCTTGTAAGTCAATTTCTAATAGTCATACAGTACGTGATGTCAAAAAGCTCCCTTCTTGATATCATTTTGGAAACTGATCACCGACTGCAACTTTGTTCAGTTATAACAGCGTCCTCTTGTTCCTGGATTTAATTTTGAAGGGGGTAGATGGCTCAGTTGGTAGAGCGCCGGCACATCAACCCGAATGTTGCAGGTTCAAATCCCGCTGTAGTAATTTTTTTCTTTGTTCATTCCAAGCAAATATAATTTGTGTTTAATAAAATTGATTTGTTTGTGTGTAGCCCCGTATATTTAATATCCATATTTCCACTTCTCCTTCTACTTCCAGCTCCTTGTGTCAGTCCACTAAAACTTGGTCTTGAAGATGGTGGTTCCATCCCCGATGACAACATCACCGCATCAAGTAACTGGGTGGGTGGAGACACAAGTATACCAGCATATGGACGTCTCAACAAACCTGACCAAGGAGGTTCTATGACAGTGGGAGCATGGGCACCTGCTACACCAGATACCAACCAGTGGATACAGGTGGATTTAGGCAAACCGACTTACGTGTCCGGAGTACTCATGCAAGGGCGTGCAGAGAATACACAGCGGGTGACCAAGTACAAAGTCCAGTACGAGCCGCCCTCACAAGCATCCCTCATTGATGTACAAAACAAAAATGGCGAAACCCAGGTAAGAAATGAACACTATATATGTAATAATTAATTTGACGCCCCAGGTTTTGCTTGGCTCTTTTTTCTGCTTAATAAGTAAATACAATAATGGTCGATTGACAAATGTCTTGCAATGAAGTGAACTGAAAGTCCATGTTTTTCAGCGTTACAGAGAACATACGATTTTAAAGCTTAATTCCAACAAAGATGAAACCGATTTCATTCGGCTGAAAATTTGTGGTTTTATTTTTATTTTCCGCACATAGATATTTGATGGCAACATCGAGCCTTACGACATTGTGGAAAGCCTCTTCGCCGTACCCATCTTGGCGATCAAGGTTCGCATCGTTCCTCTGGAGTGGTTCGATTTTATCACTTTACGGTTTGAGCTGCTTGGCTGTAAATGAGTTTAAAACCATTTCGGAACTGCCCGCGACACTTAAACGCTTTATAGATCATGTATTATTATGCTTACATATCTGTACTTCATATTATGCTGTACAGCTTTATAGCGCTATTAATGAAAAATACAATTGTGTATCGTTATAATGGTTGTATATTACACACTTTTGGTAACATCTCTGTAAATGCATCCATACTTTATAAGAACCTAGATATATGTATAGAAACCAACCACTTGTCTGTAAATGCATCCATACTTTATAAGAACCTAGATATATGTATAGAAACCAACCGATGTCTGTAAATGCATCCATACTTTATAAGAATCAAGAGATATGTACAGAAACCAACCGATGTCTGTAAATGCATCCATACTTTATAAGAACCTATAATAGAAACCAACCAATGTCTGTAAATGCATCCATACTTCATAAGAACCTAGAGATATCTATAGAAACCAACCTTACAGCGTATTTTATTGTGTCGTTGAAGGGACTGACCCGATTAAAACAGTCATGACTTATAATCTAAAAGCTGTGATGTTAACAAACGGACAAGTTATCTTGTAAAACATGCTGCAATTTCTGAGAAAATGTGAAAAGTATTTCATAATTAAAATGGAGCCCGGGCCTTGCATTTTCATTTCATTTCTCGATAATTTTGTCTCTTGGATATTATTAAGATGATGCATTTACATACATTTTCTTTTACCAAATATGTACACTCTATTTTAAATAGTGAATATGCATTCAGATTATTCGTGTTCATACTGTTATGATCCATTTTAGATTTGAATTTCTAATTTACGTTTTCGGAAGGAATAACTTCTGAGTATATATTTGGTACCACTTTCATCTCAAAAGTTTTAAAATTATGATTCTTTCAGTTTCTAAAAAAACTGAAATGTTCACAGTTTTACATAAACATATCAGCGGCGTAGTCACGGGGGGCCTGGGCGAACGGGCCCCCCACAAATTTCCAGTTCCCCCCAGGTGCCCCCCACGAAAAATCCTCAGAGTGCCCCCCAAAAACAAAACAAAAACAAAAAAGGAAAAAAACCCATACCCCTGTTCCCCCCACTAAAAAAGTCCTGGCTACGCCGCTGAAACATATCGTGGTGTAAAGGTGATGATGGCAAACATACCTCGAAATCTTTGACTGATGTGGTGTCGTTTAAAAAGAAACATCTAATATTTAAGTGCAGTTATAAGTAAACATGATCACACACACATATTTTATGTGATCAGTCTGCATTGTTAACCACTCTCTTCATTTGAAAGAGTGGTAAAGAAAACACCAAATAGTTTTATCTTAGAAACATTTTGCAAAGACCAATAACACGACAGGACTAGAACTCACATGACGCGCGTCAAAATGTGACATTTTTGTTCAAAAAAATTAAATGCTTACAAATTGTTTTTGTGGTATTGACGGTGAATAATTTTCGCAAAAAGAAATTTCACCGTGAATCTGTGACGTCAAAGTTCGTTTCGCATTTGCGACAAAACTGTATGTCCTCATTACCACAATCATGTTACATCTATAACCAAACAAAATGCATGAGCAAAACAGTATATGCTTGACTTTGTCTTGATTAATATATAAAGAGGATCTTGGTTCTACGGTGTTTTTTGCGTTCTAGATATTCAATTTAACGGTTTCAGATCTTGCGTATTTGGTGGAAGGGAAGGGGGTAGCCTAACTTTTAGTTCCGTCAACTGTAATGATTTAATATAATTATTTCGCTTGGTACGGTATTCAGCTATAGTAGCGTATTATATTGCACGCGCCCCTGACTGTTTCCCGTCACTTCATAAAAAAGAAGAAGTATCATTTGCTGGAAAGATTAATAGTATGGCAATCCAAGTGTCCATGCATGTTTGGCTGCAGGTGGAATGGTAACAAGTCTATTTTTATAAGACCTAAAATTCCGAACAAAAGTCAATGCTTTTATCAATATATTGATGCGATACATTTTCATAAACAAAGTCAGTAAATAGGATCGAACATTTAAATCCTGCCATTTTACTGTATCAATTCACATATGGTTTCAAAAGAGAGGTTCCGATGTGACATTTTATTTTAAATTCATTCATTCACAGCTCAATATTGATGCACTTCACGATTCGATGAATCTTACACGTCTAATCTTTAAAAACAAAGGAGAAAGGTGTGATTTAAAGAATCGGAGGCAATCAGCCTTCTGAATATTGATTACAAATTAAGATTATAACCAACCGTTTGAATATAATTATGCCTGATATTATCTGCGACAACCAATCATGTGGTGTTCAAGTTAGAAATATTCATGATAATCTAATGACCTTATATAGATGCTATATAATTTTATTACATCAACGGTGAGAACAAACATGCTAAGTTTAGATCAAAAAGGCTTTAATAGGATTGAATGTGATGGGAATAAATATCTTTTCAGTTGTGACTAAAACAGGTATTCCAAATGGCCTTATTATAGGTGGATAAGGAAATTGTACAGTAATCATTCGAGTTCGATTATACTAAATAATTTCATTACTGAACCTTTTACAGTCAGCAGAGGAATAAGACAAGGTTGCATAATGTCTCCATTAATATCACTCCGTCTGCGCAGAAGGGTTTGCCAGTTTAGTTAGGGAAGAAAGTTCACGGAACCCAATTGCGAGGCACAGACTGTCGCCTGAAATTAATACATCATGCAAAATATCTAAAATGGGATAAATAAATTGTACAGTAATCCTCCAAACCTTTCAAAGTCAACAGAGGAATGAAACAAGGCTCCCCATTGTTTCTTTTATTGTCATATGCGCAGAAAGTCTTGCCAGTTTAATTAGAAACAATTAAAAATCCAATTACCATGCAGGCACAGACTATTGCCTGAAATTAATTCAGCATGAAAATGGTACAACAATATTCCTCACCGACAATAAGGAATTTTAATATTCGCAAAGCTTGTGGATTGGGACATGGAAAAACAGAATAGACAAAACGGTGGTTTTTCTTGGGTCAACGACAGTTGTAAAATTCTTGGATTGTTTTTTTCGGCAATGAGGATAATTCTCGTAAAAACTGGGAACCTAGAATGATAAATTAAATCAGTTCTGAATAAATGAAAAGGAAGACGATTAACCATGAAGGTAAATCAGTTGTTATCAATATTGATATTGGAGCTGGGTTGTCATGATACATGTAGAACCAAACAAAACAAGTAAACTGCAAAACAATGTATAGGATCACTACATGACGCTCGTCGAAATGTTGTATTTTTGTTTAAACAAAAACTGTTTACAAATTGTTTATGTAGTGTTGAAGTTGAATAATGTACGCAAAAAGAATTCACCGTGAATCTATGACGTCAAAATTCGTTTCGCATCTGCGAGATAACAATTTTCCCGGCAAATCTACCAACTGATCGATTCTCAGAATACCATCTCCACAACACTCAGCCTCTCGCGCCTTCCAAACCTTTCAACCAAGCAATAACCGTAAGTGTTTTTGCAAAATATTATATTGTTCAAAGCAACCATATAGGCCTAATCTTTGAAACAAATAGAATGACTGATTTAAAACTTGTTAGATTGATTAATGTTTAAGATTGTTTTGAAACTAATTTCATGTAGTACAACTGTATGTCTAATTATATGAAGGAAATGGATCAAAACACTGTATAGGTTTTGGTTATTTTATATAATATTGTAGATGGCCGTAATGATGACTTGAAACGTCTGCTACAGAGACAACGAATTCGTGCCGTGGCGTGTATGGGATTAGTCCGGTCAATGGATACGCGCTCAAGCGGCAGAACAACCAGGTCAGAGTGATGGGTACGTGCTCAATCGGAACGACCAGGGCAGAGTGACCATAGCTACCACTGGGCCACTAATTAACTAGGCAAATAATTATGAGTGAGATATTTAATAGAGTATGCACACTGGAGTATACACACTTGTAGAGTATACACACTCGAAACCTTGAAGAGAAATAAACGTAGAGATTCTTACTATAAGTTTGCATACAGGATTATAAGAAGTACTGGGTACACTTTGTATAAAAGAAGAATGAGATTTATGTGATAAAAATAAAGTGATGAAATTCAAGTGAATAATTAAGTATTGAATTAGGACTAAAGAAATGTTAAATTGGATTCATCTGAACTTATGATAATTGAGATCAGAATGAATTACTTTAAATGATCTATAAGAATACATTAATGTCAATATTGTAAAATAATAGTTATTTGTATAGTGAATATAATAAGTCAAAAATGATTTTTTGTATCCGAGTCGTTTCTCTCTGTCTTGTTGATTTTTGAACCAGGGTCATCACTCCAGCAAAATTTAATTTAATAAGGAACAGACGTGGTGACACGGTCGTGTCGATTTCATTTTCAAAATATACAAAAAATGTAATTTTTGTTAAATAAAGCCAAATAGAAATGGGCAAATTCACATTTTGGGGATACATGAAACACTTCCAAAGTACATGAGTCAGGCGCGTGATACAATCTTCGTCACTCTGATTGAAATCCGCGTCGTGCGTCGCACAAAACATACAAGACTTAAAATCCTATACGAAAAACTTCGAATTCGACTTTTATAAACATTATTCGGGTAGAACATTCAAATCATTTTACCAAAACAAATATGTTTTCAAAATAAACACTCGCAGCTCATTATATATGCAGAGATCAATATGCTGCGTGAGCTCGTGTCGTGTATAATTATTTGCAAACTGCTGACGTTGCGCACTGACTGCGCGTCGGTCCATGACTCCACACTCTTTTGCTTCGAGAGCTTCCCTTCTCACTACGCCAGCTTTTTGTTCATTCTCACCCACAGGCCTATAATCCGTATCTATCTGATTTAAGCGGGGATATTCGGGGACATGGTTAAGGGTTTTTCTGGACAATTATACGATTTGGGACAAATGCGGTCAAACGGGGATTCAGACTTTGGATATCTGTACACAATGAGACATATTCGTCATTAGGCAAGGGAAATCAACGCTATTGTTAAATATTAAACTGTTGCCTTTGAAGCGTTTGTGCACTAATGAATTGGCACGACTACTGTCAACTTATAGCAGTGATGGAATTACAATTTCAGGGAAGGTACAAAATTGGTAATGTCGGCAAAATTGACTCTATAAGTAGGCCCTATGTTTACTTTCTCTGAATCTAGATATACATTATTTTGTGTTCCTATCAGTAACCAACATAACTAACGCACGCAAAGTTAAGACCCGGAATGCATAGCGTTAATCCCAGCATGCAATAAGCTAATTTATGTGATTTTTTCAAGTAAAACGTTTCAGTGCTACAGTAACTGTAGGACACCCTAAAGATATCAGAAATATTTCGAGTTTTTAACATAGTGTAGGCTGGATTTGAAATGATTTTAGGAAGCTACCATCTTTATATATCCTTATGGTGTATATTATGTTGTTTATTAGTCTATCCGTATGGAAAGCGTTGAGATTCACTGGCATCAGAACTTTTCAAAATTGTTTGATCCCGCACTCAAATTTGGCAATTGGTGTATCAACATGGAATTTTGGGTTTCTGATTCGTGGAGGGTCGCTTGCTCTAATTTAAAAAAAAATGATCATGATACCATAAAACAAAACTTCGCAAGGGTCTTAGGATAATTTTCTTGTGAAGCAAATCTCAGTCGAAATATGCAGACCTCTCTGCTTCGTAGGTTTGATCTGATCTGGCAAGGCAATAATTACATTGATTGACCCTCTCTGCACAGTCACCAACTACAACAAATTTTTAAAGACGCTAAAAATTCCATGTACTTGGGTAGGAAACCCTTACGCAGGTACAGCCGACTGGTTCAACTGTAATGGTGACAGGACTTGTTAGGTAAAACTTGTAGCTTTACATGGTGAGGATGATAAGTAAGACTAATTGCGGTGACACCATGTGGAATCTCAATTGAGTAGTAATTAGTTCTTTTCAGGGGGGGTGGGGGGAAAAGTGAAACTATTGAAGCTAATTGAAACTAACAACATTTTCGTGTATTTTAAACAAATATAATACAATAATATTCCAACTCAAAACATATAAGAAAAAAAATAATAATAATAAATAAATAAATAAAATAAAAAAATAAAGTCTCCGGTTTCTGGTCTCCACGCGCGTTGCCTCAGACCTGCGCGTCGGCATTTTTAATTTTCTTTTTTCCTTTTTCTTTTATTTTTTGTTTTGCTTTGAAACGATGTCCAATTTCAGCCAAAATTGCTGGTTCGATTGGATTTCTGCCGTGCTGTGTTTTAAACGACTTATTCACAAAGGGGTATGAACATTTACCTGATTTGTGAGGCCTTTCTTAGCCACCATACTTCGAATATGGGAAATTTGGTCCCCGCGTATACATGTATCACGTATTTCCCTGTTGCCCCCCCCCCCCCCCAAAAAAAACATTTTTTTTTTAAATAATTTAATAAATAAATAAATAAATAAATAAAGCGCGTCACCGCAATGATTTTGAAGCGACCGATGATCAGAAACTTGAGACTTTATTTATTTTACTGGTCGTCCGTAATGGCGCATGAGCGCTGCCAGCGGAGATAATTTATCAGTTAGGAACCTCGTTCAACAAATTGCAAATTTCCGCCAGTGGTATATTATTATAAATAAATATTCAAGAACTGAATATATACCGGCAACATTAACAATTGAAAATTAATTGAAAGACATAAACTCAAAAAACTCAATGAGCGTTCCCTTTATTTGTACATCTTATCAAATGATGATGAATCTCATTTCATTGCAAATGATCAGATGAACCGGTGGTCTAATGGATAAGACACTTGACTTCTGTGCTAGCGATCTCGGTTTGAATCCTGCACGCGTTTTATCTTTTTATTGTGAAGCAACACAATTCAAACCGTTTATTTAAGTAGGTTTATTTTAACCTGTCTGATACCAACATGGTCCAGATGGCGCAGCGCGTTAGCCGGAACACTGGAAGTGTCAATCGCGGGACTTCCAGAGCTGGGACGCACCGGTTCGAAGCTCTAGAACAGACCTAATTCAGGGACATGGCAGCTGCGGCAGCAGTAACGGTTTGGGAGCCGCCATGTCTCTAGTTGGTTACGATGCGGGAAAGTAAATGAGGGACCGGGGGTCTGCCGATTCCACCAGAAGGGTGCTAAGGTGGTTATCACGCTGGGTTCGCCTCGAAGATTCAACGCTCCCCAATGCCTGGTCATTACCTCTGACTAACTTTCTACAGAAATTTAACATAATTTAAATAATTTATTTTCTATGTCTGCAGAAATTGTTTACATTATTTAAATAAATAATTTTATGCGATTTTTTTTCATATAAATAGGGTGTTTTCAAAGGAAGGGAGAAAAACAAAACCGAAACTCACAAAAAAGTAAATAAATCGCATGTGATCAGTCTTGTATTTTTCCCAAATCAAAACCACATAGGCCTAAGGTAATCTCCACCCCCAAAAATAAAATAAAATAAATAAACATAAAAATTAATAGGCCTACATAAGAAATAAATCAAGAAATAAAAAATACGAAAACAAAAAATAAATAAAATGGATGGATGAATGAATGAATCAGTCAATCAATCAAATATTACACGTTTGCAGTTCCCCAGAAAATCACAAGGGGGTAAGCCTTGTAGTTTCCTATAAAAAATTCACGAGGGGTTAGTAGTTTCCCACCAAATAAAATCACAAAGTCTTGTACTTTTCCCCAAAAATCACAAGCCTTGCAATTTTTCGCCAAGAATAACAAAGGATTACAAAAATATTTCGCCTTGTAGTTTTTCTCTAAAATCACAAGGGACTCATAAACCTCGTAGTTTTAGTTGTACATTATGCACACTAACCTCAACATAAACGCGTTTAGGAATGCGTTTAAATGCTAAATGGCCATCCTCTGTACATGTCACAAACAGTGGCGTAGCCAGGGGGGGGCAGGGGCAAAGTGCCCCACCCACAGAAATTGTCATCATATAATGTTGTGTATATACAAATTGTCATTAAAACTGTATCCCCTTTGTGGTCATGGTAATAAACAAAAATACAACACAATAATGCAACACATTTGATACATTTTGTTTGCAGTTTTTCGTACAGTTTTTCGTTTATCAAAGTCAATATTTGTTTCAAAGTCAAGACAAGTCGCATGTAAACAAGTTCAAATGTAACTCAAGCCGCTCTACATCGAGATTAAATTTGTCCTAATTTTCGGATATACGTGTCATTTCATTCAATCAAAGTATAGACCTAATTAAGCATCTCTCGCTTGCTATCAAACCATCAGGAAACGGATTAGCCAAAGGAACATTTTTCTGGACGAAAAAAAAACAGTCACTCGAGAGCTGACCGACTAAGTGCCACATTACATCATTGGTAATCTCGACAAACGTAAACGGTCACAGTTTTACATAAAACGTGTACTTGGTGTAAAGTTGATGATGTTATTAAACATCGCTTGAAATATTTCTGTCTCAAGTGCTATCACTTTTGTAAAATTATTGTGATAATTTCGAATTCTGTCATCCGAAAACGGAAATTACAAGTTGGAATGGATACGCGCAGTCTGAATGCATTTTCAGTATTTTCTATTAAACGACACAAACACATAAGTTGGAACTTTCACATGTTGTTTTATACATCTATATCGATTAAATTATAAACATCTTATCAAAGGTGTATACTGGCTTTCATAAATTATCTCTCGTTTTATATTGATATATTGATAATGTAGTTGATATAGAAACAATAATTCAAGCAAAGCAAACACGTTTCTCGTAATTTAACAGCCACTCAAGGGTTGACTCCGTATAGTAACTGTCTGACAATACGTCTAATTGCACTCTTATTGACGTGCCAGTTTGGATATCTATACACAATGAAACATAATGAAAGGGCAATCAACGCTATTTTTTAAAAATACCTGTTATCGAAAGAAAACCATGGAAACACCTTGACTCTGAAGCGTTGTGCATATTTATGACGTCACAATGTTACAGATTATCCGTGCAGTAACTAGCTGCCTTACGTGCTCACTGTCATCACCCAAGAAATTGAAGTACAAAAAAATGTTCATCAAACCTTTGATGAAAACCATGGAAACACCTTGACTCTGAAGCGTTGTGCATATTTATGAAATCACAATGTTATAGAGTATCCATGCAGTAACTAGCTGCCTTACGTGCTCACTGTCATCACCCAAGAAATTGAAGGAGTACAAAAAATGTTCATCAAACCTTTGATTTTACATCTATTTGTGATGATACTTCAAAAAGCCTCAGCATCTAAATGTGGCATGAAAAAGGGAACATGGTTCCAGGCGGTAGAGCACCACATCTTGTGGGGCCAGTCCTTCATGAATGCTTCGGACGTGTCTGCCACAAGATGCGCAGCATTTTGCCTCAGCGAACGACGATGTTTCTCTTTCAACTACGATCACATCAATAAAGTCTGTCAAATGAATCCCGCTTGGAAAGAGGAATTCTCCGGCGATTACTTTCAACGAAATGACAATTTTTCGTACTATGCTAAAATTTCAACTCTTGACGAAATAACACCTAACCAGGTAGGATAGTTTGTGTTCTAATCAAGTGTATTAATCGACATGGGAAAATACTTGTTTTAACTTAATTTAAATGTTACATTTCCAATACAACCGTATGGAAAACAGAGTTATTGTTCAAACACATTTTTTCTTGTGGTCTGGACTAAAAAAAAGGATGAGAATCTTAAGTATTAAATTGCTTCCTTCTCTAATTCAGAGCTGTACACTGTAAACAATTTCTGTATTTTTACAGAGAAAATTTCACAGACACAGGATGTTTTTTTATTTTCACAACACTTTAAATGTAAAAATACATTTTTCTTAGATTTCAAATAACAAATTGCCTGTATTTTTAACATGTGGATGTAAAATTATTTTACAGATTTTTGTAAACTATAAAAGAAAATTGGGGCGTTATCGTAACAAAACAAAACATCTGTATACATCAAAGTGTCTGGCGATGCTGCTGCCATCACTTTTGATGTAAATTTACAGATTTGTTTTACAGTGTAGGACAGAATTTCTCAAGATGTGTGATATCATCACTAATTTTCCAACATAATAATATTTCGATAGTTGATATTCTTGTCTTAGAAGCAAACGTTTATTTGGTTTCAAATGACTATACTGAAGTGACGACTGTTGTGAACCCTTATATCCAACAGATCAAAGCGCAAGTGAAACCAGGGTCTTCTACCACGATGCAGCCAAAAACAACTGGTATGTTATAAATTTGATCTCTTTTTTATTTTATATGATCCAGAAGTTAAATAAACATTTACTCTAAGAAGAGTGAAAACTGTTCTAAAAAGTAAAGACATACTAATTTCGTTTGTAGGCCTATAACCACCACCAACTTTTAGGAAATGATTTCGTTCACAGTTTTTACAGGCCTATATTTAAATTTTGTTTACGTCTTAAGCTGCCTATACAGAAGAAGTGCAAAAATGTGTTTTTACAAGAGAAATCAAATCTAATCTAATCCAGACGCGTCGGCATGAATTTATTAAGGGTTGGTTGGCGAAAAATCTTTGGAAAAAATGTAGACCCGGAAATTGTTCGCCCGAAAAATACTTTGTTTGAGGTCACAGAACAACCTTCCCCCACCATACACACACCTTTTTAAGGGTAAAAATGGGGTCAAATATATTTTTCAATTATAAGTTAATTTTGATTCTTTAAAAATAATAATAGTAATTAGAGGTTAAGCTTTTGATGAAAACGCTGACATGGGTTTCGGATTTATTGATAACATTGGGCACTAATGTCCCAAGTTCTTTGTTTAGTGTTAAGAAAGTTATGATATATTGAAATAAGCTAAAAATGCGTATTAATTGTAGTCATTGTATACAAAAGTTGCATTGTGTGTTCCTTAGGCATCCAAGTAGTACTAACTCGTCCAAACGTAATTTTAGGCAAGACCCGATCGACAGGACGAGACGTGGGTAGATGAGACTGTGAGTGGGATTTTTGGGGGACGGTAGGTGGCAGGAGACTGATGTTTATTATTGTTCGAAATGTAATGGGCACTGTGCTCAGAAGTAAATGAGCAATGGGGAAAAATAGCAGCTAAGTCTGCTGCCGCCTACTGTTTCAAAGTCACCCATTGATATAGACTAAAATTGTAGATACTAAGAATATGATAAATGTTGTTATTGAGATGTGTGACATGAGTACTGTAAATAAATAAGTTGACATTACTATTTGCAGTATTAGTTGTAAATTTAGGTGTAAATATTGGTTGGTTTATTTAAGAAAGAAATACTTGAGGTGACAGTATTGTTTGCAGTGTATTTTGTGTAGATATTGTTACACTAATACACATTGCAAGGAAGTGTTCGATGAAAACGAACACAGGGGTTTCGGCTACATGTATATTGATATGCTGTGCTACCGTGAAATAATAATAGTAAGAATAAGAATAATAGTAATAATAATAAGAATAATTGTAATAATACTAATAAATGTGGATAGCGAGGACAGAAGTCTGTACCTAGAATTAGGGAACACATAATTTGATATGATCTGGAGGTGATTATGGAATTAGTCAATTATTGCATGTAACGTTGAATTAACGTTTGTATGTAACGTTATTCGTTATAGTTGCGTCGGTTCAATTTCTCGCATACACTCCCCCGTGTACAAAGTATATGCGTTCTCTCCAAAAATCACCGATTTGTACAACCATGACTACTTAGAAGAAGAGTGAAAACTGTTCTAAAAAGTAAAGACATACTAATTTCGTTTGAATAACCACCACCAACTTTTAGGAAATGATTTCGTTCACAGTTTTGACAGGCCTGTATTTAAATTTTGTTTACGTCTTAAGCTATAGGCTAGGCCCATACAGAAGAATTGTAAATTGCAAAAATGTGTTTTTACAAGAGAAATCAAATCTAATCTAATCCAGACGCGTAGGCATGAATTTATTAAGGGTTGGTTGGCGAAAAATCTTTAGAAAAAATGTAGACCCGGAAATTGTTTGCCCGAAAAATACTTTGTTTGAGGTCACAGAACAACCTCCCCACCCCCCATACACGCACCTTAAGGGTAAAAATGGGGTAAAATATATTTTTCAATTATAAGTTAATTTTGATGCTTTAAAAATAATAATAGTAATGAATGGGCCCAAGGGTAGTAGCGGCCGTTCCCTTCGCATCCCCTCGGCTACCCGCATGATCTAATATGTAATTCGGCGTGCGGGGATTACCAAAAGTATTATATTGGGGTTCAAGGATTTCTAATAGGGTATGTCAATTTCTAATAGAGTCATGTGATGGCAAAAAGTACTGTCATAACACAAATTTGGAAAGGGTCACTGATTGCAACTTTGTTCAGCCATAGTAAGCGTCCTCTTTTTCCTAACTTTTATTTTATTGTATTTTAATTTAATAATAATAATTCGTTTTTGTGTGTAACCACGTATGCTTAATATCTATTTTCTACTTCCAGCTCCCTGTGTCAGTCCAGTGAGACTTGGTCTTGAAGATGGTTCCATCCCTGATGCCAACATCACCGCATCAAGTAACTGGGTAGCCCAGGGAGGTTACGCAGATATAAGCACACCAGCAGGTGGCCGTCTCAACAAAATCCCACCGGATGATATTACCATAGGAGCATGGCATGCCAGTGTAGCAGATACCAACCAATGAATACAGGTGGATTTAGGCAAACCCACCTATGTCTATGGCGTACTCATGCAAGGACGTCAAGATCAGAACAACCAATGGGTGACCAAGTACAAAGTCCAGTACGAGCCACCCTCACAAACATCCCTTGTTGATGTACAGAACCAAGTTGGTGAAACACAGGTAAGAAAAAACTCTTTCTGCTGCTCCCATGATCTCAAACTCCCTAGCCACGTAATAATTGAATAAATGTTGGTCGAATGACAAATTCACATGTTTTGAATGAATGAATTGAACTAAATGGCCAAGCGATGAATATCACAGACCATCATTTATAACGAGCAGGTATCAGTCAGCAATGACTCTTATGAAGCAACACAAACAAACATAATTTATACTGCTACACCAAATACACAACACTTAATTATCGTAACTATTCAGAAACAGGTATAGGTCCTCAGAGCACATTTAAAGCCAGTTGCGGAGGAAATATTACGAATATATATATAATGACATGTTTTTTTTCCAAATAAGAAGAGCATCGGTCCCCCAAGATTAACAACATTTAAAAAATCAATTTTGTTTTGCTGAATGTTTTTTCCTGCATTTTTCGCACATAATGTAGGTGTTTGATGGCAATACCAATACTCAAGACATTGTTGAGAGCCTCTTCGCCGAACCCGTCTTGGTGATCAAGGTTCGCATCGTTCCTCTGGAGTGGAACGATTTCATCGCTTTACGGTTTGAGCTGCTTGGCTGCTAGACGTAATAATTAAATAGAATTTAACTTACAAATGTCAGAGTTATATCTTTATTCAAGAGCTTATGAAGATACATTATGCCAAAAAAAATAAAATAAAATAAATAAAAAATAGGTTGGCTTCAATTGTTTATCATTGCTTAAAAGTGATATACGATAACATGCATACGCGGTTTAACCAGACCAAATTTTCCATACATAAAGTATGGTGGCTAAGACAAGAGAGGCCGCACAAATTGGGCAAACGTTTATATGTGAACAAGTCGTTTTAAAACACAGCACGGCAGAATTCCAGTCGATCTAGACAATTTTGTCTGCAATTAGATAGCGTTTCAAAGCAACAAAAAAAAAATGTTTGTTTATTTGGTTTCATGCCAACAAAACTGAGAACGATTCAACTGTATTCAGTTGCAAATAAATAACTGTACAGGAGAATTTTAAATAAGTCAACACAATGACCAAAATTATACATTGTAACCATATGATATAATTTATGTACACACCATCAGATATAATATAGTTGCAGGCTCGTTGCCAAGGGAAGTCGGGGTGTAGCCACCCCCGCTTTCTCTTCTTTTCAGAACAGGCAACACATACAAATAAACACTAATACGGCACATGACCAACGAGGCCTAATGAATTTTTCTGCTCTATAGAAACTGCCTATAATGAAAAAGAAAATATGAAAATCTAATGAAGCAGCACATGCGCAAGACGTACGTAATTGGCATGATTATTCAGAGTGAGTTTGGCATCATTTGAAATAATTATATCCAAGGTTGCAAACACTAGGAATTAGACACAATATGGAGGAAGTATGTCATGCATGTGATTGGAGTACTATATATAGATCTATGGCGACTAGTGAAATAAATAATTATAGAACTCTATTTAATCGTACCAAAATGGCTGCTTCTTTATATTAGTTTCCCAATTGTTCTAAACCCGAATATTAGAGTTTGTTTTGGCTTTCACATCATCACCATCAACGAGAAGCACGCTCAACATCCAAGGGATAATTACCAGCAAATGTGTACTGTAATTGAAAACAATTGTCAATGATAGGCCTAACAAATCAATCCTTATTTTAAAAAAAATGGCATCGGTGGTAATCATTTCAACACTAAGCCAATGGATTTCCGGACCGCGAATTTCTGAAAATCCTATAATCATCTGCAATTAAAAGTAAATGATTACACGTTGAAATACACTACCAGTTAAGCCAAAAGATTTCCTGACAGCCGCCTCTGGATGGAATTTTTGAAAACGGTAATTACAGGACCCTAATCTTCTCTGTATTCAAATTTCAAGTAGATGATTATGTACACGTTAAGTCTACTGCACTCTAATTCGTATACGCTGAAACAATAAATTAAATCGCCTGGAACTCTTGATACACGTGTAATTTTTGCTATTGGCTTGGCGCTTTGGAAGGAGCTAAAGTTGGCTTCTTACAAAGACACAGACGACTCCTGTTCCCCCCACTGAAAAAGTCCTGGCTACGCCGCTGATAAGGCGGTGGGGCCGAGCGAATGCCGTAACATCATTAGGCCTCTCATTGGGTGGCTGAACCAGGACAAGCCTTTATATTATGGCCAGTCATTGTAACTTGGGAAATAATCTGAAACTTCCAAATGACTGTTTCTGTACAATGTATATATATATATATATCTTGCTTCTTGTGGTTTCAATTCGTTTACAGATATTTTATTAATATACAAACAGTGTATACACTTTTGTTAGAATGTAAGTAAATGCATCCATACTTGATAAGAATCAAATATAATATGTACAGAAACAAACATGTGAAAGTTTGACCTTATGTCGTTAAGGAGAACATTATAGGTTGAAATTCTTGCATCGGGTGATAAACAATTGATTTAATTTTGCCCTACACCGACGTGTGTATAGCACTGTATACTCAGTGCTTTCCGAGTGTCTGTGAAAAAACTACACATGCGACTCTGGCGGGATTCGAACCCACGACCTCCTGCTTACTAGTGCAGACGTCTTAACCTCTCGACCACCGAGCTTGCCCGATGACAATTGGCCGGCTACGAATTAGAGTACAATACAGACTTAACCATTTTCGTTTCTAATATTAATGGTAATGTCTTTTTGTGGGCACATAATCATATCGGTATTCTTTTTTTTTTAGTCAACTTGTTTTGCATAGACATCCCCGTTTTCTTTAACTAATACCAAGCTTTTCCCCAATCTGGAAACACGAAACAATAGCGAATTAATTTTGAAAGGTTATTTTTTATTACAACTGAAAAGATGCAATTTCTATTTCTAATATCAGAAATCATTAAAGACTCGTAAATCGTAAAGAAATGTTGTATGGCTGTATATTGGTTTTAATGGATTAGTCAACTTGTTTTGCATAGACATCCCCGTTTTCTTTAACGTCCCACATAACATTTTTAAAAACCTCGATTTGTTTTTTAATAACGCACCGGTGATCTGGACCCCAGTCAGTTCCCGTGGGGACAGCACTGGTCATCCCCCTGTGATATTAAATGTTGTTATTCAAGTGACAGCCGTATAGAGTTTCCCATTTCCAGAACTTATAGTACTTATTTCTCCATTGATCTTGATCCATTGTGCCCCATCAGGGTCTGAAGTGGGATCGCCATGCGTTCCCTCTCTATAGTAAATTTTGTCTTTGCCTTTAATCCCCTAAACACATGTCTCAAAAACTGAAATTTGCCTCAAACTCCCTGAAATATGATACCAGTTATCCAGGTGCCGTATAGCCAGCCTTCTTAGTGTGGAGGGCAAAGCCATTTTAGTCCCCATTTTAAGGTTCAGAGGATTTAAGTTGGTTTGGTTACGTTTCAGCATTGGACAACTAAACCGTGAGTACAGAAAAGCACAGAACACAAAAAAAAAAAACCTAGTGAAAATAGTTACGATGAATGCCTTTTCACACTTTTCTCATGACTTTTCCAGGCGCGTAGCCGGCCTTCTTAGTGTGGGGAACTAAGCCATTTATTGTCCCCATGTTAAGGTTCAGAGGATATAAGTTTAAATAACACTTGTATTGATATGACCTTTCATGTGTAGGCCCTACTCTTCAGTTACACTGCAAGAATTGTAATGAAAATTACTAACTAAAATACACAATCACATCCCCACCCACCCAAGATATCAGCCAATCTCTGTAGACTAGATGCAAAAGCAAATCATGTTATATACTAATATAGTTCTTTCTTGACAAATCCAATACAAAGTGATGTTTTACTCATGGTTTGGTTACGTTTCAGCATTGGACAACTAAACCGTGAGTAAAAACATCCCTCTTTATTTGATTTGTTTACAAACAATCCAAATGAACTTATAAATGTAAAAATCTTGTTAGTATACCTTATACATTATGATCACTTTCTTGGTTGTGTTAAAGTATAACAGTATATTATTTAACAATATCAAACATTTACAAATAAATACTAGTACATAGGTACATGCATGTATCTCAATATAAAATGAGAATCAGATCACATCGTGGTATAAAAACAAGTACCAAGTATAAATAAATGGTTATTTTTTTCTGTTCCAGTCTGTCTTGTCTTTTGCCAAATTTTTGCCGTCCCCATTTTATTCCTGAAAATTTCTGTGGGTGGGGCACTTTACCCCCTTCCCCCCACTGGCTACGCCACTGTTTTTGACATGTACAAACTGGCCATTTAGCATTTAAATGCATTCCTAAACGCGTTTATGTTGAGGTTAGTGTGCATAAAACTACAAGGTTTATAAGTCCCTTGTGATTTTAGAGAAAAACTACAAGGCGAAATATTTTTGTAATCCCTTGTTATTATTAGCAAAAAATTGCAAGGCTGATTTTGTGGGAAAAAATACGTACAAGGCTTACCCTTTGTGATTTTTTTGGTGGGAAACTACTAACCCCTCGTGAATTTTTTATGGGAAACTCAAAGCTTACCCCCTTGTAATTTTCTGGGGAATTGCAAACATGTAATATTATCCATCCATACTTTTTAATTTTTTTAAATTTTTATTTATTGATTTATTTCGTTTTTAATTGTTAAATGTTGTATTTATTTTTTTTAAATATATTTTTTTTTGGGGGGGGGGGGGGTTGGAGATTACCTTAGGCCTATGTGGTTTTGATTTTTTCCCCTTCCTTTGAAAACACCCTATTTATATAAGATCGCATAAAATTAATTATTTAAATAATACAAACAATTTCTGCAGACATAGAAAATAAATTATTTAAATTATGTTAAATTTCTGCAGAAAGTTAGTCAGAGGTAATGACCAGGCATTGGGGAGCGTTGAATCTTCTAGGCGAACCCAGCGTGATAACCACCTTAGCACCCTTCTGGGGGAATCGGCAGACCCCCGGTCCCTCCTTTACTTTCCCGCACCGTAACCAACTATCGAATAGGGGAGAGACATGGCGGCCCCCAAACCGTTGCTGCTGCCGCAGCTGCCATGTCCCTGAATTAGGTCTGTTCTAGGGCTTCGAACCGGTGCGTCCCAGCTCTGGAAGTCCCGCGATTGACACTTCCAGTGGTCCGGCCAACGTGCTGCGCCATCTGGACCATGTTGGTATCAGATAGGTTAAATTAAACCTACTTAAATAAACGGTTTGAATTGTATTGCTACACAATAAAAGGGAAACCGCAGGCGGGATTCGAACCGTGATCGCTTGCACATAAGTCATTTGGCTTATCCATTAGACCACCGCTTCATCTGATCGTTTGTAATGAAATGAGATTCATTGTCATTTGACAAGATGGACAAATAAAGGGGACGCTAATTGAGTTTTTTGAGTTTAGGTCTTTCAATTAATTTTCAATTGTTAATGTTGCCGGTACATATTCAGTTCTTGAATATTTATTTATAATAATATAACAATGGTGGATTCAACACTTTTGAAATTTGTTGAACGAGGTCCTAACTGATAAATTATCTCTGCTGGCAGCGCTCATGCGCCATTACGGACGACCAGTAAAATAAATAAAGTCTCAAGTTTCTAATCATCGGTCGCTTCAAAATCATTGCGGTGACGCGCTTTTTTTAAATTAAAAGAAAAATTAGGGGTGGGGCAACAGGGAAATACGTGATACACGTATACGCGGGGACCAAATTTCCCATATACGAAGTATGGTGGCTAAGAAAGGCCTCAGAAATCGGGCAAAAGTTTATACCTCTATGTGAAAAATTCGTTTAAAACACAGCACAGCAGAAATCCAATCGATCCAGCAATTTTGGCTGAAATTGGACATCGTTTCATAGCAAAACAAAAAAGAAAAGAAAAAAGAAAAAAGAAAATTAAAAATGCCGACGCACAGGTCTGAGGCGACGCGCGTGGAGACCAGAAACAGCAGACTTTATGTATTTCATTTTATTTTATTTATTTATTAATGTTTTGTTTGCCTTATATGTTTTGAGTTGGAATATTATTGTATTATATTTTTTTTAAATACGCGAAAAAGTTTCAATTAAGTTTCGTTACTACACTGTCCGGATATTTTGACTACAAGAAGCTTTAAGACAAAAGTGATTCTAATGTTTTGTGAGAACACAAGTTGGGCTTGAATTTGTAGGGTTATGTAACTTATTTGTGAATAGTAAATCATGTAACACACGCTCGGAAAATGTCTGTATATGAATATAATCAACTTACAAGCAAATCACCAACACCAACACTTAATTTACCAAAATATCTTCATTTCATTATATGGTACACAATGCCTTTGGTTTGGCTTTATTAGGTGGTGTTTATAGTCATTATTCCTTTCTTGTTTTAAAACAATAAGAATTTTCGTACCCTTTCGCTGTGTGCACCTTTTTTTAATCCTATGTCAGAGACCGATTAGTTCCACATAAAATAATGATGGTACGTTCACCGTTAATAATCAGCGCGAATCAATTATTT
This sequence comes from Zoroaster sp. YZ-2022, assembly GCA_029582265.1. Classification (NCBI taxonomy): domain Eukaryota; kingdom Metazoa; phylum Echinodermata; class Asteroidea; order Forcipulatida; family Zoroasteridae; genus Zoroaster; species Zoroaster sp. YZ-2022. The sequence continues at coordinate 6,846,856 of CM055821.1, read as the reverse complement.
ACAAAGTCGGGTTTTTATGGATAGAGAGCACAGGTGTAACCAGAAACACACAGAAATGTTGATCGGGGTGGGAGTGGGGCGTGAAAGCAAACTGCTGCAGGGACTGATTGGCTAAACAGCGTTTACAATCCAAACAGCGTTTATAATTTAAATCATATTAGTTATTCTTGAAAAGGGTTGTATTGGGTAGGGAGACAGCAAAATGAAAAGAAAATCGTTTTTGTAAGTATAAATCCATCAGGTGTGACACAAAACTTGAACATGCCATGGTGAATTATTATCTTTAATAATAATAATACAGAAGATTTATAATGCGCACATATCTACCAAGAAGTGCTCAAGGCGCTTTACAGTAAACAAGAAATCATACAATAGCATAACAATACAATAGCAAATGCAATATAATACTAAACAAAAGATAAAAATGAATGTTAGTAGTCCTTATAGGCAATAAGGTTTTAAGTTTTTCTTGAGTAAACAGTTTAAGATTCACGAATGTACAGAGGCAAATCATTCCAAAGGCGTGGAGCCACAACTTCAAAAGATCTGTCACCCCAAGAATGTTTAGACTTTTGCTCAGCCAGCAGAAATTTTGCACTGGAACGTAACTTGCGAGAGGGGCATAACATTTCAACAAGTCAGATATATTCAAAGATTCAAAGATATATTCAAAGATTTTAAAACGATAAGCAATATTTTATAAATAATACGATATGATATTGACAGCCAATGCAGATCTTTATATCCTTTTTATTACCATAATAATAGTCTGGTCAGTAGTCAAGTTTATTACACGAACTGAAGTACCTAAACCGACTGTTAGAATAATCAGGATACTGTCGGTATTACCTTCAGGACGGTTAAATAGATTAATTAGATTAAAATAGATTAAATAGACCTATGGAATATATGAAAAGACAATGTTACACCATTGGTAATTACCCAGGATAAAATCTAAAAAGTTATTCTGAAAAAACATAAACAGTAAACAGTCAAATCTGAAATGAATCACCAGTCCGCTGATTTTCATTTTCACATCAGAATGAATGCAAATAATTTATTTTCATTATGTTCTCCTTAACGACTTAAGCTGAACTTTTCACAGGATTGTTTCTGTACATATTATAATTGATTCTTATAAAGTATGGATGCATTTACTAACATTCTAACAAAAGTGTACACACTCTTTGTATAAGACAGTTTACTAAACACTTTTAATAAAATATCTGTAAACGAATTGAAACCACAAGAAGCAAGACATTATATGACATAAAACACAATAAAGGGGGCCACTTTCCTACCCACGTTAGCAGTTTTTCTAATGGTTGTAATTTTTTTTTTAATATCTGAAACCACCCAAAAAGAATTTCAACATTTGAATAGACATGCATGCTTATCCTAAAGATAATTTGAGTTGATTATTACTATTATTTTTTTAATTACCCTAAAATTTCCATCAAAAAATGGACGGAAAAGTGAGGTAATTTTTTCCGTCCAATTTTTATGGAAATTCGAGGGTAAAAAAATAAATAAATAAATAAAATAAATCAACTCAAATTAGTTCTAGTATAAGCCTGCATGTCCATTCACATGTTGAAACACTTTTGGTCGGTTTCAAGTACTTAAAAATAAATAACAACCATTGGAAAAACTGCTAACTGACGGATGCAAAGTGGCCCCCTTTATTGTATTTTATGTCATATACATTGTACAGAAACAGCCATTTGGAAGTTTCACCTTATTTCGTGTTGTCACAAAATATAGCAAATATTGAAAATGCACTGAAAGTTTTCATTCTATAATATAGAAATGAATATCGGCTGACAATTATGCCATTTCATATTGGGATTTGTATTTGACGTTGTCTCAGAAATAACATGTCTGACGGAATAACTTCTCATGACATTTTTAACAAGAATATTTTTAAAGAATAATTGTTAGAATAGTTGTTGGAATAAGTAAAAATATATATCCTGATACCAAGATATTTATTACTAATTAGAGACTTAGGCCTGAGTAAATTTCTGCCATATGTAACACGCATCTAATGTTTAATTATTTTGAATGAGAAATTCAAATGGAAATTCTTGACATCATTCGATAACAACCCTTTTTTAGATGTACTCCTTAAAGCATACTAAAACATGTCAACGCATTTATGCAGATCTAACTTGGGTAAAGCCCTATAGCTCTTGTACAACTCAGAAACACGAAACCAGTGAAGTAGTTTAATTAAGCAAATGAACGTTCAAAGGCCAAACCGTTCGCTACCGATAAACCATTTTCGTTTCTCATATCCTAGATTCGTTAGACAGTTATTTTTTTCGTAACCATTTTTTGGGTTCATAATTACTCTTATCATCCCACTTTAAGGAAAATTTAAAAGATGTTAAGAACTGACCCAAACATTGAATTGCTTAATTGAGTGTCCTTTTGTCTTTTTGTGGGCACATAATCATATTATAGGGATTCTTCTTTTTTAGTCAACTTGTTTTGCAAAGACATCCCCGTTTTCTTTAACTAATACCAAGCTTTTCCCCAATCTGGAAACACGAAACAATAGCGAATTAATTTTTGAAAGGTTAATTTTCTTTTACAACTGAAAAGATGCAATTTTTATTTCTAATATCAGAAATCATTAAAGACTCGTAAATCGTAAAGAAATGTTGTATGTCTGTATATTGGTTTTAATGGATTTGTTTTAAGTTTTTCTAATTAAATACATGTTTCGTTTTGAATAACTTTGGTCATCCTACGTTTAGAAAAATAAAAAGATCAAAGAGCAGCCCAAAATATTGAAACTGTAATAAGACTTTATTGAGTGCACATTTGTCTTTTTGTGTGGCGCATAATCATATTGGAATTCTTTTTTAGTCAACTTGTTTTGCATAAATATTCCCGTTAGTTTGAACACCCCACATAACATTTGTCAAAACATCGATTTGTTTTAACACACCACTGATCTTGATCCAGTTATTTCCCGTGGGATTAGAACTGGACGTCGAGCGATAATAAATGTTGCCATTTACTTGACATCCATATACTTTCCCTTTCCCAGAGCTTATATTGGTCAGTGAACCACCGATCTGGGTCCATTGTGACCCCTCAGGGTCTGAACTGGGATCGCCATACGTTCCCTCTCTATAGTAAATTTTGTCATGTTCGTTTACCCCCCAAACACCTGACTCACCAACTGAAATTTGCTTCAACTTCCCTGAAATTTGATACCAGCTATCTCCCGCTATATTGGAATTGCTGGCCCCTCTGCGGTGGTAGATCTTGTCGGGTTCTTGTACCCCCCACACGTGCCCCTTTTCGCTAACACTGACGTGCTTCAGTCTCCCGTTAACTTTAAGCCAACTGCTTCCAGTGAATCGGGAGGAAGAAATACCTGATCGGTAAAAGATTCCATCATTTCCCTGGACACCCCACACTGTATTGTATCCCACATCAAGCTGTTTAAAACTCCAACTGCCCACCTTTACCCAGCGAACACCGTACTCACCCTCACGACCATACACGTTTTCACGAGCGTATACTGCGTTGTTGCTATTTATTCCCCACACGCCACAGTGACCAATAGATACGTGTTTTAAAGATCCATCGGTTTTAGCCCAAACGTTTGTAGCATCAATGATACTGACTAAACCCCTCTCCATAGGCTCGATAGTAGCCATCTGATTCCCTTCGTCAGTTTTTCCATCTTCACCAAGAGAAACAGATTCCGCATCCAGGATGCTGTGGCATCTTGTAGTCAGTAACCCCATCGACAACAGAACTATCCGCACCAAGCTAATACAATGTAAAATAATGTATTGAAAAAATAACGCGACCGACCATAAAATATTCCCTAACAACATTTAGGCTTATAGCTATACGAATATGGAGAGGGTAGAAGAGATCGGTGTTGTAGGTATCGAGTCTCGATCTCCCCATCGGTCACGATACAATTTTTCATTGGTCCTGGTCCCCCCTAGTGCAACTGACTTAGATGAACGTCCCTGGCTCCCCTCGGTTTCGGTCTCGGATGTTGTGGTCTCGACTACAACGCTGGTAAAGCGATTTTTATTTATTTAATTTTTTTTAATTTTGTTATGCAATTCGCCCCACACAAGGCCAATGGCCACTCCAAGGTGGGGGCTACTCAGTCATTAAGTTGTTACAACGACTCCACACTGAAGAAACCAGCCCCTCGCACCGAAACAAGACAAGTTAATTAACAGCCTCTTCACGGTGCGAATAGGACTGGGAGGGGTAACTAGTCCAGAACAAGGCAGTTGTTAAACTGCCTCTGCCCCTATAAGCAATTATGGTTAAGTGTTTTGCTCAAGGACACAAGTGTCACAGCAGAACCCACATTCTGCTGCTAACACCAGAACTTGAGTCCGGTAAGCTAGACCGCTCGGCCACGACACTCCATGAATCACCCATGTACGAAAATGAGATAATCCACGGATAAGTGTAATGACTAATTTAAAAACCGTTTGTCCCCATTCTTTTCATCTACTTTGCAATTTGATCTTGAGGGCCCTTTCAGCTTGAGGGGCGTGACATGGCAACTGTTTTTATTTGTCCCCGTGCGCGGGTAATTCGCTTGTGCCGTTTAGATTCAGAAAATTAGGTAAGACTTTTATGGGTGAAATATAACACGTTCACACAATGGCGTTGGTTGGATATAAGGGAACGAGAAGTTACACAATATATACAAACCGTATCCATCACTGAGTGATTCCTGGGTTAAGCATCGTTTTATAGTGACGTCGCAGGTTAATGTCCCACTTTAACAATCAAATCTCTATTTTTTGGGTAGAAAAACAGTACAAGAACACTTACCTTGGTGATGTCATTTTCGATTTGATATCTTACTTGACCTGACAACTTGGCTTGTATCTATCAAACAAAGTGAAAAAACGTTTACTGTAAACATCCACCAATGAAATAGTTGTATTGTGTATCTAGACAAGACCCTAGTTTACACTATTATGTTAATGACCTGTAAGACTCATTGTTTGTGATTGATTGTACATATGAATGGATGCAATAATATTGAAAATTTATGATTTTGAGGTATTGTGGGAATGGCAAATAATCCACACCTCCGTTACGATGTCTCCTTCTCACCACATGATTTGCATCTTCCCCTTATAAATAAAACACAAACAAATGCAAACTGGTTCAGCATTTTAATCCCATCACTGAAGTTCATAATACTCAGAGAATAATTAGCATTGTTCATGGACAAATAACCAATCAGTAATTATTTCCCCACTGGTTCAATCTCATTCCATTACTCACCAGATTGGGTGTTTCAAGCCGTCTGGTCTATCTTGAGCAGAATTACAGTTTGTTGTCACGTCGTACCGGTACGTATTTTGTGAAGCTGAAATTTCAAGCAGTTGTTTGGAAGCTTTTATCAGAAGCTCTGAATATGTCTTTGAAAGTATCTAATATTTATATATGCTTCAGGGCTTATAAATAAGTGTTATTTCCTTGAGTTATATAATTTAATTCGTAACTGCATGCAATATAAGAACAAGCAATTAAAATGTTCTCTTAGTGCAAATCTATCTCATTATTACCTGCCCGTAAAAAAAAGAAAAACAATCCACCGTTTGTCGTACATCATTGCAGTTAATCCATGCTCAACAGACTTTTAATTAACCGCCATCGATTGACCAATCATATCAGTTTTGAAAAGTCTGCAAGTACAAAAAATTACTTATCTTATATAATTACACAAATATAATTGGCGTTATTTGAAGGTTATTTTATAACAATTAATACGGGGGATTAATACCATGGTCCGTGGGATATAATTGCTTGCAATTAAAAACATGTAATCTTTTTGCTGATGATACTGTAATTTATACTCAAGCACATAGCGCTTATGATGCTAAAACTGCACTTCAAAATGATTTGCAAAATATCGAAAAATGGTTATGTAAAAATAAATTACATGTTAATGTTAATAAATCATGTTGTATGGAAATCACTACAAGGTCAGTGAATGACAATAATTTTAATTTAATAGTAAATAATGAGCAATTAAATCAGGTTCAATATACTAAATATCTTGGCATTACAATTTGTAATGATATGTCATGGGAACGTCATATATCTACTATTTGTAAAAAGTTGGGTCATAGTATTTATGTATTACGTAATTTAAAGAACAAAATTCCCCCTGAACATTTATTGATTGTATACAAGACAATAATTCAACCCCACATTGATTATTGTATAACTATATGGGGCTATGCACCTGATGTTCAATTAAACAGAGTTCAACGCTTACAAAACAGAATGGCACGCTTACTGACAAATAACTACGATTGGAATATTAGTCCATATGACTTTCTTAAAATGTTAAATGTTCCTACAGTTACGCAGAGACGAGATTATTTTAATGGTATTTTAATGTATAGGTGTTTAAATGGTACAGCCCCTAATTATATGTCTGATTTTATATCAACGGCTTCTGATTTTAATTTTTATATTACCCGTAATGTTAAAGCTAATATGTTATATGTTCCGAAACCTAGAGTGGAACTTTTTAGACAGTCTTTTCAATATGTAGGACCTTCGTATTACAACGAATTACCAAATGTAATAAAAGGGGCTGGTGATATATTAAGCTTTAAACGTTCATTAAAAGATTGTGTTTTAAATGTATAAAGACATCTGTATCTACATTAAGTATTATTAAGTTCTTTTTTCTTATTTTCATACAGTATTGTATTACTTTATATCTCCTGGGCGCCTAGGAAGAATACCGGAAGGTAACTGGCCTACCCAGGTTACATATTTTGAAATAAATAAATAAATAAATTGGTTCAGCACGTGGTCGCTTCACTGAAGGGAAGTTCTGAATAGGCCTACTCGGAATATTTAGCATTAATTGTTCAAGGGGGAAAACAGTAATACAGTAATGAGTATATTAAATAACGCCAAATAACTTATTAAGAGGCCTTATTATTTGTTTGTGATTGATGGTACCTATAGGCTATAAATGATTGGCTGCAAAAAAAATTGAGATTTTGAGGTGAATTTTGTGTAAATGTAATAACCTAAACCATACGTATAGTTCGCCACATGTTTTGCACCTTCCACTCATACAAAAATATATCACTGAATAAAAAATGGTTCAGCGCGTCATCCTTTCACTGAAGTGAAGTTCTTAATACTCATAAATATTAGAATTGTTCATGGACAAATAACCAAACATAATATTGAAAATTATGATTTTGAGGTAAATATATGGTAAATAATCCACACCTCCGTTACGATGTCTCCTTCTCACCACATGATTTGCATCTTCCCCTTATAAATAAAACACAAACACATGCAAACTGGTTCAGCATTTTAATCCCATCACTGAAGTTCTTAATACTTACCATTAATATTTAGCATTGTTCATGGACAAATAACCAAACAGTAATTATTTCCCCCCTGGTTCAATCTCATTCCATTACTCACCAGACTGGGTCTTTCAAGCCCGGCGTCTGGTCTATCTTGAGCAGAGTTACAGTTTGTTGTCACGTTGTATGCACTTTGTGCAGCTGCAGTTTCACACAGTTGTTGGGAAGCTTTTTTATCTGAAGCTCTGAAGATGTCGGGTTTTTTTTGAAGAAGTGTATATAAGCCTTACATCATTTATTATTTCATTAAATTGTGTAAATTTGTACTTTGAAATAATTCGTAAATGCATGCAGTATACCAACCAGCAATTATAATGTCCAATTAGTGCAAATCTATCTCATCATTATTTAACTGTCGCAGTTAACCTTTGATAATCCCACTTTAAATTGCCCTCGATCGACTGACCAATCATATCACCTTGAAAACAGTCTGCAAGTTCATAAAACTAATTACACATTTATAAGGTAAATGACGTTATTTTAAGTTTATTTTTAACCGTTAAGATGATGGATTAATACCATGTAATTGCTAGTTTTACTCAAGGTGATTCATGCTATATACGGTAAATTATGCTCGAGCTAGGGGCGTGTTTGGGCGAACTCGAATAGAAACTTGTTTCAGACGTCAAATTCTTCACGAGAAACAAGACGCGAAAACAAGAACGTACAGAAACTTGGTTGTGTTTGTAAAGCGTTCAATTCTCAACGTTCCTCAAAATAATACGGTGTAGCCTAATTTATGTTTTGGTAAAAAGGAACTTAGGGTTCGTTCCCCCGTGCCCCCCCCCCCCCTAGTTATGCCACTGGTTTTTACAATCCGCCAAACCAAGCGTAACCAGTCACAAACTTCGGTTCACGTTTGGTCAGAAAAATGACAACCGAACTCTTAACAACGCTTAACAAATCCCGAAGCCCAAACATGTTTCTGGTCAGGGTCGCGAAAACGCACACCTGGGCTGCGTTCCGCTTGCGCAAATGTATCGCAAACGTTCGCGCGAACGTTTGGGAACGGATGGGTCAAAGTGGAACCGATTGTGAGCGCAACGTTTGCACAACCGCAAACACATCAAAACTACGTTGGCCAACGTTCGCCAACGTTGGTGGCGCGCAATTGGTTCCACTCGAAATTGTTTGCAAACGTTGGTGAACGTTTGCAACGTTCGCGCAAGCGGAACGCATGCACCCTAGCATTACTGTTGTTGCGCGTGTTTATGACGTCACAAAATGAAGAAACATTGTGTTTTCAAGGAAACCAGCGGAGTGTGCGGGCTCGTGAGTAAACACGAACCTTCGCGATCGCCACTTGCACCGAGTCATGTCATGTTATGTCGCAAGTCATGCAATAAACACATGGGCGCATGACTATATAAACTAAGTTTGAAAAGCTGATGTTCAGAACTGTTGGTGCTCAGTAGGCCTATGTCTTGCAATAGGCCTACGGCAAAATACAAACCATGGGCTGCACAAAATCCCGAGTTGGCCCAATACTAGCGAAAACGAAGGCCAAGGGAACAAAATCAGTCAGAAAAAGCAGAGTGTGGAGAGATTCTTCGGAGTCCGAGAGGATGTGGAAGCGATTGATCCGCCTGCGAAAGGTGAAGGTCAGTTGGCGCTTGAGAATTATTGATGACCTTTTGTCAGGTATTTCAGATGTGTTCAACATGATTTGATACAGTTTTAAACCAATAATGACGGTGATGGTCAACAACATATGACACAAAGGAGAAAGACAAGTATTGGGGGGACCGCTGAGACAGATGGAAACAAATTAAGAATCTACGGAGCAACGTGACCTGTTTTGAGTTGTAAGATTTTAGGGGGAAAACTGTTGGTGTCCAATAAAAGATGCGTGTTCCGTGTGAACCTGGATTTTATCTTAATTTGTTTGCTTTGTTTAAAATAAGTACATAGCAATCTACCTTGTAGAAAAGGATATAATTTACTTTGAATTCACCAAATTCAGTACGCTGCTCAGGTCAGTTGTTAAATATCATGGACCTTTATCCACCCCCCCCCCCCACCCCCCACCCCAAAAAAATAAACAACAACAAAAAATTAAAAAACGGCAAACACGAATAAAAAGCCAAGGTGATATGTATTGCACACACAGGTTACCCCCGTCAAATCTCAACTAGGTGGTGGAGATAATTCGGAATACGAAGAAAAGAGAATTTCCAGTGTCGGGTCTTTTCTTTACATGCCGAGCAGTGAAGTTACTTCGGACTATGCAACAACGCTTCCCGACCAACGTAAGTAGGCCTATATAGACCGTCACGTTGAAACCATAATAAGCATATAGGCATATGCCTGCGCATCTGTCAATGACTGTGTGGGGATCTGGGAGAAGGTTATTATAGAGATTAAGATTATAACACTTTCATTTTGTAAGCAGAGCTGAACCAAATCCAGGCAGACATCCTCCGCGAACTGAGAGATCTTGGCATATTGAACGGACTAGTGTCAGGAACAGGGGCAATCTCTTTCACCGTGGACGACCCGGCAGCAGGATGTGGACGATCACTGCCTCTACGCCGCCCTCCGGCACGTCTAGAAGGGCTTGATAAGACTCCCGTAATGCAAGACGGAAAGAAAGCTGAAAAACTGCGAGAAAAGATGGAAGTTGCCCAGAAAAGACGAAAGGTACCGGAATTGTCCCTTCCCTCGGACCGTATTTGCCTTTCGAACTGTATCAACAAGGGATCTATAAGTCTCATGCAATGGCCAAACGTAGTCATCCGAAAGCCTACAAACCATAATCCCGATTCTGAAGTAAATTCTCTAAGATATGATGACCATTTTGGATGCTACTCTTTCTCTTTAGACGAAACAAGATGCCCTTCAAGAGCGTCTTCGTGCCCACTCGCGCCAAGGGATGCAATACAGTGAGGTAGCGGCCGAGGCAGAGCGTGCCTTGCAACAGAGGGTCGCCGACAGGATCATTGAGAAAGAGCTGGCCTTCAACAAGCGTGTGGAGAAGATGAGCGAGGCCAGACGGAAACGCATCAGGGTCAAGTCCCTCATGGGAGACCATGCTAAAGAGGTCATAGTGAAAACATATAGGCCTTACAGCCTTCTTAAATTAAACATTTATTGCAATGATTTTTATGATGATAGCTTTCAGAACTTGGCAAACAGGAGAGCGTATATAAAGGAGGGTCTGTCTGTTGTTGTACTGGAAAAGCTTTGACCTAAAGGGAAGGTACAACATTGGTAATGTTAGTAAAACGGCTCTATACGCGTATGCTTATTATCTTTGATTCAAGACATACATTAACCCTCCTATGACTGCAAGGGTCAAAATCAGTCAAAATGTTGGCATACTTGCCAAGGTATATCTAGTGCACTTAAAAGTCAAACACTGTTAAAACCTTACGTGTAGTAAGTACATTTACAGGTCAAAATGATCGACTGTTTTTGACTGCTAAAAGCATTGTCTTGTATCGTTGAGGGTGGTCAAAATGACAGTAAAAACCAGTCAAAAATGACCCTGTGGGTTTGACACTATAGCTACTTGCCACTAAAGTGCAGGTATAGTATCGTTAAATAAGAAATAGTGAAAATTAATTCAGATTGTTCGTATTCATTCTAATGGTATTAACGAGAGTACTATTTCCTAAATTCGAACTTATTATTTCACCTTAGACAAAACATATCATCAGCTTGACATCGAGTTTCAAAGATTCGAACAACAATTCGATCAGTATGCTCTTTATTTATTTACCAATTCTAGTAGTATATAACTTTCCTTTACAAGACAAAAAAAAGGAGGGAAAAAGAGGGCGATGAAAGGTCCGAACCAGGGTGATAATGATAAAAATATGTTGAACTACATATTGTTCTCAAAAAAAGTCTCCGGTTTCTGGTCATCTTCAAAAAAAGGTTAATGTCGAAGGTTAATACACAAGAGGGCGCTATTTAATGCGATACTGCAGAGCCGTATTGGCTTCAGACAGACATAAAACCACGATCACAGACTTGGAACCAAGTCTACTTCAAAATCGGTGTGGTGACGCGCTCTTTTTTTTTTTTTTGGCCAACGGGGAAATACGTGATACATTGTATGGTGTCCTCTTTCGGCTGCTCCCGTTAGGGGTCGCCACAGCGGATCATGATCCGCATATTTGATTTGGCATAGGTTTTATGCCGGATGCCCTTCCTGACGCAACCCTCCCATTTATCCGGGCTTGGGACCGGCACTAAGCATGCACTGGCTTGTACATCCCCAGTGGCTGGGTTCAATTCGGCCCTCGCAGCAATTATGGTAAAGTGTCTTGCTCAAGGACACAAGCACCATGGTCGCAAGGCTTCGAACCCACACACTCTGACGACTCAGCCATCAGAACACAAATCCGATGCACTAAACCGCTCGACCATGGCACCCCACACGTGATACATTGTATACGGGGACCAAATTTCCCATATACTAAGTATGGTGGCTAAGGGAGGCCTCACAAATCGGGCAAACGTTCATACCCCTATGTGAAAAAGTCGTTTAAAGCACAGCACGGCAGAATTCCAATCGATCCAGCAATTTTGGCTGCAATCGGACATCGTTTCAAAGAAAATAAAGTGTACAAAAATAAAAATGCCGACGCGCGCGGAGACCATGAAACCGGAGACTTGTTTTGGCCAAGAGAAATAACCTGTTGATTTGTTTTCTTGATGTATGTAGGTTGTCGAGATATTGGGCAGGGAGTGCCAAATGCGAGCGGCAGAGACCGTTGCCAAAAAACAAAAAATCGTCCAGACAAAGCTCGAACGTCATCACCGCCTACTTGCCAGCAGGTAGGCATGTACCCCCAATTTGATGTGGTTAATATCAAAACGGAAGATCAAATTACATGAATAAAACAAACTGCATCAAGAAACAAACTGTAATCAAACCAATCACAGAAAGTAAAATGTTGGCCTCATTTACATACCATAACAAATTAGTTACTTTAAATGCATTAAGCCCAAAAAAGTCTCCGGTTTCTGGTCGGCTTCAAAATCGGTGCGGTGATGCGTTTTTTTGTTTTTGTTTTTTTGAATCTTTTTCTTTGCCAACAGAGAAATACGTGATACATGTATACGCAGGGACCTAATTTCCTATATACTAAGTATGGTGGCTAAGAGAGGCCTCACAAATCGGACAAACGTTCATGCCCCTATGTGAAAAAAAAGTCAGCAGTCAGCACGGCAGAATTCCAATCGATCCAACAATTTTGGCTTCAATTGGACATCGTTCCGTAGCAAAAAATAAAATAAAATAAAAATGTCGACGCGCGGGTCTGAGGCGACGTGCGTGGAGACCAGAAACCGGAGATTTTTTGGCTTATTAACATTTCAATACCAAATTGGTAGAGAAATAATAGACTTTATATTATTTCCCCACATCATCAGGGCGAGGTTGAACCAGAAGCATCGGGAGAATGTCCGGCGTGCGGTGGCTCGGCGACTCGCCGAACAAGAGGAGGCGGCCGATCAGAAGCGGTATGAAATTGAAACCGCCAAAGACTGTGGGGACGAGAATGATTTCGAGCCAGAGCTGCTGTGGATAATGTAGATTCTGCGCTTAACATTTATGCATACATAATAACCAACAGTCCTATCCTATAAACTCATAAAAGCATTATACAGGTGTCATGTATACGCAAGGTCGTAGTCCTTTTATTTTATTTTATTTTATTTTTTATGCAAGTCGCTCCACACGGCCAATGGCCACTCCAAGGTGGGGGCTACTAAGTTACAACAACTCCACACTGAAGAAACCAGCCCCTCGCACCGAAACAAGACAAGTTAATAACCAGCCTCTTCACGGTGCGAATAGGACTGGGAGGGGTAACTAGTCCAGAACAAGTCAGTTGTTAATCTGCCCCTATAAGCAATTGTGGTTAAGTGTCTTGCTCAAGGACACAAGTGTCACGACCGGGATTCGAACCCACATTCTGCTGCTAACACCAGAACTTGATTTCGGTAAACTAGACCACTCGGCCACGACTCTCCACTGATGAGTGCTGGGAGTTACCGGTTAGTTCACAGTCGGTTAACCACCGGAACTTGGTACCCAACGGCCACACAAACTGGACAATCCTCAAATGTGTATAAGAGAGGAGGGCAAAAGTCATGGCGCAGCCAATCCTTTGAGAAGCCCAGCCAGGCCCAACCAGGCCTATATAATCCCCTAGCTGAGCACAAAAGACCGTTTACTAATGAATAGATCTCAAATAGCTCTTATTAATAATACAGACTTGACTAACGCCTCAGCTGTGTTTTGTTCACAACTGCAGCCATTATAATGAACTCTACATGGGCCAGGCCCTCCAGAAGCCCAGGCTATGTTGATTGGCAGGTACTGTATTGTTACAGGATTAGGACTCATCAATGACAGATAAGGAGGCCAGCTAGCCTGGGCCTGGCCGGGCTTCTCAAAGGCTTGGCTGTACCACGACATTGGCACTCCCTAACATTTTCAATTAAAAAAACACCACTAAACTTCCTGCATTGATTGTTTAATAACCAATGCTGCAAAAAAGAAAATGGGCAGTGCTTGATTCAGTGAACTTGAGCACCATGCACTTGATTTAGACAATCAAAGATTATGTCACGATTAAAGGTTCGCTGAAATATACCGTCATGTGCCCGGTAAAAGGACATAAGGGTGCGCTTAACCTAATCTGTCTTACGTCCATCTTCTGGTCACATGGCGAAACATCTTATTATGTTCGATTGAGAAATTGATAAGGTAATAATTGGGTTTTTTTTTTTGGCATCATAAAGAAAACTGTGACTTTTTATATTGAAACCAATATAAACTTTACATTAAGTATTAAACTTTCATGTCAAACCGTGATCAGTTATGTATTTTGTGATTACCAGTTGAGCAGTGGCTTTAAACATTTTTCTTTCAAATAGGGACTAGCCGACCAACATTTTAGATAAAAACCAATTATTGGGGGGGGGGGGGGGGGTGTCGAATTAAGCAAACCTTTAAGTATGTTACTGCGATTGTACTCCTAGTGTGCACCAGTCATCTTATCTTACCATAACTAACATTAAAGGGACAGTATCGTCACGTTCAAAGCAAACTTTCAACAGGGCATGGAATCGGTGTCTCAGTTTAAGGTGAACACAGTGACTGAATATTACTGGCCGATTTATGCAGCAGTAACGGTAATATGACCTTATCATGTGGGGTATTATTTTCAGTCACTGAGTTTATCTAAAACCGGCACTCCGATTCCATGCCATGTTGATCGTGACGCTATTGTTAGTGTGACACAAAGTAGCATTTTCATTAGTTGGGTACACCCAACAAAAATATGTACGGTATTTTGTATCCAACTGGTGTCTTGCAACACGAATAGCAAATACACACGGCGCAGGCAATAAAATGAGAACTGAGTTTTCACGATATTCTATCTAAGGCCCTCTGTTCATCCAGTGCTTTTCTTGTCTCGGCCACCTGTTCCAAGAACTGTCCGTATTCCACTGGGTCAAGATTCCGAATGACCGTAACTCCCACGGAACGGCACGTGCCAATGATCTGTTTGCAGACGTCTTGGAGACTCAGGTCTCTAAGTGGGCCGTCTTGATGTTTGATTTTGGCAATCTCGTAGACGTGTTTCAGAGTAATCTTCCCAAAGGTTTGCTTCCCTGGAAAAATAAAATAAAGGGTGATTAAGAATGACTTTAAGTTGCTTGCTAACAATTAAACGTAGAAACAAAACAAAAATTTATAAAGGAAGTGGAAGTAAAGACTTTAATCTGTGATATATTTTTCCCAATCTTCCTTGAGGCACTCAACAATTTTACTTTTTCAAATTCACTCAGTTTTGATCCATTTCATATCATTTTATTACTGGAACAGTGAATATTTTTTCCTTGTGGTATATTTTGTCGTAAAATCTCCTACCTGCATCATGCACCCCTCTGCTCATACCAGCTGCTTGCATCAAGAGGTAGGGAGTTGGTGGTGTTCTCATCTCAATTTCATATGATCTGTCGGGCTAGCAGAGAGAGAAAAAAGCAACGAAATTTCACCAATATATATAGTCAAACACTTGTTTACTTCAAAGTCTTATTGTTAAAGGGACAGTGTCGTCACGATCAGAGCAGACTTTCACCAGGGCATGGAATCTATCTGTGTCCTAGTTTAAGATGAACACAGTGATTGAACATTACTGGCTCATTTATGCAGCAGCAATGGTAATATGATCCGAGTTAATCTAAAACAAGCACTCCAATTCCGTACCCTGTTGATCGTGACGATACTGTCCCTTTAACTTCAAAGTAGTACTGTAAATACAAACTAAGACTTTTGAGATGCTAGGGGGCAGCAGACTTACTGGTCCTTTTTAAATTGTTTTTCTGAAGTCCATTTTTCTTCACCCTAACCTTCCCAAATCCTCCAAAATCCTCTTTGCTAAATTGAAGGATTTTGAAGGATTGAGGTTACATGCTACATGCTCTTTACTAAAGTGAAGGATTTTGGAGGATTGAGATTATTGGGCATACTTGCCTTTCCATGGTCCATGTATGTACATCCATGTTAGTTTTAGTGACTGCAAGGTCGGTGCTTGGGTCAGTGGACACTGTTTATTGCTCCATGCATGCAGGGAGGGTCCCTGGCCATGTACATGTATCACAGATTAGAAACACATGTGTGCATACATGTCATGTGCTTTACTACTGAAGGATTTTGGAGGATTCAGGTTATGTGTAAGCAAATGGGCCTAGGGAGTTAGGAAGGATTCAGGTTATGTGTAAGCAAATGGGCCTAGGGAGTTAGGAAGGATTCAGGTTATGTGTAAGCAAACGGGCATAGGGAGTTAGGGTTAATGCAAATAGACTGGCAAATATGCTGCCATCTGGACTGTCAAAAAAAAAATCATCATTGGATTCATTTATATGAAGTCCACTGGGGTCCTCCAAAAGTAAAAAGTTAATTACCATTTTTCAAATCGTTTAAAAATACAAAAATATGTAATTATTTTGAGTAAGAAACATGGACATTTTCCAGGCATATATTTTCCTAAGGTAAAAAAAAAATTGGAAAAAGAAAAGGAAATTTAATAAACTCACATTCAAATGGATGTAGCATGGTAGTGGCACACCGTCCTTGATGTGTTTGGTCTTGTCGTTGAAGTCTTTGCAAAACTGGCCGATAGCTATTCCCCTCTAAGAAAAGTCAGAGTGTAGCAGATAAAACACAACCGACATTGTAAGAAAACCCAATGAAGGCAATTGAGTTGCCCTATTGCCTTTGAAGACCGAACCAGGCTCCTTTGACAAACCCATACAGAATTTGGTGCAAAATGTTGTCTAATAGTTTTTCATTTCATTAGTTGTGCATTTTTTCTATTTCTAAGTGATGTGAATAGACATTGTTTACTTTGCTGCATTTAAGCAATTCCACTGCAATATTAGTGACTTATTCATGCATTACATTTAATATGAGACTTCTGAAACAGGGGAGTGATTTGACCAAAGTAAAAGATCCTGAAAAATGGGTAGCGGGGATGGGTCTCCGTTTGGTCTAGACGACAAAGCCCCCCTGAACCTACCGGATGTTTAATTTTGGAGGATTCACATACTCTCCACTTCCCCACAAACAAGAAACTAGAGGTTTGGACACAGTTCAGGTTACTTATTCTTTCCTTGGTGGCTACTCCTCTTCTTTCAAAACAAATTTGAGGCACATGGAGATTTGTACAAAATCCTGAGAAATCACAGGTCTGATGAAAGTTACAGCTGTTGACAATTGACATTTCTCGGGACATTGCATCAATTCAACTGATGATTTGGATTAAATTTATATAATTTCTAAATCCAAATCAACAAAACACTTGTAAACGTATCATCAGATATCAAAAGATTGCATGGTGTTTAATTATTGACAAACCTTTTTTTTTTACTCAAACATTTTGACAGACTTATATCGTCACCGTTTTCACGAAGAGCCACTAATGTTAAAATGACAAATTATTGATTAACCCTCCTATGCCCAGGCTGAAATTTGGCCCAGTCAGCACGGCACCCACAGACACTCACTTGAGTATTTTTGGTTGCATTGCCAATAGGTCAAACCACAGAGTCACACAGAGCTGTGTATGTACTTGGTTTTGGTTTGACCTCCTTGAGTGCACTGCACAAAGTCAATGGGTTGGGAGTTACATACAAATTTTGAGTGTCTTTGGGTTTGACCTCTTATCACAGCCACATATGTTTGCATGTATTTGAGTGCACTGCACAAAGTCAATGGGTTAAGAGAGACATACAAATTTTGAGTGTCTTTGAGTGTTAAACCTATAGGAGGGTTAATACAGGTAGGGGCGTATATCTCAATAATTGCATTTTGCATTTTCACGAAGAGCCACACATCCCCAAAGATGCATGTAATACATTGCAACAGAAGGGCGTAAATGTAGGTCAAATCATTTTTGCGTTTTCACGAAGAGCCACATATGTCAGTGTGCACGTGATCACGTGACATGTGCGTCCCTTTCCTATGTAAAAAAAACACGTATTCAGATGTGCGTATAAGTAGGTCATCTCACTTTTTAGGTTTCACGAAGAGACACATATCTTTGACTAATTACTATGGCAATTAGCCAATATTTTAAAAGAAATTAGTTAGTCAATGGAGAGGTTAAACTTTTACAGAATCATGTAAGGGGTTTTAAACTGCAAACCGTGGCTTTAGTATTGCAGATTTGCAGTTTTAAGCTAAGCACAGTATAAAATGTAAATCTCAATCACGCCATTTGAGATATGTGGCTCTTCGTGAAAACGGTGACGATATTACATGATTTGAGTGGCACTCAAACATAAAATGAGGCGCGGGAGCAGGTTTTCAAATGATTCATTATTCTTGTCCCTCGCATTCACAGAAATGGGTTAGATTTAAACCATGGCTTGTGGAGGTTTCACCTTATTTGATAATTTCATATCTCAACTGTGTCCAAATATTTGCTAAGACAGCCTCACCTGACCCAAAATTGGTCCAAGTGGTGGGCCTGGGGCAGCCCGTCCTGCCTTGATGTAAGAACGAATCTTGTTGCCATGATCTATCTTCTTGGCTGCATCCTTTGCTGACTTGACAGCACGAGCAGCCTTCGACATCCTGCAATGCTATTACGGTGTACCTTGGTATGACGAGTCTGGGAGATGCTTCATCAAAAATCAGTCATGTCTGCAGTAAAATGTATCACAAGATATTGATAGTCATCTTAGTAATTGTAAATTGGGGAGGGGGGGTTTGAGCATTACTAAATTACTGAATTTATTGTTTGAATTGCTATTATATATATATATCCCTGGCTACTCGGCAGATATGGTTTGGCCTCTGACCTGGCCCCATAGAGCAATAGATAATTGGCATAAGTGGACCGCCCACCATATAAACGGGTAGCGAGCAAAGAAAAATTGGCTGATGCCGGACTCGAACCCCGGTCAGATACAAACAACCTGGGTAACGGCAGTAGCGGGGATCACACAACGGGACACAAGCCTTTTACATGGTTGTAAATAGAATAAGTATATATAGGAAGAAACTGACCTGAAATATTATATAAGCGGAAAACGAGCAAAGAAAAATTGGCTGATGCCGGACTCGAACCCGCATCCTCTTGAATACCGTATCCATGTCTTGCATTATATGACCATAATGGACGCAGACACTGATCTCTGCTGACTGAACAGCATGAAATAAATAGAGGATCTGGACAAACCACTTTCACATTTGATGTTGTTGCAATCCTCTTTTCATGCTATTCAATAAGTTTGTAAGAGCGTTAAAAAAAACTTAGCCTCATTCAAGGGTGACTGCACTGGACTCAGTTGGTATCCTTGGCCCAAGCCCCACATGTACAAAAAAGGGGTGATTTTTCTTTTGTTTTAAACTTTTGATCTGCTAATTATTACAACCTAAAACTTAGTGATTAGGTAATCTTACCCAAGCAGACACTTTTGGCATAACATCCATTAATCTGGGATAGTTCACTTTCATTAAATATTTGAAAAACATTTTTGGAAAAAAAAAATTCATAATAAAATTAAAATTTCACCAAAATTACTGATCTCAAGATAGTGAATGTTACTTATGCCATGGAGGTATGCCAACAGTGTCTGCCTAATCACAATATTTCAGATTGTAATAATTAGCAGATCAAAAGTTTAACAAATTGCCCCTTTTTCATTTTTTGTACATGTGTGGGGATATGGCCATGGATACGGAGGGACTCCAGTGTATTACTATTGGCCCTAATATTATTAGAATGGGGCTAAAAGAAATAAAGTGTTAATACACGTTATATAAAATATAGGTTTAGCACCTAACTCGGTCCTACAAAGTACAATCCATCTAGCCCTATTTCTAGGGCCAGCAATAGTACTTTCGTAGTACACTGTTTGGGGCGGATTCCTTTTACGTACGAATTTATGAAACATTGATGCTAGCGTCGTGGTGAACCGGTACTCGGGAGGACCAGGTGAGATGCTAGATTAATCAGCTGCCGTCTTTACGACTTAACTTGCACAGGCGCTAGCTAGCATGCGACAGTAGAAAAATGAGTATGGATGGAGAAACCGGAGGGCGCCGCCATATTGTTTCCAAAGAACACGATGACCTTTACGGTCATCCAAGAAGTATTGAATAACGTTATATCATACAACTAAAAATATAATTTTGACTTTTATTTCCTTCAGAAAATATGTTGTATATTAAAAAATATCAATAATAGAAATCTTACTGTGTTTTTGTGAAATTAATTACTGGATACATTAATAGTAGGAACATACACGAACGTGGTCAATTATCACTGGTTCGGTGCTGTACTGTAGTTGTGCATTGTAGAATACACATTCAGTGCAGCATGGACGTCTACGTCTACGTCTAGTCTGGAACCAGCGTGCAGCTAACACATTGAAAATAAACTTACTTTGACGTTGTCCTTACGTCGTGTGTGAGGTGCTATGCGGTGGAACATTTTCGGTCTTTTTGGGGGCATCTAACAACAAGTTATCTCAATGATTCCTTCACTAACGGAGCTTAGAAAGCTCCGAGTGGTGGATCTGAGGGAAAGATTGCAACAGTTAGGCCTGGGCACTTCAGGTTTGTGATTTTGTTTGTGTTTTTCGTCGTTCAAATTCTAAAATAAAACCATTTCGCCCCCAAACCAAATCGTTTTTTCAATGACTGTTCGTAGTGCTATGGCAGCATATCACTATTATCAGAGTCAACTCGCCCCAAAACCATTTATCACGTTGGATCTGGAGAAATAAATCATTGAAGTAGATGTATAACAATAAAAAAATTACCCACAATCAAAGAACTTGATCCATCACTTTGCCTGTGAGTGACTGTGTTATACGTTACTCTAGGCTGATTCATGAAAATTTGAAGTTGCTTCAATGCTTTGGTTTTAAATGTCATATCACTGGATAGAGCAAATAATTAGAAAGAAAATGAGGGGTCAATGGTCATGATAGGTTAACCGTATGCAAAGTTACGAATTTTTGTTGATTTAAATATTTGGTCATTTTTAACATCCAGTTTCTTTTGAAAAGGTTGTGACCGAATTTGCCTGCAATGTATCCTTGTAAAGTGTCTATATAACATGTCCCCCTTTTACAACACAAATCACATTGAATACCAAAATCCACCCGTGCATGACACCCCAATTCAGCGTGCGTGACACCCGATTCAGCGTGTCAAATCGCCGATAGCGGTGATTTTTTTATTATTTGCCATCGGGTCATTATGCGCAAGTTGCACTGTTTTTGTGCCAACGTTACAGTTGGCATCGACTGACCAATTAAGATAACCACGATGTGTAGTATCCAGTTATCGACACTAGAAGTGACTACATCCGTAGACTACCCTTTATATTACTTAGAATTTTACCATGAAAGTTGGACAAGAAAATCGTAAAAACTTACCGAAATTCAGTTGCCTGTATTTCCATAACGAAAGGTTTCATTGAAGCCTCAGGCCTCATCAGCGTAACCAGGCGCTAGCGATATTGCGCCTATGCATTTTCACACGTACTATCGGGCGCATCAACGAACTTTCGGCGGGTCACAACTTCGACAGAAAAAAAGGATATGAAAAATAGCGCCACCATCTGCGGTTTGCGTGAATCTGCCTAGTTACTCTGTCACTTGTCAGGCTAAGCAACACAACCATACTTGACTTGATCTGACAGTGACAGAGTACAAAACCCAGGCAAAGCGATGTATCTAACGTGCATTCGCGTATAGTCGCCACCCCCGTATTTTCGCCACCCGTTCCTTCTGACGTCGTCCCTCAGCCAAAGATGGAGCAACTGATAAGTATTTTGAACGGAAGTGACGTCAGATTATCTTTGGTGGAAAGTGTACATTTCTATGTTAATAATCATGCTTACCAATTGTCCAATAACAGTTCCGATATATAAATGTGCGATGTGCAAACTTTTCCCGCGCTGATCATAATGCATATATGCAATTTTCACGCCGCAAACAATTTCAGGCGACGGCAACGCACACACTGCGTGAACTTTGGCATGTTGCCGGTTTTGGCGAGTCAAGTCAAAATCTTTCATGATATGCTTTATCGTTTATTTTTTAAAGTTATTTGTAAACTGTTTGTTTAAAAATATGGTTTTAATTATATAAATTAGTTAAATTACTGGGTGGCGACTATACGATAACTCGATTTTAACTAAGTGGCGAGTTAACGATAAGTGGCGAAATATGGGTATATGTAATTAGGTTATACACCGGGTGTTAAAAACGGACCGCCATGCTACACACAGCGCGCAGGTTGCAGACCTGCAGCACAGGCACATGACCGACCTCAAGATGATTTACACTGTCCCTCGATCAAGGGTCCGTGGGAATATCAACATGTTGTAAAATTAAACGTAAGCATTGTATTGAAGCATGTGGATCAGGTTTGCTCCACCCACAGCTAGCAAATGACAGGTGGCCAGTCTAAGGTTTAGCTCCACCCAGTCATGTCAGCCATGTGGGCTCTTCCGCACACTGTGCATGCCCTTATTGTTACATATATCACAGGTGGAGGAAGTGTAATTGACTGAATACATATTTCATGTATGCTGAATCCATCGGACCTGGGATTTACTTGGAGGAACATGCATTTCCGAGGCTGTTCCAGTTATGCGATGATTGCCTTCGTGTACATAGGAACAGGTGCAAATAACGCAATGGCGAGTTTAGGAGTTGTCATCGTAATTTCGCCACTCGCTTATGACCATTTTGAAAGATTACAAAAGGTTGAATTTAGACTGGAATGATTGTTTATTTATGTTGCAAATACCTAGATAAACTAAGGTACGTGATAAAAAACTTTAAGCGCTGGGAAAAAAACACAATTAAATAATGGTCCAAATAAGCATTTTGGGTGGTGACTATATGGTAACGCACATTAGCAATGGAAGATGACAATTTAATTTGGACTTGATGAAGAAGAATCTCTCTAGTCTAGCTCTAAAAATGCTTAGACATTGTGCACAAGTGGTGGTTGGATTTGACATTCCTTCCTTACAAAATCATACAAAAGTTGTAAAACATAAAAACGTTTTGTTTGTCGCAAAGACGTGACCACATGTTGTGATATAGCATTCACAGGTTAATAGTTGTATAATATGTTGGTGGAAATGGACGTCTTCATTTTATAAATGTAAAATTACTCCCCAGAATCCACATGAACAGTGAATTTTGTTTCCAAATTTTGTTACTAATTTGTCAAATTGTTGTTTTAAAATTACAAAGTAAATGTTCATTTTTGTTTTGTTTGATTTAGCCCCTATGAATAGCCCTGATAGGACCCTATCTACAATGCAAAGTACACTTACGATAGTGTCCTGACCAAGAGTTCTTCCCATTCGTATACCTGTGAAGTTTGCACTGAATTTTCTCCATTTTTTACCTGACTTCGTTGGCTGAACCGAGGAAATGCAGGCACTGTAACTTCTTAACTGCCTCTTGGAGAAACGATTTTTGCTAAAAGATGTCTAAAAAAGGAGGATTTCCCCAATTAGTGACCAACACAGTCATCGTTCATGTGCAGTGGCAACTATAATAGGTTTCTTCTATTTTCTGAAGGGGAGGATTTTTTACTAAATTTTAGAAGGGAAATAAAGTCCAAAAACCATTATAAAAGTGATTTTTAAAGATAGCTTTTGCTTTCTGTACCCCCAAAAATCGGTAGAATGTTTTTTAAATGGTTAGTGGTTGCAAAAACATTTTAAAAAACAACTTAAAAAGTGGTGGTTGGATATGACAATCTTTCCTCTGAGCAGCTGTCATTCTAAAGAAAAGTAAAATATTTGAGTTTTATTTCCTAAATTCCACATTGGAGTAAATACAACATTGTATTATACAACTTCGCTATTTTCTTGTTAATTGAAACAAGGTAATGAGCTGAAACTTTTGGGTTTTTTTGTATGTGTTTTTTAAATCAAAAAAGAGCGAGCATACTCGTAGAAGCAGTTTTGGAAACATTATAAATGATGTACCTTCCTGTTAAACCAACCCCCTCCCCCTCGGGCATTTCACAGCACCCTGCTGAATGCCTCAAAATGCATCAACAGAAAAGTGTGCAGGGCTGCTCAATGCAACAAGATCCACCAGCAAAGAACAATGGTTCTTTTGTTCTCTGCTGAGGGCAACAAGATGCAACAACTATTTATATTTGTTGCATCTTATTGCATTGAACATGGTTAGGGTTTATGATAAATGTTTCTTTGTACTACCCTGTAGATCAAGGGTTTGAAAAAGGTGGGTTTTTGAGGTTGACTTGATAAAAACTCTGTTCATTTGTGATTTGTTTTCTTGTATTGTTTTTCCAGGACTGAAGCATGATCTCGTGGAAAGAATTCATACATTCTACCAGAAGCAGGAGCTTCAGAGTCAAGGTACAGTACTATACATACCCCTCGCTTCAAACCAATCACCAAGTCCTAATTAAAACTCTAACCCCCTGGACATTTTCATTAGGAAACCCTCTTGAATCCACAAAGATCAATCGGCATGTAATAAAAAGATACCCCAATTGTTGGACATTGATGGAATTGGTACAGTAGCAAATGCAAAGCATCCATGGCTTGGCTATACACGGCTTGGCTATACACAGTCCTGAATCCAACAAAAGCAGCCGGTGGAGTTTGATGGAATTGGTACAGTAGCAAATGCAAAGCATCCATGGCTTGGCTATACACAATCCCGAATCCAACAAAAGCAGCCGGTGGAGTTTGATGGATTTGGTACAGTAGCAAATGCAAAGCATCCATGGCTTGGCTATACACAGTCCCGAATCCAACAAAAGCAGCCGGTGGAGTTTGATGGATATGGTACAGTAGCAAATGCAAAGCATCCATGGCTTGGCTATACACAGTCCCGAATCCAACAAAAGCAGCCGGTGGAGTTTGATGGATTTGGTACAGTAGCAAATGCAAAGCATCCATGGCTTGGCTATACACAGTCCCGAATCCAACAAAAGCAGCCGGTGGAGTTTGATGGATATGGTACAGTAGCAAATGCAAAGCATCCATGGCTTGGCTATACACAGTCCCGAATCCAACAAAAGCAGCCGGTGGAGTTTGATGGAATTGGTACAGTAGCAAATGCAAAGCATCCATGGCTTGGCTATACACAGTCCCGAATCCAACAAAAGCAGCCGGTGGAGTTTGATGGATTTGGTACAGTAGCAAATGCAAAGCATCCATGGCTTGGCTATACACAGTCCCGAATCCAACAAAAGCAGCCGGTGGAGTTTGATGGAATTGGTACAGTAGCAAATGCAAAGCATCCATGGCTTGGCTATACACAGTCCTGAATCCAACAAAAGCAGCCGGTGGAGTTTGATGGATTTGGTACAGTAGCAAATGCAAAGCATCCATGGCTTGGCTATACACAGTCCTAATGAATTGTTTTTTTATACTCATCTCTTCATTCTTATTTATGAAGTATGGATGTAATATAAATGTATTACACAATTGTAGGGTTGAACGCTGTTGGACAGGCAAATTCCACTCCCCATAGATACAAAATAAAGTAACAACATGTATGATTTTGGGATCAATTTTCTAAAAATTAAAAAAAAAATTAAAAAAGCCTGAGATCCACTCTGCGTTTTAGCAAGAAATTTCAAATAGGATTATTCTTTGAAAAACTTGCAATACATTTCCATATGTATTACAAATAAACAGGGTGTCCATGTACCAAACATGGCATCCAAAAGATGCCTTTATTTATTGTTGGCTAGTAGTACCAGGGGTCTAAATTAACATGAATTTTCTGGCAGCCCACAGGACTAGTTATGTCAAAATTTTACTAGTCCTCATTTTTTAGTAGTTGTGAAAATGTGGAATCTGTATTTTGTACTTGAAGTATAGTTTAATTTTGTATATAATTTTTTTTCACTAGCCCATCGGACTACCCAAACCCCAGCAGCTAGACAGTCCTGCTGCTATAACCACTAGCCTCGGGCTAATGGACTTAGTGTTAATTTCGACCCCCCCGAGTACTATAGTGTAACCTTTTTTTCTGAAAAAGAACCGCTCCTTTTCAAACCTGCAGGCATATGAGTGTACAGTCGACACATAATTAAAGCAAACCCAATGCATTGTTTACCAGACTGTGAATCCCATTCTGACAAAGCATCTTGGACAAAGCGAGCATTGCGTGGGAACTTTGTGTGTACTCAGGGAAACGATTTTATTCAACAATTTTTGCGTACAAAAACTCACAGGCAGAAATATTTGTGTGTTTAATACTCAATTTGATCAGTAAATTGTGAACTTTGTGTAGCTATGCAATACAAGTAAACTCATTCACTGTCATTAGTTTTGGTGATTACACATGCTGTTCTGTATTTAAATCCCTCCTATTATCAGTGTAGTTCTTCACAAAGTGGATCCAACTGGGACATATTGTGGTACACACTTTCTTATCTAATGATTAATGGCATAGCCCAAGGCTCTTCAGAGAGATGAGGTAAACTGAAGCAGCCACTAGGCTTGGGCGATATCAATTTTTTTCATCCACAATATATCGTCAAACATATATCGCGATATTCGATAATATCGCGATTATTTTTGTTTTTCACGCATGAGTGCTTTAGAGCCGGTAATGACAGGGATGTACCCATCTACAAGCTTCACAATAAGTTGCCAGTGCTTACCTGAGAGACACGTGCAATTGCGCCATTCACGAGTGCAACATATGGGGCGGGTTTTCGCTACCCTAACCAGAAACAAAACGGCACATTTACGCGAAAATGCGAACGTAACCAATTGTTTTCAGTTTGTGACTTGTTCAATCATCAACGTTTCTCAAAATAGAACTTACTCGTGAGTGCTAGTAACTTGAAAGATATTGATACACAAACAATTTAACCATGTTTTAACACTTTTTACAATCCACCATCTTGAAACTAAGCGTAACCAATCACAAAGTTCGGTTTATGTTTGGTCAGAACCATGACGTCATCTCAGCACAACCGAACTTGCGAAAAAGGCTTAACTAATGACCAAAGCCCAACAATATTTTCTGGTTACGGTCGCAAAATGCACCCATCGCCATTGGCCAATTGTTTGCATAATAATGTGGGACGGTTACTGTGTCGTGCGTTCCAATCAAATCATCAGCCCGAGTTCACGTGAATCGCGTTCCACGAGACTGGGTCATAGTATAAACACGTGACTAGGTTTATTCCTGCATAATAGTACCGTGGAGAATAAAAACCATGATTGTGAATGTCATTTGCACTTCAGAAAATGTGGATTGTAGTCACACTATTTTAAATAAACGTCACATGGTTTTTCAAGAGTACATGTATGTGTTTTTTCACACAAGACAAGAGTCCCAGTATGGTATAATAGAATAGTGTCCTTATCCATCAACTTTGATCAAGCCGCTGCCGATCCGTGCTTTGATTTAATTCATGACTATTGTAGATTTTTAAGGTAACGCCTATATTCTGCATATATTTAAATATGTATAATAATATAATGTACTCGCCTGTGGTGGTGCGCCAGCCAGAATCACAGACCACCATGGATAGACAGTGAGACGGAAACATTGTCTACACATTGTTGGATCAAATACCCCATTCAATCCCCAACACTTAATCAGTCTGAATAGATTTCTTTGAGTGGCGGTGGATTATTAAACACCTTGTCGGGCGGTGCCTTTGTGATCTGATAGCCGGTTTACCATATAGTAGCTCGATTTTGTTTTTCGCGAAAGCTGAAAAGACTTCCCTACAAGTTTTTTTCCATGGAATTTCTGACCCAACTGACAATCGGGGATTTTTTTTCATCGCGATATCATTTTTTTTCATCGCGATATATTTTTTCCATCGCGATATCTTTTTTTCATCGCGATCTGCCGATATCTCGATGATTTAAAAAGTTCTCGATATCTTAATCGAGTAAAAAATAATATCGCGATATTCGATATTATCGTGTCATCGCCCAAGCCTAGCAGCCACCTGCTTTGTTTCATTGCAATAACTTGCGGTATACACATACTGTGTGACGGTCAGAACAGTTTGGTTTTTGTCCCATACCCAGGGGCATTTTGGGGTTTCCATGTACCATTCTTGTGTACAGTATGCAATATTTTGAGGCATGCACACAAAAAGCATTGTGTACTTAGCAGTTCTTTTTTTTTTGCAGCATTTTGGAGACTGCATGTATACAAGGGTTTTAATTAATGACTGTTTAAAATGTGTTTCTTCCCCCTTCCCCCCACCCCCCAGGTCGACCTGAATCTCAAGAGGAGGATGGCGGTTCGCGACAAGAGGTACGGCAAGCACCAACAAATAGACAATGCAGTCACAGACCAGGGGCCAATTTCATAGAACTACTAAGCACGCAAATTTGCTGAGGAAAAATAGTTTACCGGCCAAATTGTTGCCTAATGTATATATTGTTTCTGGCAGGTTCTCGGCTAAATCGTGCTTAGCAGAAAAGTTTGCTAAGCAATAGTTGTGGCTTAGCAGCTCGATGAAATTTGGCCCAGGTCTGGGTGAAGAGTGGGATAGGTCTGGGTGAAGAGTGGGATTAACCCTCCTACTCGAGCTGCACTTTAGTGGCAAATAGCTATAGAGGTCAAAATCAGCCAACTGCCTGTTTTGACTGTTGACCCAAAAATTTTGACTGGTTTTTACTGTCATTTTTACCACCCTGAACAATACCAGGCAATGCTTTTACCAGTCAAAAAACGGTTGACTCATTTTGACCTGTAAATGTACTTACTACACGTAAGGTTTGACAGTGTTTGACTGTTAAGTGCACTAGATAAACCTTGGCAATTATATCAACATTTTGACTGATTTTGACCCTTGTAGTAGTAGGAGGGTTAATCGCATTCGTCATTATCAGCTCATCGATTAATTGTTTCATGCTGCACGTATACCTCTAAACTGTTTGTGGGATATGAGGTATTTATGAGTAATGTGCCATGTACTCATGCCATTGTTGCAGATAGGTTGCAGACGTGCTTGCAATTAACTGTTCAATATTGGACTTCGATAGCATTCTTATCTTGGATTAACATACAATTGCATATGTTCGGTACATGCTTAAAATGCACTTTGCTAAAAGAACATTGTTCTGATAACGTGACAGAAAGTTACATTGGCAATACATGTTCTTAGCTCTTAAGTGCTAAATACTTAAGTCTGTAATGTATGGGTTACAGAGTTGTCACTTTGCCCAATGGATATTTGCAATTGTTGACACTTTGAGTCGAAGCCAGCGCTGTTTCAACTGATTTTAAAATTGTATTTCTGTATTTAAAGGAGGATGTGCCAGGCATGTCACCACCACATGGTGTTCTACCGGAACAGCAGCAACTGATTTACAAGCAACCACACCTTCAGCAAATGATAAGTCAACAGCAGCTGATCATGGCAGAGCACCAAAGGCAACAACAGCTTCAAGAACAGCAGCAGATATTGGAACAACAGAAACAGATGGTGTTTGAGGAGCAGCAGCGGCGGCGATTGGTTGAGCAACACCAGCAGCAACTCCACATGGAACAACTTCAGCAACTAGAAGAGCAACAACGGCAACAGGCCCTGGCAGATCAGGCTCATCAACAGCAGCTACAGGAGCAGCAACAGCTGAAGGAACAGCAAATGGAGCAGCTACGGCTTGAAGAACAAAAGCAACAACAGAAACTGGCAGAGCAGCAACAACAGCAATTGGCAGAGCAGCAACAACAGCAACTGGCAGAGCAGCAACAACAGCAACTGGCAGAGCAGCAACAACAGCAACTGGCAGAGCAACAGCAACAGCAGTTGCTAGAGCAGCATCGACTTCAACAACAGCACCAACAGCAGCTACTGGAAGAGCAGCAGCGGGAGGAAAAAGAAAGGCAGTTGATCATTGAACAGCACAAAGAAAAGGAGAGACAACTCCAACAGCAACGCCTTGAAGAGCAGGAGCGCAAGCGGCAGATTATGGAGGAACAGCATCGTCAGTTACAGTTGCAAACCCTCGAGGCACAACGCCAACGGCAACAGATGATGGAAGAGGAAAGACAGAAAGCTCTGATGGAAGAACAGCATCGTCTTTTGCAACAGCAGCAGCAGCAAGAACTCGAAGAACAGCAACGGCAACAGCAGCAAATGTTAGAGCAGCGACGGCAGCAGCAACGGCAGCAGCAACTTGTTGCGGAACAACAGCGGTTACTTGAAGAGCAACGTCAACAGCAGTTGATTGCAGAGCAGCAGAGAATACTAGAAGAGCAGCGAGACGAGGAGGAAAGACAACAGCAACTGATCATGGAGCAGCAGCGACTGATAGAAGAACAACGTCAGCAACAAGTTCTAGAAGAGCAGCGACGACAGCAGGAAGAGGCTATTCTGCAGATGGAAGAAGAAAAGCTGAGACAGGCAGCCATCCAGCAGCAGGAGGAGCAGAAGCAGCGCCTTCTGGAAGAACAGCAGCAACGAGAGGCAGCAGCAAGGCAAGAGGAGATAAGCCGCATGAAGCAAGCAGAACTAGAGGCCCAGCAGCTTGCTGCTGCAGCAGAGATGGCTGCAAAGGAGCGTGAAGAAGAAGAGCGGATTCTGGCAGAGCAGCAGGAGATGATCGAGAAAGAGAAGCAACGACTGCTGCAGCAGCAACAGGAAAGGATTAGGCAGCGACAGGAAGAGAAGCAGCGTCAGGATGAGGAGACGAGACAAAAAGTGTTGCAGCAACAGCAGATGCTTGAAGAGCAACAAAGAGCTGAACAGCAACAAAAGGTAGGCGAAGAGTAAATGTTGTGTTATTTACATAAAAGGTTTACTGAAAGAGAAATAGTCTTGTGGTATGATCATTGTGCCATCATGCGTTGAACGGGCAGTGGTTATCAAAACTAAAGTATGCATGATGAATGTATGCTGTAAATGCACATGTTGGCACTTGCATCACACGCTCATGTTTTATTCATTGAGCAGAATCCAAGCCAATTTGGGTGCCAAACGTATGCCCTATACACTGATAATTCTGTCAATTTTGTTTGTACATTTTTTTGTTAACTTTCTTATCTTTTTAAACATATTTACATTTAATTCTTTCCCAAGATGATGTTAGAAAAGCAGAAGAGAGAGGAGGAGCAAGCGAAGGAGGCGGAATTGCTAGGGCAACAACGGCTTGCCATGGAGATGCAGAGGCGCGAGGATGAGAAGATACACCAGCAGCAGGAGATGCTGCATCAACAGCGGCTGGAAGAAGCCGAAGAGGAGCGACAACGGCAACAAACCAGACGTGAGTTATTTATCTCTTTCCCCCTCCCCCACCCCCGATCCATTGGGTAGGTGTGAGACGTGATTTCAACATAAGCAATACCTCATTTACGTGGCTCCAACAGTAATCTGCCTACGTATGAAAATGCATTGCCAACTATTTCTTGATAGTTACAGAAAAAATCGTAAAGGTTGGTCGTGATTGACGTTTGGCAGAAGATTGGAAGCATACTAATGGCAGCTGTTTCAGTGATGTAATCGCATTGAAATCCTTAAAATAAAGGTGCTCTGTCTGTGTGATTTGAGCCGCACGTTGAAAAACAAGTGCGCCGTCAATTCGCTTGCTTACGACACATCCACATAGGAAGAGTATAAGCTGGGGTTAATCTTTCCGTCAAATCCACTGGGAGCATTCCAAATGCAAGTACAACAAAAAAACGTGTGTAGCAAGCTTGTTGGAAATAATTGCATTGTTGCTATTAACCCTAACCTTTCCAAATCCTCCAAAATCCTCTTTGCTAAAGTGAAGGATTTTGAAGGATTGAGGTTACGTGCTGCATGCTCTTTGCTAAAGTGAAGGATTTTGGAGGATTGAGGTTATTAGGCATACTTTGCCTTTCCATGGTACATGTACATCCATGTTTGTTGTAGTGATTGCAAGGTCAGTGCTTGGGTCAGTGGACACTGTTTATTGTTCCATGCATGCAGGGAGGGTCCTTGGCCATGTACATGTATCACAGATTAGAAACACATGTGCGCATACATGTCATGTGCTTGCTTTACTACTGAAGGATTTTGGAGGATTCAGGTTATGTGTAAGCAAATGGGCCTAGGGAGTTAGGAAGGATTCAGGTTATGTGTAAGCAAATGGGCCTAGGGAGTTAGGAAGGATTCAGGTTATGTGTAAGCAAATGGGCCTAGGGAGTTAGGAAGGATTCAGGTTATGTGTAAGCAAATGGGCCTAGGGAGTTAGGAAGGATTCAGGTTATGTGTAAGCAAATGGGCCTAGGGAGTTAGGAAGGATTCAGGTTATGTGTAAGCAAATGGGCCTAGGGAGTTAGGAAGGATTCAGGTTATGTGTAAGCAAATGGGCCTAGGGAGTTAGGAAGGATTCAGGTTATGTGTAAGCAAATGGGCCTAGGGAGTTAGGAAGGATTCAGGTTATGTGTAAGCAAATGGGCCTAGGGAGTTAGGGAGGATTCAGGTTATGTGTAAGCAAATGGGCCTAGGGAGTTAGGAAGGATTCAGGTCATGTGTAAGCAAATGGGCCTAGGGAGTTAGGAAGGATTCAGGTTATGTGTAAGCAAATGGGCCTAGGGAGTTAGGAAGGATTCAGGTCATGTGTAAGCAAATGGGCCTAGGGAGTTAGGAAGGATTCAGGTTATGTGTAAGCAAATGGGCCTAGGGAGTTAGGGAGGATTCAGGTTATGTGTAAGCAAATGGGCCTAGGGAGTTAGGAAGGATTCAGGTTATGTGTAAGCAAATGGGCCTAGGGAGTTAGGAAGGATTCAGGTTATGTGTAAGCAAATGGGCCTAGGGAGTTAGGAAGGATTCAGGTTATGTGTAAGCAAATGGGCCTAGGGAGTTAGGAAGGATTCAGGTTATGTGTAAGCAAATGGGCCTAGGGAGTTAGGAAGGATTCAGGTTATGTGTAAGCAAATGGGCCTAGGGAGTTAGGAAGGATTCAGGTTATGTGTAAGCAAATGGGCCTAGGGAGTTAGGGTTAATGCATATTTATACCAGAAACCTAGTACCTACACAAAGTGTGCCAGTCTGCTGCAACCAGGTCCAAGATATCGTTTTCCTAATGTGTGCATGCACAA
The DNA here is from genome assembly GCA_029582265.1 of Zoroaster sp. YZ-2022. Lineage (NCBI taxonomy): Eukaryota > Metazoa > Echinodermata > Asteroidea > Forcipulatida > Zoroasteridae > Zoroaster > Zoroaster sp. YZ-2022. The sequence continues at coordinate 6,813,887 of CM055821.1, read as the reverse complement.
TGGGCGAATCTTATGACTAGACACAAACAATGCAGGGGTCGCACAGTGCACACTATATTGGCTCATTTGCACTAGAAACATTAAGTGCCTGAAATTCCACCCTCTGGTTTGCTCATATCCGTGAGCATTGTGTGCTGTTTGACAGAGAAGCTGATGCGCGACACACATACCCATCGGTGACATCTGTAGTTTACACGCCCCCATATGATCACCTCAAGACCCAAAACCATGGCTTATCAAAATCAGAGAAGCGTGTATGTACCAGCTTATTTGCCAGCAGTTCTATTTAGGCAATGCACAACGCAGATTTGAACCGACCAGAGTAATGAAAATTGTTTCGCATCACACTGACTCATGTTTTTTTTTTTTTTAAAGTGGTTCGTGTGTCCCCAAAATGTGACTTTGCCCATTTCTATTTGGGTTTATTTAACAAAATTTAAAATTTTTTAATTTTTTTCACGAAAACGAAATTTATACAGGCATTTATGAATGAGAATAAAAGTTTGCACTTGGCCTTTACCGCAAGATAATGACCTGTTTTCTGCATGGTCCTTCGGCTTGGTCCTTATCACCTGTGACCACGCCCCAAATCCGGTCATTAACCTGCGGTAAAGACCACGCGACAACATTTTTATTCCATAATTAAAAATAACATAGCTTGAAACCTTTCTTTTTGTGCATTTCCAGCTCCTCTCCTGCCAACCCCTTTGATGAATCAACGAGCAACCCCGGGGGTTAATCGTCCCTTTAATCAAAGGCCAAGCGGGGTGAGTGGACCCCCAGGGGTATCTGAGCAAGATGTCGACAGCCCTACCCATCAAACCCAAGATGATGATCAAGGTAAGTTTGCTATTTTTTGGTACCTTTATATTAACCCTAACCTTCCCATATCCTCTAAAATCCGCTTTGCCAAAGTGAAGGATTTTGAAGGATTGAGGTTACATGCTACATGCTCTTTGCTAAAGTGAAGGATTTTGGAGGATTGAGGTTATTAGGCATACTTGACTTTCCATGGTACATGTACATCCATGTTTGTTGTAGTGACTGCAAGGTCAGTGGATACTGTTTATTGCTCCATGCATGCAGGGAGGGTCCCTGGCCATGTACATGTATCACAGATTAGAAACACATGTGTGCATCCATGTCATGTGCTTGCTTTACTCCTGGAGGATTTTGGAGGATTCAGGCTATGTGTAAGCAAATGGGCCTAAGGAGTTAGGGAGGATTCAGGCTATGTGTAAGCAAATGGGCCTAGGGAGTTAGGGAGGATTCAGGCTATGTGTAAGCAAATGGGCCTAGGGAGTTAGGAAGGATTCAGGTTATGTGTAAGCAAATGGGCCTAGGGAGTTAGGAAGGATTCAGGTTATGTGTAAGCAAATGGGCCTAGGGAGTTAGGGAGGATTCAGGTTATGTGTAAGCAAATGGGCCTAGGGAGTTAGGAAGGATTCAGGTTATGTGTAAGCAAATGGGCCTAGGGAGTTAGGAAGGATTCAGGTTATGTGTAAGCAAATGGGCCTAGGGAGTTAGGAAGGATTCAGGTTATGTGTAAGCAAATGGGCCTAGGGAGTTAGGAAGGATTCAGGTTATGTGTAAGCAAATGGGCCTAGGGAGTTAGGAAGGATTCAGGTTATGTGTAAGCAAATGGGCCTAGGGAGTTAGGAAGGATTCAGGTTATGTGTAAGCAAATGGGCCTAGGGAGTTAGGAAGGATTCAGGTTATGTGTAAGCAAATGGGCCTAGGGAGTTAGGAAGGATTCAGGTTATGTGTAAGCAAATGGGCCTAGGGAGTTAGGAAGGATTCAGGTTATGTGTAAGCAAATGGGCCTAGGGAGTTAGGAAGGATTCAGGTTATGTGTAAGCAAATGGGCCTAGGGAGTTAGGAAGGATTCAGGTTATGTGTAAGCAAATGGGCCTAGGGAGTTAGGAAGGATTCAGGTTATGTGTAAGCAAATGGGCCTAGGGAGTTAGGAAGGATTCAGGTTATGTGTAAGCAAATGGGCCTAGGGAGTTAGGAAGGATTCAGGTTATGTGTAAGCAAGTGTGCCTAGGGAGTTAGGAAGGATTCAGGTTATGTGTAAGCAAATGGGCCTAGGGAGTTAGGAAGGATTCAGGTTATGTCTAAGCAAATGGGCCTAGGGAGTTGGGGTTAATAGAGGTAGTCGTTTATAATTAAAAAGTAAATAGAACAAAAAAATAATAATAACCTTTTCTCCCGAGCTTCTTCCACCTGAATATTGTAAGGATTTCTACTGATTTCTGATCTTTGTATATCTTCAGCAGATGATGAGGATGACATGAAGGCTGATGTTGAGCTGCCCCAGGCCCTGGAGAAAGTACTTGCCTTCAAGAATGTTCGAGCTAAGGAGCTGGGAGTCACGGATGAAGCAGGTAGAACAATGTTCTAAAGCCAAAAGATGTATCGCTGGTGTTTTACCAGCCTTTTCCGGGAATTGTTGTTTTCATTGGAACATTGATAATTTCCTTTAAAAAAACAATGCTTTGAAAAGAGATATTTTACAAAATAGTTATCAGAAGCTTGGTTTAACAGTAAAAAAAAAAGTGTCAAAATTAATTAATAACAGGATCCACCATAAATTCAAATCGGTACATATTTATAACCCTCTTACTATTGCTGCACTTTGCTATAAAGGTCAAAATCGGTCAACTGCCTGTTTTGACTGTTGACCCAAATGTGCACACAGGGGCATTTTTGACTGGTTTTTACTGTCATTTTAACCACCCTGAACAATACCAGGCAATGCTTTTACCAGTCAAAAACAGTTGACTCATTTTAACCTGTAAATGCATTTACTACACGTAAGGTTCGACATTGTTCGACCTTGGCAAGTATATCAACATTTTGACAGATTTTTTTTACCCTTGTAGTAGTAGGAGGGTTAATATGTAACTTTAAATGTGTAACTTGATGGCATTTGTTCTTCCATAAAGTGACATATCAGTGTTCCAATGAAAAAGAAAATTCACAGAAATTTTTGTTGAAATAGTGAAGAAATCAGTCCCATGGCTGTATCATTTAGATTAAAATTCTGAAGAGCTTAACCCTAACCTTCCCAAATCCTCCAAAATCCTCTTTGCTAAATTGAAGGATTTTGAAGGATTGAGGTTACATGCTACATGCTCTTTGCTAAAGTGAAGGATTTTGGAGGATTGAGATTATTAGGCATACTTGCCTTTCCATGGTACATATACATCCATGTTTGTTGTAGTGATTGCAAGGTCAGTGCTTGGGTCAGTGGACACTGTTTATTGCTCTATGCATGCAGGGAGGGTCCCTGGCCATGTACATGTATCACAGATTAGAAACACGTGTGTGCATACATGTCATGTGCTTGCTTTACGACTGAAGGATTTTGGAGGCTTCAGGTTATGTGTAAGCAAATGGGCCGAGGGAGTTAGGAAGGATTCAGGTTATGTGTAAGCAAATGGGCATAGGGAGTTGGGAAGGATTCAGGTTATGTGTAAGCAAATGGGCCTAGGGAGTTAGGAAGGATTCAGGTTATGTGTAAGCAAATGGGCCTAGGGAGTTAGGAAGGATTCAGGTTATGTGTAAGCAAATGGGCCTAGGGAGTTAGGGTTAATAATCACATTTATAGGAATTCACTATGAGAACGAATAGAAATCAGTTTATTGCTAACGATTGTAATTTCTCATGACACCCATGTTCCTTGATTTTCGTATGGTGGCAGACTCTGAGGAGTTAAGCAGACGTCAGATGGAGGCAGAGGAGCCCGAGGAGGATGACGACGACGATGAACAAGAGGAAGACGACGAAGGCTTGGAAGAAGTCGCTCCCCAGGAACCTTCTCAACAAGTCAAAAAACTGGTAAGAAAAATTATCAAAGTTATTCTTTTCAATTTGCAGAGATTTATTATTCTGTCATTACAGTATAGTAGCATGATGTCTTAAAGTTTCATTTTTTTTTAAATTCAGAGCAATATTGAGCGGAAATATCATGTGAATAAATGATAGCAGTACGTTGTGAACGGGTTCCTGTAGTCATGGAAAACCCTAGAATAATGCATAGGAAGCTTACTCCGAAATTGGAAGTGGAATAAAAGTCACGAGCAAGTGAGATTATATGACATTCATCACGAGTGGATTATCGGCAAAATAGCTACTGTTTTGAACATTACAGGTATTTGAACAATCATCAACAATGTTCATGACCCAACAGGAAAATCCTATGCTGTTATTCACAAAAGCATTTCAGGGTGTTGTCAAACCTTATAATGCCATTTGTACGATGTTAAATTGTTTGTTCGCAGCTGTTGTTTTGTTTAAATGTACATGTAGCCTAATCCTGTAGCCTTCCTCCCTGTTGTCTCCCTCTCTCCTTTCCCCGTAACCTTCACACTAGCCCGCTCTCCCCCTAATTAACCCGGCCTGCCTTCCTTCCTGTTGGCTCCCTCTCTCCTTTCCCCGTAACCTTCACACTAGCCCGCTCTCCCCCTAATTAACCCGGCCTCCCTCCCTGTTGTCTCCCTCTCCTTTCCCCGTAACCTTCACACTTGCCCGTTCTCCCCCTAATTAACCCGGCCTGCCTCCCTCCCTGTTGTCTCCCTCTCTCCTTTCGCCGTAACCTTCACACTTGCCCGTTACCCCCTAATTAACCCGGCCTCCCTCCCTGTTGTCTCCCTCTCTCCTTTTCCCGTAACCTTCACACTTGCCCGTTCTCCACCTAATTAACCCGGCCTGCCTCCCTCCCTGTTGTCTCCCTCTCTCCTTTCCCCGTAACCTTCACACTTGCCCGCTCTCCCCCGAATTAACCCGGCCTCCCTCCCTGTTGTCTCCCTCTCTCGCTTCCCTGTAACCTCCCCACGCCCGCCCTCCCCATCCCCCTTCCTTATGAATATGTATTTTTAGATGTGCAGTTCTCACTCTTTTAAGGAACTATTTATATGTATATTTGTAACTTTTATAGTGTTTTATAGTATGTCTCCCTCTCTCGTTTCCCCGTAACCTTCACACTTGCCCGCTCTCCTCCGAATTAACCCGGTCTCCCTCCCTGTTGTCTCCCTCTCTCGTTCCCACTTAACCTTCACACTAGCCCGCTCTCCCCCTAATTAACCCGGCCTCCCTCCCTGTTGTCTCCCTCTCTCCTTTCCCTGTAAGCTTTCCACTTGTCTGCCCTCCCCCTCCCCCTTCCCTTTTCGTATGATTGTGTTTTTAAGTTCTCCTTTATTAGGAACAATTTATATGTATAATTATTTATAACTTCTATAGTATTTTTAACCAGTTTGCGTCAGGAATAAAAAAGTTTTTCTGGGCCCCTGTGGCGGGTTTATTTTTCCCACACACACATTAATGGAAGCTTCCACAGCGGGTGGCCGGCACTTCCGAGCATGTCACCGTACACGCGTGGCTCAACCGAGCATGCATACAAATATTCCGGAGTTTCCTCTGGCGTGTTTAGACGCTCTCCGATCCGTGGTGCAAAAAAAATTTGCGTGTATACACGGCCTCCGACACGAACTGGTTAAGTATGTAAATTAGATTGTTTTCGCCACACCGGCTGCTTTGTCTGATTTTAATAAACCATCATTAATAATAATAATAATAATAATAATAATAATAATAAATTCCTTGACTTAAAGACTCTCATCCTAAAAGATTTTTGTAACAGTTTAATTTTACATCAGTATATGGAATTACACAAACTGAGACTCCTTGAAACAGCATGCTCAACCATACTCTATCTCTCTCTCTCTCTCTCTCAAACTCAAAGACCAAAAATCAGAGACGCAAGAAGAAGAAGAAGAGACGCAACGCTGCCAAGAGGCAGGAACAGCAGCTGATGGAGGAAGAGGGCCAGTCTGGAGACGAGGACGTAGACAGTGACCCCGACGTAGAAGTAGAATACGTCCCTGAAGTGATCAACATGAACGACCCTGCTGTCAGGCAGTTCAGCAGGATCTTTGAGGCATTCCAGGTAGCTGTCCTTGACAACAACAAAAATTGTGATCCAAAAATTTAAAATCCTTAAAAGTGGTTACTGAAACAAGTGTATTTTGGATATATATGAATGTAACTAACTAGTATAGATAGTTCCGATATACGCAATCTTTACGGAAACGTTGGAGTTGGCTCTGAGTGTACTTCACCTACCAAATGATGCACAAAAATTGGTTGAAGCTCTTACGTGCTGCACGCGTTGATTACACATAATGCACGGGTATGCGTTCGAAAACGTGTATAGTCATTGCGCATAAAGCTGGCTGAATTTGCACTGTGTGACATCGAGTGAAAATCATCTATATTCATCATGTTCACATCTTGTCTTGAACAGCAACAGGTAAACTAATTAATAGTGTGTATTCAAAAATGTATTTTAACCAAACACCCATAAATATTTTCCCAATTTATAAAAATGCAAAAATTTACAAAATATCTGTTGGATCAGGTTTCTCAGCTAAGTCTGTCCGTATCATACGTTGATAGATTTATGCAAAAATATTACTTCATTTTAGCCCATATGCGACGAAATGGCAGCAATTGAGTTGTATACTCCCCAGGGAGCTGAGATAGTTTCAAGAAAGGGGTAATAAATGTACAGCGCTGTGATACCTCCTGTAAGAGTGCTTTAAAAATGCCTCCATTGTTATTATTATTATTATTATTATTATTATTATTATTTGATAAATGGAACTAAAAAGCTGAAACTGAAAAGTGTAAAAAGTGTCAAATTTACCGTCATTACCTATATACAGAATAATGGAAAAAGTCCTCTATATCATGTCCAAGATCCAGGTTTTTCTGGGTTTAATACACGCATTACGCGACAGCACATTTTAACCTTTGCATCTTTACAATTGTATGCAGATGTCGGATCCATCCAAGCACGAAAGCAAAACTCCGGAAGTCAAGGTGGAGAAAACCCCCGAGAAGAAGAAAGAAGAACCCAAGAAGACGTCGGACGATGAAGACTCGGACTCGGACTCCGACATGGAGAAGGTATTTGTGAATGATGCAATAGAACCATTTAATACTCACGACATGGAGAAGGTGTTTGTGAATGATGCAATAGAACCATTTAATACTCACGACATGGAGAAGGTATTTGTGAATGATGCAATAGAACCATTTAATACTCACGACATGGAGAAGGTGTTTGTGAATGATGCAATAGAACCATTTAATACTCACGACATGGAGAAGGTGTTTGTGAATGATGCAATAGAACCATTTAATACTCATGACATGGAGAAGGTGTTTGTGAATGATGCAGTAGAACCATTTAATACTCATGACATGGAGAAGGTGTTTGTGAATGATGCAATAGAACCATTTAATACTCATGACATGGAGAAGGTGTTTGTGAATGATGCAGTAGAACCATTTAATACTCATGACATGGAGAAGGTGTTTGTGAATGATGCAATAGAACCATTTAATACTCATGACATGGAGAAGGTGTTTGTGAATGATGCAATAGAACCATTTAATACTCATGACATGGAGAAGGTGTTTGTGAATGATGCAATAGAACCATTTAATACTCATGACATGGAGAAGGTGTTTGTGAATGATGCAATAGAACCATTTAATACTCATGACATGGAGAAGGTGTTTGTGAATGATGCAATAGAACCATTTAATACTCATGACATGGAGAAGGTGTTTGTGAATGATGCAATAGAACCATTTAATACTCATGACATGGAGAAGGTGTTTGTGAATGATGCAGTAGAACCATTTAATACTCATGACATGGAGAAGGTGTTTGTGAATGATGCAATAGAACCATTTAATACTCATGACATGGAGAAGGTGTTTGTGAATGATGCAGTAGAACCATTTAATACTCATGACATGGAGAAGGTGTTTGTGAATGATGCAATAGAACCATTTAATACTCATGACATGGAGAAGGTGTTTGTGAATGATGCAATAGAACCATTTAATACTCATGACATGGAGAAGGTGTTTGTGAATGATGCAGTAGAACCATTTAATACTCATGACATGGAGAAGGTGTTTGTGAATGATGCAATAGAACCATTTAATACTCACGACATGGAGAAGGTGTTTGTGAATGATGCAATAGAACCATTTAATACTCACGACATGGAGAAGGTGTTTGTGAATGATGCAATAGAACCATTTAATACTCACGACATGGAGAAGGTGTTTGTGAATGATGCAATAGAACCATTTAATACTCACGACATGGAGAAGGTGTTTGTGAATGATGCAATAGAACCATTTAATACTCACGACATGGAGAAGGTGTTTGTGAATGATGCAATAGAACCATTTAATACTCACGACATAGAGAGGGTATTTGTGAATAATGCAATAGAACCATTTAATACTCATGACATGGAGAAGGTGTTTGTGAATGATGCAATAGAACCATTTAATACTCATGACATGGAGAAGGTATTTGTGAATGATGCAATAGAACCATTTAATACTCACGACATGGAGAAGGTGTTTGTGAATGATGCAATAGAACCATTTAATACTCACGACATGGAGAAGGTGTTTGTGAATGATGCAATAGAACCATTTAATACTCACGACATGGAGGTGTTTGTGAATGATGCAATAGAACCATTTAATACTCACGACATGGAGAAGGTGTTTGTGAATGATGCAATAGAACCATTTAATACTCACGACATAGAGAGGGTATTTGTGAATAATGCAATAGAACCATTTAATACTCATGACATGGAGAAGGTGTTTGTGAATGATGCAATAGAACCATTTAATACTCACGACATGGAGAGGGTGTTTGTGAATGATGCAATAGAACCATTTAATACTCACGACATGGAGAGGGTGTTTGTGAATGATGCAATAGAACCATTTAATACTCATGACATGGAGAAGGTGTTTGTGAATGATGCAGTAGAACCATTTAATACTCACGACATGGAGAGGGTGTTTGTGAATGATGCAATAGAACCATTTAATACTCTCGACATGGAGAGGGTGTTTGTGAATGATGCAATAGAACGACATGGAGAAGGTGTTTGTGAATGATGCAATAGAACCATTTAATAGACATGGAGAGGGTGTTTGTGAATGATGCAATAGAACCATTTAATACTCACGACATGGAGAGGGTTGTGATGCAATAGATGACATGGATAATGATGCAATAGAACCATTTAATACTCACGACATGGAGGGTGTTTGTGAATGATGCAATAGAACCATTTAATACTCACGACATGGAGAAGGTGTTTGTGAATGATGCAATAGAACCATTTAATACTCACGACATGGAGAGGGTGTTTGTGAATGATGCAATAGAACCATTTAATACTCACGACATGGAGAAGGTGTTTGTGAATGATGCAATAGAACCATTTAATACTCACGACATGGAGAGGGTGTTTGTGAATGATGCAATAGAACCATTTAATACTCTCGACATGGAGAAGGTATTTGTGAATGATGCAATAGAACCATTTAATACTCACGACATGGAGAAGGTGTTTGTGAATGATGCAATAGAACCATTTAATACTCACGACATGGAGGTGTTTGTGAATGATGCAATAGAACCATTTAATACTCACGACATGGAGAAGGTGTTTGTGAATGATGCAATAGAACCATTTAATACTCACGACATGGAGAGGGTATTTGTGAATAATGCAATAGAACCATTTAATACTCATGACATGGAGAAGGTGTTTGTGAATGATGCAATAGAACCATTTAATACTCACGACATGGAGAGGGTATTTGTGAATAATGCAATAGAACCATTTAATACTCACGACATGGAGAAGGTGTTTGTGAATGATGCAATAGAACCATTTAATACTCATGACATGGAGAGGGTGTTTGTGAATGATGCCATAGAACCATTTAATACTCACGACATGGAGAGGGTGTTTGTGAATGATGCAATAGAACCATTTAATACTCACGACATGGAGAGGGTATTTGTGAATGATGCAGTAGAACCATTTAATACTCACGACATGGAGAAGGTGTTTGTGAATGATGCAATAGAACCATTTAATACTCACGACATGGAGAAGGTGTTTGTGAATGATGCAATAGAACCATTTAATACTCACGACATGGAGAAGGTGTTTGTGAATGATGCAATAGAACCATTTAATACTCACGACATGGAGAGGGTGTTTGTGAATGATGCAATAGAACCATTTAATACTCACGACATGGAGAAGGTGTTTGTGAATGATGCAATAGAACCATTTAATACTCACGACATGGAGGTGTTTGTGAATGATGCAATAGAACCATTTAATACTCACGACATGGAGGTGTTTGTGAATGATGCAATAGAACCATTTAATACTCACGACATGGAGAAGGTGTTTGTGAATGATGCAATAGAACCATTTAATACTCACGACATGGAGGTGTTTGTGAATGATGCAATAGAACCATTTAATACTCACGACATGGAGAAGGTGTTTGTGAATGATGCAATAGAACCATTTAATACTCACGACATGGAGAAGGTGTTTGTGAATGATGCAATAGAACCATTTAATACTCACGACATAGAGAGGGTATTTGTGAATGATGCAATAGAACCATTTAATACTCACGACATGGAGGTGTTTGTGAATGATGCAATAGAACCATTTAATACTCACGACATGGAGAAGGTGTTTGTGAATGATGCAATAGAACCATTTAATACTCACGACATGGAGAAGGTGTTTGTGAATGATGCAATAGAACCATTTAATACTCACGACATGGAGAGGGTATTTGTGAATGATGCAATAGAACCATTTAATACTCACGACATGGAGAAGGTGTTTGTGAATGATGCAATAGAACCATTTAATACTCACGACATGGAGAGGGTGTTTGTGAATGATGCAATAGAACCATTTAATACTCACGACATGGAGAAGGTGTTTGTGAATGATGCAATAGAACCATTTAATACTCACGACATGGAGGTGTTTGTGAATGATGCAATAGAACCATTTAATACTCACTACATGGAGTAGGTGTTTGTGAATGATGCAATAGAACCATTTAATACTCACGACATGGAGGTGTTTGTGAATGATGCAATAGAACCATTTAATACTCACGACATGGAGAAGGTGTTTGTGAATGATGCAATAGAACCATTTAATACTCACGACATGGAGAGGGTGTTTGTGAATGATGCAATAGAACCATTTAATACTCACGACATGGAGAAGGTGTTTGTGAATGATGCAATAGAACCATTTAATACTCACGACATGGAGAAGGTGTTTGTGAATGATGCAATAGAACCATTTAATACTCACGACATAGAGAGGGTATTTGTGAATGATGCAATAGAACCATTTAATACTCACGACATGGAGGTGTTTGTGAATGATGCAATAGAACCATTTAATACTCACGACATGGAGAAGGTATTTGTGAATGATGCAATAGAACCATTTAATACTCACGACATGGAGAAGGTGTTTGTGAATGATGCAATAGAACCATTTAATACTCACGACATGGAGAGGGTGTTTGTGAATGATGCAATAGAACCATTTAATACTCACGACATGGAGAGGGTATTTGTGAATGATGCAATAGAACCATTTAATACTCATGACATGGAGAAGGTGTTTGTGAATGATGCAATAGAACCATTTAATACTCACGACATGGAGAGGGTGTTTGTGAATGATGCAGTAGAACCATTTAATACTCATGACATGGAGAAGGTGTTTGTGAATGATGCAATAGAACCATTTAATACTCATGACATGGAGAAGGTGTTTGTGAATGATGCAGTAGAACCATTTAATACTCATGACATGGAGAAGGTATTTGTGAATGATGCAATAGAACCATTTAATACTCATGACATGGAGAAGGTGTTTGTGAATGATGCAATAGAACCATTTAATACTCACGACATGGAGAGGGTGTTTGTGAATGATGCAGTAGAACCATTTAATACTCACGACATGGAGAAGGTGTTTGTGAATGATGCAATAGAACCATTTAATACTCACGACATGGAGAGGGTGTTTGTGAATGATGCAATAGAACCATTTAATACTCACGACATGGAGAGGGTATTTGTGAATGATGCAATAGAACCATTTAATACTCATGACATGGAGAAGGTGTTTGTGAATGATGCAATAGAACCATTTAATACTCACGACATGGAGAGGGTGTTTGTGAATGATGCAGTAGAACCATTTAATACTCATGACATGGAGAAGGTGTTTGTGAATGATGCAATAGAACCATTTAATACTCATGACATGGAGAAGGTGTTTGTGAATGATGCAGTAGAACCATTTAATACTCATGACATGGAGAAGGTATTTGTGAATGATGCAATAGAACCATTTAATACTCATGACATGGAGAAGGTGTTTGTGAATGATGCAATAGAACCATTTAATACTCACGACATGGAGAGGGTGTTTGTGAATGATGCAGTAGAACCATTTAATACTCACGACATGGAGAAGGTGTTTGTGAATGATGCAATAGAACCATTTAATACTCACGACATGGAGAAGGTGTTTGTGAATGATGCAATAGAACCATTTAATACTCACGACATGGAGAGGGTACCTATTACCAAAAAAGCAATGTTTGTTAGAGGTAATCCTTACATAAAACAACACACTAACTGGACAGCAAAAACAGTAGACAATTCCATTAAATCACATTACAGTTTAACAGCACTATGCAATTCAATGTGCACGTACTGTACGTACAACATCCAGAGTACTTAAAAACTAGGGCTGTGCCGGGTATCCGGGTATCCGGATACCCGACCGAAACGTTCATTACCCGGTTCCATTTTTCGGTTCCAATTACCCGTAAACGACTTTTTAAAATTCGGACTTAGTTAACATTTGAGCGGTGCAAACAGAAATCTGTGGCTCTTGAACAATGCACTTGTACAGACAATTATATTTAAATTCAAGAGATTACACTCCAACAAAGAAAAGATCGATAGTATGATATCCTCTGTATTATAAAAGTCAATTTGTTACCATTTTACAGTACATGTATTTGTACACCACCGGAGGCATGTTTTCAACAAAAATAAAAACGGGTATCCGGGTATCCGAAGTTTCCTGATTTCGGGTATCCGGTTCCAAAAATATCCGAAAACGCACAGCCCTATTAAAAACCTAGCTCACATGAATATAAATCATTTAATAAATATCCCTTCCTTGTTTAAAATAGCAATGTTCCCATAAAAAAGAGAATTTTGGAAATCGCCGTCAAAATAGCCAAAACACGGGCGAATATCTTTAACTCTGTAAGCGTACAATTGTTGTGATTTCTTTTTTTTAAAAACCCCCACCAGGACAATAAGGATGATGGTCCCAAGATGTCAAAGAAGAAACTACGCAAGATGAACCGTTTGAGCGTGGCCGAGCTGAAGCAGCTGGTACACAGACCTGATGTGGTGGAGATGCATGACGTCACAGCTAGGGATCCCAAACTTCTTGTGTACCTCAAGGTATGTGATTGCATTTGGTCTTTTTTATAAACCGTATGAAGGGCGCCCTCATTCGGAGCCAAAAAATGGGCATTCATTGGTTGATGTATGCGCACTGCGCCTACTTAAATAATAAAATTTCTTATATAGCGCATTTCACATGCACATGCACTCAAAGGCATAGCGAACATGCGCACAGAATGCATACATAACCAATGATGGCGCCCTTTACTTTGTGACATCATATGCATAGGTCTAGTATTTTCAAGATTTATTTGTCTCCTTGAAATTGTTGGAAGACCACAAATTCCAATTTCGCCATGAAAGTCCTTATTAACCCCCACTACCCCCCAAGTCCATCAAAATCCACCCCCCGGTTTTGCTTGATTTTGGTGGATACAGTATTGAACGTGTGTAGCCTGTTGAGCATGATGCAAATTGAGCATGTTGCCATGTGTACCAAATCCATATTAATATTCCACCGGCTGCTTTTGTTGGATTCAGGACTGTGTATAGCCAAGCCATGGGATGCTTTGCATTTGCTACTGTGCCAAATCCATCAAACTCCCCCGGCTGATTTTGTTGGATTCAGGACTGTGTATAGCCAAGCCATGGATGCTTTGCATTTGCTACTGTACCAAATCCATCAAACTCCACCGGCTGCTTTTGTTGGATTCAGGACTGTGTATAGCCAAGCCATGGGATGCTTTGCATTTGCCATTGTACCAATTCCATCAAAGTCCAACAACTGGATGACTTTTTATTACATATTGATTGATTTTTTTTTTTATTCAGGAGGCTTTCGAATGAAAATGTCTAGGGATTTAGTGTTAAAGGGAATGTACAGCATTGTTAAAGTTGACAAAACTGCTTCTATGAGTGTGCTGACTCTCTTTGAATCAAGATATACATTGAAGGGAAGGTACAACATTTGTAATGTTGACAAAACCGCTTCTATGAGTATGCTAACTCTCTTTGAATCAAGATATACATTGAAGGGAAGGTACAACATTGGTAATGTTGGCAAAACTGCTTCTATGAGTATGCTTACTCTCTTTGAATCAAGATATACATTGAAGGGAAGGTACAGCATTGGTAATGTTGACAAAACCGCTTGTATGAGTATGCTAACTCTCTTTGAATCAAGATATACATTGAAGGGAATGTACAACATTGGTAATGTTGACAAAACCGCTTGTATGAGTATGCTAACTCTCTTTGAATCAAGATATACATTGAAGGGAAGGTACAACATTGGTAATGTTGACAAAACCGCTTCTATGAGTATGCTAACTCTCTTTGAATCAAGATATACATTGAAGGGAAGGTACAACATTGGTAATGTTGACAAAACCGCTTGTATGAGTATGCTAACTCTCTTTGAATCAAGATATACATTGAAGGGAATGTACAACATTGGTAATGTTGGCAAAACCGCTTGTATGAGTATGCTAACTCTCTTTGAATCAAGATATACATTGAAGGGAAGGTACAACATTTGTAATGTTGACAAAACCGCTTCTATGAGTATGCTAACTCTCTTTGAATCAAGATATACATTGAAGGGAAGGTACAACATTGGTAATGTTGACAAAACCGCTTCTATGAGTATGCTAACTCTCTTTGAATCAAGATATACATTGAAGGGAATGTACAACATTGGTAGTGTTGACAAAACTGCTTCTATGAGTATGCTAACTCTCTTTGAATCAAGATATACATTGAAGGGAAGGTACAACATTGGTAATGTTGACAAAACCGCTTCTATGAGTATGCTAACTCTCTTTGAATCAAGATATACATTGAAGGGAAGGTACAACATTGGTAATGTTGACAAAACCGCTTCTATGAGTATGCTTACTCTCTTTGAATCAAGATATACATTGAAGGGAAGGTACAACATTGGTAATGTTGACAAAACTGCTTCTATGAGTATGCTAACTCTCTTTGAATCAAGATATACATTGAAGGGAAGGTACAACATTGGTAATGTTGACAAAACTGCTTCTATGAGTATGCTTACTCTCTTTGAATCAAGATATACATTGAAGGGAATGTACAACATTGGTAATGTTGACAAAACTGCTTCTATGAGTATGCTTACTCTCTTTGAATCAAGATATACATTGAAGGGAAGGTACAACATTGGTCATGTTGGCCAAACTGCTTCTATGAGTATGCTAACTCTCTTTGAATCAAGACATACATTGAAGGGAAGGTACAGCATTGGTAATGTTGGCAAAACTGCTTCTATGAGTATGCTTACTCTCTTTGAATCAAGATATACATTGAAGGGAAGGTACAACATTAGTAATGTTGGCCAAACTGCTTCTATGAGTATGCTAACTCTTTGAATCAAGATATACATTGAAGGGAATGTACAGCATTGGTAATGTTGACAAAACTGCTTCTATGAGTATGCTTACTCTCTTTGAATCAAGATATACATTGAAGGGAATGTACAGCATTGGTAATGTTGACAAAACTGCTTCTATGAGTATGCTTACTCTCTTTGAATCAAGATATACATTGAAGGGAAGGTACAACATCGGTAGTGTTGACAAAACTGCTTCTATGAGTATGCTTACTCTCTTTGAATCAAGATATACATTGAAGGGAAGGTACAACATCGGTAGTGTTGACAAAACTGCTTCTATGAGTATGCTTACTCTCTTTGAATCAAGATATACATTGAAGGGAAGGTACAACATTGGTAATGTTGACAAAACTGCTTCTATGAGTATGCTTACTCTCTTTGAATCAAGATATACATTGAAGGGAAGGTACAACATTGGTAATGTTGACAAAACTGCTTCTATGAGTATGCTTACTCTCTTTGAATCAAGATATACATTGAAGGGAAGGTACAACATTGGTAATGTTGGCAAAACTGCTTCTATGAGTATGCTTACTCTCTTTGAATCAAGATATACATTGAAGGGAAGGTACAACATTGGTAATGTTGACAAAACTGCTTCTATGAGTATGCTTACTCTCTTTGAATCAAGACATCTTTGTGCAACCAACCTGTGAAAGTTTCAGCTTGTTATGTTGTCTCGTCAGCAAGACAATAAGTGCATTATGCATTCAGACTTCTTGTAGTCAGTCTAATGTGGAATTCAAACTGGAAATGATGTAATTTTTTATAAAAATCACAGCGCATCAGAAAAAAATGTATTTCTAGGAAAGATTAATAGCATTGACAGCTTAAGATGGTTTTACATTAAAATTCAACCATTTGGTAATTCTTGAATTACCAGTCCTAAACCATACCTTTAAATACTCACGCATAGCTGCAAACTATTACAAATTTTTAGTAATTATTACAAATTTTTCCAGGAATTGATTTACGTACATACATGTAGTAGGTTTTTTTAATTTATTTGCAGTTGGTCATCTTGACCATCATTTTAGTTTTAATACATATTGTTATGTCTTGGTCGGTTTCATTACGAATTGGAGTTTTGAAATGTTGGCAGCTATGCTTATGTGTTTGATTGAATTCCAGGGAAATTATTAGTTATATCGCTTTATTTGGGACTGCTTCTCATACATTGTCTTGGTCGGTTTCATTACGAATTGGAATTTTGAAATGTTGGCAGCTACATGTATGCTTATGTGTTGATTGAATTCCAGGGAAATTATTAAAGTTATATTGCTTTATTTGGGACTACTTCTCATACATTGTGTTAATTTCCTTACCACACTTTCTGAAGGCATATAGGAACACTGTGCCAGTGCCGAGACACTGGTGTTTCAAGCGAAAGTACCTGCAGGGGAAACGAGGCATTGAGAAGCCGCCGTTTGAGTTGCCTGAATTCATCATGAGAACGGGAATTATGGAGATGAGGCAAGCACTGCAGGAAAAGGTACAAACTAGCTGTTGCAAACTTCTTACCAACCTAAAGGACCTGTAGTATAAATGCAGAATAGTAGTTATTGGCCTTACGTTTCGAACAGAGCAGGTTCTTTCTCAAAAATAAAATAAATAAAAAATCAGGATATGAACACAAACATCTATGCTGTGTTCTCAAATTTGTCACTCTTTATTTCAACATCCTGACCTCCAAATTTTCATTGTAGACATTTAAATGCAGTGGTCATCTTGGTTTGCCTGTACACAGTGCTGTAAGAGTCATAAGGCTTGTCTTTAAATAGACTGGTACCAATGATGTAAGTGACCTCCTACATAGTCATCTGTACCATAGTCTCGTGGTTCTTGACAAAGATGGCTGCTGTGTGAAAAACGTTTGTTTTCAGGACTCTGATTTCTCAGGATTTTTCCTGATTTCAGGATTTTTTTATTTTTATTTACAAATCTCCTTTTGCCTCAATATTTTCTTGACAGAAGAGAAGTAGCCACCAAGGAAAGAAAGAAGTTGCCTGTGTTGTTTCCAAACCTCTAGTTTCTTGTTTATGGGCATGTGGAGCGTCTGTAAATTCTCCAAAACTAAACATTCAAGAGGCTATGTCCTCTAGACCAAAGGGAGACCCAGGCCCGCTACCCATTTTTCAGGATTTTTTTTAACTTTTGTCTGTGATTTACACTGGGATTGAAGATTGTTGGGTTCAAATATTTTAAAGTGAAATCTATAGATCTCCTGCCACTGAAAAGACTTTTTGTCAGGCTGCAGCTATCTGCGTGTGATTCCCTGTTCATAAACATGATTGGAGTGCATATTTTCAATTCCTAAAAAAGGCATCAGACTATTTTCCATCCAGCCTCACTCATAGCTGCCAACTATTACGAATTTTTAGTAATTATTACGAATTTTTTCAGGAATTACAAAAGTACGAATTGCTCTTTAAAAATTACAAGTTTTCTGCCCAATGAAAAAAAAAGCTCTTGATAAAGCACCAACTATTACGAATTTTTAGTAATTATTACGAATTTTTTCAGGAATTACGAAAGTACGAATTGCTCTTTAAAAATTACGAATTTCAAGTTTTCTGCCCAACGAAAAAAAAAGCTCTTGATAAAGCACCAACTATTACGAATTTTTAGTAATTATTACGAATTTTTTCAGGAATTACAAAAGTACGAATTGCTCTTTAAAAATTACGAATTTCAAGTTTTCTGCCCAACGAAAAAAAAAGCTCTTGATAAAGCACCATTTTATGAGCATTCGGGTAAAATCACGTATAACGATCGTAAAAATCAGAATTGGTACCCCTTTCGGATATTTTCATACGTGTAGTGTGCTATAATAAATAAGTTCTGAATTACCGAAAAGTATTATGGATGTAAATTAGCATAGTATCAATACCTTACTTGTCGGGGTACCAGTTTGTGGGATGTAGTAATGGGTAATAAACATGAACCAGTGAAGATCCTACGGTGAGAAAAATTTCATTACTAATTGGAATTTTTAAATGTTGGCAGCTATGCTCACTTTGGTCACAAGGATTTGCATGGAAGGAAAACAAAATATCTGCAGGATGATAAAAGAGAATTCTTAAACAAAATTACCAATATCATCATGTCTATTTTGTGTCTTTCAGGAGGAGCAGCAAACCATGAAGACGAAGATGAGGCAGAAAGTCCGACCCAAGATGGGTAAAATTGACATCGACTACCAAAAACTCCACGACGCCTTCTTCAAGTAAGTGCCCCTTTTCACTCTGAAATCATTATAACTTGTTAAATTGGTATTTGTAGAAGTCGTATATCAAGTCTATTTTCACAGATTGTTTGAACGTTTTTTGGGCTTAAAGGGACAATATCATCACGATCAACAGGGCATGGAATCGGGAGTGCTACTTTTAGATTAACTTAATGACTGGGAATAATACCCCACATGATAAGGTCATATTACCATTGCTGTTGCATAAATAAGCCTGTAATTTTCAGTCACTATGTTCAACTTAACCTAGGATCCCAATTTCATGCCCTGTTTAAAGCCTGCACTGATCGTGACGATACTGTCCCTTTAACCCTAACTCCCTAGGCCCATTTGCTTACACATAACCTGAATCCTTCCTAACTCCCTAGGCCCATTTGCTTACACATAACCTGAATCCTTACTAACTCCCTAGGCCCATTTGCTTACACATAACCTGAATCCTTCCTAACTCCCTAGGCCCATTTGCTTACACATAACCTGAATCCTTCCTAACTCCCTAGGCCCATTTGCTTACACATAACCTGAATCCTTTCTAACTCCCTAGGCCCATTTGCTTACACATAACCTGAATCCTTCCTAACTCCCTAGGCCCATTTGCTTACACATAACCTAAATCCTCCAAAATCCTTCAGTAGTAAAGCAAGCACATGACATGTATGCACACATGTGTTTCTAATCTGTGATACATGTACATGGCCAGGGACCCTCCCTGCATGCATGGAGCAATAAACAGTGTCCACTGACCCAAACACTGACATTGCAATCACTACAACAAACATGGATGTACATGTACCATGGAAAGGCAAGTATGCCTAATAACCTCAATCCTCCAAAATCCTTCACTTTAGCAAAGAGCATGTAGCATGTAACCTCAATCCTTCAAAATCCTTCACTTTAGCAAAGAGCATGTAGCATGTAGCATGTAACCTCAATCCTTCAAAATCCTTCACTTTAGCAAAGTGTTATTAACATGTGATATCAAGGGTTTTGGATGCTTTGAACATGAAGTACTTCCTTGTTGATATTTCAGTGCAATAAGTAAATACAGAATACATAATGTTGTAACAACTCAATGACTTAGTAGCCCCCACCTTGGAGTGGCCATTAGCCTTGTGTGGGGCGAATTGCGTAAAAAAACAAAAAATTAAAAAAATAGGATTTTGGAGGATTTGGGAAGGTTAGGGTTAATTTTAAGCTTGACATACATTTTTTAAGTAACACGTAACAGTTCAGAAAAAAAAAACATTTTTCATAAAATATAATTCCCTGTACATTTTCCAATATACATAATATCTAGTATCTACATTGTTTGTTATTTTGCACCAGGTTTTATAACTCTTAAAATGTCATTAATCCAGCAGCTGTTTGCAAAAAGCAACATTATGTATTCTGTATTTACTTGTTGCACTGAAATATCAACAAGGAAGTACTTCATGTTCAAAGCATCCAAAACCCTTGATATCACATGTTAATAACACTCCCAATTGCAGCTATTTAGTGATAATTGTATTTGTTTTTTTGCAGGTGGCAAACCAAGCCAAAGATGACGATCCATGGTGATCTGTACTACGAGGGTAAAGAGTTCGAGACCAGACTTAAAGAGAAGAAGCCGGGAGAGTTGTCTGACGATCTTAAGACGGCTCTAGGGATGCCCATAGGTCCAGTAAGTGTCCGTCTCTCTTCCCTCTCCTTTATCTAATAGGCTAGACACTTAACCTTAATTGCTCCACTCCACCCAGGTGTTTAAATTGGCCGCCTGTGCAGGTCGAGATTGTTTTGTTGTTATGCAACCTTTTAGCTGCTAAATGCTCCTGATAAGGTGTATGCTCTCCCGGGAGTTGAGATTGTTCTTGGGTTTAGTTTAATAATTTGTACTTATTGGCTTTTGATAACGTTAACAGTTCGAGTATATATAATACCAACACACTGGTGAAGAACAAACATCAAAATCTGTTTTACAGTTCAACTAATACACGTTTGTCGTCGTAATAGATGGTGGTCACCACATTTCAAATTCCATTTTCAACATACAGAACTCTCAGAAGTACCCACCGCCCTGGTTGATTGCCATGCAGCGATACGGACCGCCACCCTCCTACCCCAACCTGAAGATCCCCGGCCTCAACGCACCCATCCCAGAGGTAAGATTCAGCAACCGTGCGGGACTGATCCGTCCAGGGGATCGATAAATGACAAGGGGTTACAGATAATGAGATACAGGAACAGTTTGTTCAATTTATTAGGCAAAAGCTTGTTTAATCGGTTTCAGTTTGTGGTCGCAAAGTGAGATTGTGGTTCCGATACCATTTTAGGTTTCAGTTAGTGTGCTCTAGTCATTGACTTTGCAATAGTTGAGATTCAAACCACATTGTGTTTACTGCAATCCAAACCAATAGGGGTATTACATTACAGCCCTGATTAAAGACCCAGCATTATTTACAATTCTTTTTCTTTTTTTTCTTTTTTTTTTCATTTCAGACCTGTTCCTTTGGTTACCACGCTGGCGGCTGGGGTAAGCCACCGGTTGATGAATTGGGCAAGCCTCTGTATGGAGACGTCTTTGGAACCAATGCAGGAGATTTCAAGGTAAAATAATTTGTCAAGTCGCTGATGTAATAAGTAAATTTAACGATGTAAGGTTCATTAACAATCCGAGGTTCACGGTAACAATCTGAGGTTCACTGTAACAATCTGAGGTTCACTGTAACAATCCGAGGTTCACTGTAACAATCCGAGGTTCGCTGTAACAATCCGAGGTTCGCTGTAACAATCCGAGGTTCGCTGTAACAATCCGAGGTTCGCTGTAACAATCCGAGGCTCACTGTAACAATCTGAGGCTCATTGTAACAATCCGAGGTTCAGTGTAACAATCCGAGCTTGAAAATCAACTCGTCTTTTTATCTTTTTTGTCTTCAGGAGGAGGAGGAAGAGGAGGAGGTTGACCGGACTCGGTGGGGAGAGCTGGAGAGCGAGTCGGAAGAGGAGTCCTCAGAGGAAGAAAGTGAAGACGAGGATGAGGATGGAGAGGTAGATGAAACGGGTCTCATTACGCCAGCAGACGGGTAAGTTCATCCCACTCGCTTAAGGGTCTAACAAACAAAATATTCTGATAACTATGCTTAATTTGGTTATACTCTCTGGAACTCACTGCTGGGCTGCTAGAATCCTTCAAGACAAGATTTGATTTTTCAGAAGAGATAATGACTCGGATTATATGCTAGTCTACTAAGATTTTTTTTCTGTTCCCAACAGTAAGACTTTAGGCTTTGGAAGTTGGAAAGTAACAAATGAAGAAGTAGGTTTTTCTAATGAAACCATGTAAATTTATGCAGTTCCGATATGAACCAAAGTGGTACTTACTCAGATTGTGGGCTAGTCTTCACATGTGTTTTTTTTTATCTGTTCCCAGTGATAAGATATTCTGTGGAAGTTGAAAAGGAACAAATGAAGTAATGTTTTCAGATGACACTATGCAAATGCAAAATTTGTGCAGTTCCAATATGAACCTTTGGTTTAATTCAACCGTTTCATTCTGTATGCTATGACTGTCTCCAGAAGGCGAGAGCTTAACATGAGAGATTTTATTGACAAGTGTCACCACAAACCTAGTATTTTACAGTAGTCCATGACATTTTTTTTAAAGGGGCTATACGTAAAGATTTGCTGAAATGGAAACATTTTTCATACCTTACAGTGTGGGTAGGCGTGTTATTGTTACAAATCAAAACGTGTTAGGGAAGCCGTCTTTAACTAACCCCCCATATCCGCCGGATCCAGGCGGATAGTCTCCCACTTTTTAATGAGCTCATTATTTTCGGGTCAATGCACATAAGTGCAATACCTCAGACGAATATGCATGAGTTCTACTCAGACAGGCTTCACAAAGGCACCAATTATCAACAGTGTAATCTGGGGATAACTTTACAAAGGTGGTTGCCAATAGATTAAACCATTGTAATGTTTACCCAACCCTGCCCGAGTCTTTAGAAAT
Organism: Zoroaster sp. YZ-2022; assembly: GCA_029582265.1. Lineage (NCBI taxonomy): Eukaryota > Metazoa > Echinodermata > Asteroidea > Forcipulatida > Zoroasteridae > Zoroaster > Zoroaster sp. YZ-2022. Next base: position 6,790,834 of record CM055821.1, on the reverse strand, counting down.
CCAAATGCTACACTTTGATTGTTCCGCTTTGTTCTGCTCTCCAAGGCACAGCAAGCGCTAATCCTCAGTTGAGATTACATTTGGACAATACAAAAGGACTCACTGGACTTTCAAAAGGTTTTGGGAATAAGTGGGTTTCATGACCTGAAAGACATTTTACTTATTATTAGTTTGTGGAGGGGAAAAAACATTGTTTGAAATAACTAGATTTTTATCTCCGTTTTTCTGAATGTGTACATTTCACGAAACTTTTATATAAATTGCATTTTCAACCACTAAAAATGACCAAGTATAAGCGAAGTTGTTTAATTTTCTTGTATCCAAATCAAGATGTCACATGGAGGGACTATAGTGTAATGCAAAATGAATACCGTAATTTCCTGCGTATAAGACGCGGCTTATCTGACTTTCAAAGGTACGAAAACATCACTGCGTCTTATCTAACGGTGCGCCTTATCTGGTGTCGCTTGAGATCAAAGTGATGATTACCGCTTGTGTAACTTTCGGTGGACCTCAACCTAACAAAGCGGCCGTGTTTTCCAACGAAGGTCGTTAGCGCAAGATTTTCATGCATTCATTCACCGTAAATAATACTCACGAAAGACCTCACTCGTGTGTGACGTACCAAAAGCAGAATTCCCCTGTTTCTAAAAATAGCATGCCCAACATCGTAGACGATCGCGCATTTTTATCTACAACGCTTTCTAATGACTAAGTCTCTATGCGATGTGTGCAAGGTTGTCAACTTTGCCGTGTCTGTTTTCACCTCGATTATTAATCACAGTGTATTACGCACAACACCGCGGGATCACTTGGGCCGCAACCAGACTACTTTCCTAGTACGGCCAGCGGCGTGGTGGTGGCGGCATGGTGGGTATATAGGCGCTTCTGGCATGCACTGCACTACTGAGCGGTCATGGTGCGCCTTATACGGCGGTGCGCCTTGTACGTTGACACTTTAATCACATTCCCCCGATTCTGGGGTAATGCGCCTTATACACCGAGCGTCTTATACGCAGGAAATTACGGTACATTTCAGATTTCAGAAAATTTGTGTTCAATTATGGGCAGAGAGATACTTTGCTCACCCCTATAAGGGCACCCGCTAATCCTCAGTTGATACAATTGGACAAAACAAAAAGACTGACTGGACTTTCAAATGGTTTCGAGAATGAATAGCGAATAATAATGAACAAGACGGGAAATAATTAACGGGACGGAGAAAAGTTGAGAACATAAACATTGTAGTCCGTCATGCTTCGTAATTTTGGAAGACTAATAACATAAACGGAGAAATCATTGGATGTCCTGAGAAAGTCCAATTTTGCCAGGACAACTGTTGTGACAAAAGATGGACAGTTAAAGAAACATCAGTTAGACAGACGTCTGGTGTTGTCTATGCTCGACCATACTGAGCTTGAGATTCCTGGTGCGGGGCGTACATTTTGCCAAACTAAGAGACGTCATCAATGACAAATGCCGCCATGCTTAGCATATCAACATAAACGATACCACTTTATAATAATACAGGGCATGAAAATAAACAGGACTGAGAAATAACCCGGGACGTGAAAATAATGAGGGTCAGGAAAATAAACGAGACTGAGAAATAACTCGGGACAGGAAAAAAATTACGGGGCAGGAAAATAAACAGGACTGAGAAATAATGCGAGACGGGAAAATAAACAGGACTGAGAAATAACCCGGGACGGGGAAATATTACTGGCAGGAAAATAAACGGGACTGAGAAATAACTCGGGACGGGAACACATTACGGGGCAGGAAAATAAACGGGACTGAGAAATAACCCGGGACGGGGAAATATTACTGGCAGGAAAATAAACAGGACTGAGAAATAACCCGAGACGGGAAAATATGACTGGCAGGAAAATAAACGGGACTGAGAAATAACTCGGGACGGGAACAACTTACGGGGCAGGAAAATAAACAGGACTGAGAAATAACCCAGGATGGGAAAATAATGCGGGACGGGAAAACAAACAGGACTGAGAAATAACCCGGGACGGGGAAATATTACTGGCAGGAAAATAAACAGGACTGAGAAATAACTCGGGACGGGGAAATATTACTGGCAGGAAAATAAACGGGACTGAGAAATAACTCGGGACGGGAACAAATTACGGGGCAGGAAAATAAACAGGACTGAGAAATAACACAGGACGGGGAAATATTACTGGCAGGAAAATAAACAGGACTGAGAAATAACTCGGGACGGGAACAACTTACGGGGCAGGAAAATAAATAGGACTGAGAAATAACCCGGGACGGGAAAATAAACGGGACTGAGAAATAACCCGGGACGGGGAAATATTACTGGCAGGAAAATAAACGGGACTGAGAAATAACTCGGGACGGGAACAAATTACGGGGCAGGAAAATAAACAGGAATGAGAAATAACTCGGGACGGGAACAAATTACGGGGTAGGAAAATAAACGGGACTGAAAAATAACCTGGGACGGGAAAATATGACTGGCAGGAAAATAAACGGGACTGAGAAATAACTCGGGACGGGAACAACTTACGGGGCAGGAAAATAAACAGGACTGAGAAATAACCCAGGATGGGAAAATAATGCGGGACGGGAAAACAAACAGGACTGAGAAATAACTCGGAAAATATCTGGCAGGAAAATAAACGGGACTGAGAAATAACCCGGACGGGAACAAATTACGGGCAGGAAAATAAACAGGACTGAGAAATAACACAGGGAAATATTACTGGCAGGAAAATAAACAGGACTGAGAAATAACTCGGACGGAACAACTTACGGGCAGGAAAATAAATAGGACTGAGAAATAACCGGGACGGAAAATAGCAGGACTGAGAAATAACCCGGGACGGGGAAATATTACTGGCAGGAAAATAAACGGGACTGAGAAATAACTCGGGACGGGAACAAATTACGGGGCAGGAAAATAAACAGGAATGAGAAATAACTCGGGACGGGAACAAATTACGGGGTAGGAAAATAAACGGGACTGAAAAATAACCTGGGACGGGAAAATATTACTGGCAGGAAAATAAACGGGACCGAGAAATAACTTGGGACGGGAACAAATTACGGGGCAGGAAAATAAACAGGACTGAGAAATAACCCGGGACGGGGAAATATTACTGGCAGGAAAATAAACGGGACTGAGAAATAACTCGGGACGGGAACAAATTACGGGGCAGGAAAATAAACAGGACTGAGAAATAACCCGGGACGGGAAAATAATGCGGGACGGGAAAATAAACAGGACTGATAAATAACCCGGGATGGGGAAATATTACTGGCAGGAAAATAAACGGGACTGAGAAATAACTCGGGACGGGAACAAATTACGGGACAGGAAAATAAACGGGACTGAGAAATAACCCGGGACGGGGAAATATTACTGGCAGGAAAATAAACGGGACTGAGAAATAACCCGGAACGGGGAAATATTACGGGGCAGGGAAAAAAATCTGGACTGAGAAATAACCCGGGACGTGAACACTTTAACCATAAGTATTTCAGTTCCGTCAAATATCTTAATAAAACTAGGAGAATCATGTGCTCAATTGGCACATAGTTTGAGCATCAAAATCTGGGGAATATAAAGAAAAATACACATGATTAATAAAAATGATTCACATTTTGTAAACATCCCCGATCTAATACTATACTCAAGTACATGCATGACTTCTAGGGAGTTGGGAAGATAACGGGTTAATCCCTTAACAATAGACATACCGAAAACCTACTTGCCTGGCAGCCTTCTTTTGTTTGGCGCAAGGCCTATTCAGGCGTTAATCCTTCTGGCAAGTCTCCAGATTTTAATGAGCCCTTTGGCCAGAGTATGACCTCTTATGTATTTGCATATTCATGATTTATGCAACCCTATTGAAAATAATCAGAGTGGATATGGCGGGGTTAGTTAAAGACGGCTTCCCTTACGCCTTGAAATTAACTTTTTCAGATGTATGGATTTAAAAAAATGGAGCTGGTTAGAATAGTCTCTAGAAATACTTTTATTATTATTATTATTATTATTATTATTATGGTTTATTAAAAAATCTGCTCATTGCAGCCTGCCGGCTGAATTACAAAACAGTTTACATTAAAAATATAAAGAATACATACAAATTAAAATTAAGTAAACAGTATGAACCAGATGAAAAATGAATCTACAAAAGAAATCAGTCGGGTACATACAAGGCACATAAAAATATTGCACAGCAAAAAGCACACTCATCCAGGGGACATAAATAACCACATTAAAAATTCTAAAACAAATAACAAACAAAATAAAAAATGAAAAATTAATTACAGAAATTACAAGGATGGTGGGAGTGAGCTGAGAAAATTATTGACAAGTCTGTTGAAATATGGGACTGGACTGTTACTGAGAAGAGCAGTTTTACATGGTACTTCATGAAGAGTTCTTTTAGATCTGAGATTCATAGAATGAGAGCTTTTGGATTTGACAAACCATTCATTAAATTTATTTGAGTTGTATGATTTTAATGCAAAAGTAGTGCAAAGCGTGATTCTTCTAATATATAAAGGTTCCAGACCCAGGGTAGTTAATGCTTGATTATAATGAGTATATTTGTTACCTAAAATGATGCGAGACGTTCTTTTTTGGATGGATTCTAATTGGTCAGAAAGAGTGAGGGAAATACCTGAATGCCATAATGGAGCTGCATATTCTACAATGGGTCTGATATAACCCTTATACACAGTCACTAGTTCATCATTAGTGAAACCATTCTTTTTTAATTTCCTCAACATGAAAAGTTTCCTGTTGGCTTTATTAACTGTTAACAATGTGCATATCCCATTTCAAATTATGTTGGAAGGTGACACCTAATAATTTAGCACGATGAACCTGTTGAAGTTGAACATCTAATATAGAAAATTGAGCAACAGGGGGTTCCCTCCTGCCAAAGTAAATTTGCATGAATTGACATTTCGAGGGGTTCAAGGAAAGTTTATTTTTTACCGCCCAATCATTCAGATTATTTAAATCATCCTGAATCTTGCCAACAACATTGATGTGCCTATTTTCACTAAGTGTAAGATCGTCCACATATTTCCAGCATTTACTGTGAACAGGATCAGTAGAACTATTAATACATGCAAGAAAAATCACCGGACCTAATTTGGTACCTTGTGGGACGCCATCTGAAAGGGTTTGCCAGTCGGAAAAGGTCTGTTTATACTTGACCCTTTGTTGCCGACCACTTAGGAAATTAGCAATCCAATGTACAATAGCTGGAGACACATCCAAATCCAGAAGGTTTTTGATAGCTATTACATGATTAACCATGTCAAAGGCTTTAGTGAAATCTGTTAAAACGAGGGAACCAATACGTCAGAGACACAAACCAGACCCTTCATATGAAGTCATCCACATAATTGTCTGTGATCAGGGTTTCCACCTGAAGCCCTAATTTGCTTTGATTCTATGTTTGAAGAAATGAACGCACTAACAAGCGTGTAACACATGCTATCAATTTATCACAAGGATATGTGACTGAATCCTTCGAAATGAGTCTTAAGGTGATGTCGGCACAAAATGAGTTTTTATGTGGTCCTGAAAGAGCATATTCTCCTCTTCCATTTGATAAAAAAATTATGTTCATACGTTAAAAAATACGGAAGTTATACCATAAAACACATTACCTCGGCCTGCACTGTCAGAAAACCAAAAAACGGGAATATCGCACATTTAAGTCTGGGCTTGATCTCTGGTTTTATTTATTTATATCATTCTTCCACAGCAACCAGGTGTTTTAAGCCAAAATATCTTTACAACGTTCTCACACTATGATAACCAATACACTGGAAACATTTTCAGAAAGTTTGATCATATTTCAAGCAATATTTACTGAGTTAACGCACGAAGAAAAGCAGGATTTTTAACATTTTCCGATTTTGTTTTGGTGATGATTTTTTTTTAGTTGGGTAGATTTATTAACATGTTTTCCTACTTATTTCTTTCGAAAACATACACACGCATACACACACAAGTGTGTTTTTGCTTGCAATCGGGGACTTCCTTTGTCCAATTTCTTTGTCCTGGCAAACGAGGACGTATTGTTCTCCATTATGATAGCAACCGGGGACGTATTGTCCCTTTTGTTATAGGTCCCCGGTTTGAATGCCCACACAAACTCACACACACGCATGACTCATGTTTACGTGTCTGTATCTCAATATAGGCATTTGCGACTTCCAACTCATTTCGTACGGTCGGGTCACATTTTTCAGCATGTCTTTACATGCTGTATTTAATCATTACAAGATACGCCAAAGTGAGGCTTGTCTCAGATTGATAAATTAACCCTCCTACTACAAGGGTCAAAATCAGTCAAAATATTGATATGCTTGCCAAGGTATTTCTAGTGCACTTAAAAAGTCAAACACTGTCAAACCTTACGTGCAGTAAGTACATTTACAGGTCAAAATGAGTCGACCGTTTTTGACTGGTACAAGCATTGTCTGGTATTGTTAAGGGTGGTCAAAATGACGGCAAAAAACAGTCAAAAATGCCCCTGTGTGCACATTTGGGTCAACAGTCAAAACAGGCAGTTGACTGATTTTGACCTGTATACCTACTTGCCACTAAAGTGCAGCTATAGTAGGAGGGATAAGCATGCAGTGTGAAAACACAGTATACTAATAGTGCTTGGGAAAAAAAAACTTTAAAAACAACTTGTCTTCAGAAAAAAAGGTTCAGATTAACTCCAATCCTAACATTGATTGTTATCTTTAACAGCGGTCTTATTACGCCAAGCGGTCTGACCTCCATCCCAGCCGGCATGGAGACACCGGAGATGATCGAACTCCGTAAGAAGAAGATTGAGGATGCGATGGACCAGGGAGGAGAGACACCGTCATTGTACACCATCCTCCCAGAGAAGCGAGCAACAGTGGGCGGGGCCATGATGGGGTCGGCCCATGTCTACGACACTGCAGCGGTACGTAAACGGGATTATTAGGCTTAAGAAAGCTCTGTCATTTTATGGAGAAGTGAAGGATTTTGAAGGATTGAGGTTACATGCTGCATGCTCTTTGCTAAAGTGAAGGATTTTAAAGGATTGAGGTTACATGCTGCTACATGCTCTTTGCTAAAGTGAAGGATTTTAGAGGATTGAGGTTATTAGGCATACTTGCCTTTCCATGGTACATGTACATCCACGTTTGTTGCAGTGATTGCAAGGTCAGTGCTTGGGTTAGTGGACACTGTTTATTGCTCCATGCATGCAGGGAGGGTCCCTGGCCATGTACCGTAATTTCCTGCATATAAGACGCTCGGTGTATAAGGCGCATTACCCCAGAATCGGGGGAATGTGATTAAAGTGTCAACGTACAAGGCGCACCGCCGTATAAGGCGCACCATGACCGCTCAGTAGTGCAGTGCATGCCAGAAGCGCTATAGCACGACCATGCCGCCACCACCACGCTGGCGTCGTAGGAAAGTAGTCTGGTTGCGGCCCAAGTGATCCCGCGGTGTTGTGCGTAATACACTGTGATTAATAATCGAGGTGAAAAACAGACACGGCAAAAGTTGACAACCTTGCACACATCGCATAGAGACTTAGTCATTAGAAAGCGTTGTAGATAAAAATGCGCGATCGTGTACGATGTGGGGCATGCTATTTTTAGAAACAGGGGAATTCTGCTTTTGGTACCGTCACACACACGAGTGAGGTCTTTCGTGAGTATTATTTACGGTGAATGAATGCATGAAAATCTTGCGCTAACGACCTTCATTGGAAAACACGGCCGCTTTGTTAGGTTGAGGTCCACCAAAAGTTACACAAGCGGTAATCATCACTTTGATCTCAAGCGACACCAGATAAGGCGCACCGTTAGATAAGACGCAGTGACGTTTTCGTACCTTTGAAAGTCAGATAAGCCGCGTCTTATACGCAGGAAATTACGGTACATGTATCACAGATTAGAAACACATGTGTGCATACATGTCATGTGCTTGCTTTACTACTGAAGGATTTTGGAGGATTCAGGTTATGTGTAAGCAAATGGGCCTAGGGAGTTAGGAAGGATTCAGGTTATGTGTAAGCAAGTGGGCCTAGGGAGTTAGGAAGGATTCAGGTTATGTGTAAGCAAATGGGCCTAGGGAGTTAGGAAGGATTCAGGTTATGTGTAAGCAAGTGGGCCTAGGGAGTTAGGAAGGATTCAGGTTATGTGTAAGCAAATGGGCCTAGGGAGTTAGGAAGGATTCAGGTTATGTGTAAGCAACTGGGCCTAGGGAGTTAGGAAGGATTCAGGTTATGTGTAAGCAAATTGGCCTAGGGAGTTAGGCAGGATTCAGGTTATGTGTAAGCAACTGGGCCTAGGGAGTTAGGAAGGATTCAGGTTATGTTTGATGCAACTGGGCCTAGGGAGTTAGGAAGGATTCAGGTTATGTGTAAGCAACTGGGCCTAGGGAGTTAGGGTTAATGATGTATCTGTGAGTTGTTCAGGTTAATGATGTATGGGCCTAGTTAGGAAGCCAGGTTATGTGTAAGCAAATCTCATGAGTTAGGAAGTGTCATTTATTTAGCAACATGAGGGAGTTAGGAAGGATTCAGGTTATGTGTAAGCAAATGGGCCTAGGGAGTTAGGAAGGATTCAGGTTATGTGTAAGCAAATGGGCCTAGGGAGTTAGGGTTAATGATGTGTCTGTATTTGTTTGAAAGGAAAAAAATTGTAATTTCTCAGGTTTATTTTTTTACAAACCTCTCTTTCTTTGCCTCAACATTTTTTGAAAGAAGAGAAGTAGTCACCAAGGAAAGAAAGAAGCAGCCTGTACTGTGATCAAACCTCTAGTTTCTTGTTTGTGGGGATGTGGAGAGTCTGTAAATCCTCCAAAATTTAACATTTGAGCTTTGTTTGCTAGACCACAGGAGACCCAGGCCTGCTACCCATTTTTTCAGGATTTTTTACTTTTGTCAAATCACACCCCGGTTACAGAGGACGTATAATAATTATTACACATGTTTTGTAAAGAGTGGGTCCTGTAAATGTGTATCAAGTGTATTGTTTCAAATTATCAGATGTGAAGGTAACAGAAACATTGGATTTTCTTCATTGATGCAGGCCAAGAAAGTAGGAGGTGCAACAGAAGGAGTGGCTATCACCCTAGATCCTAGTGAGCTTGACCTTGACACGGCAGCTATGGCAGCCAAGTAAGTCACATCAATCACTCGCTCTAGAGTCTCTTCGTAGGGCTGATAGAATCCATATTACTATCCCAAGTCAAACCAGGGCGCACATGCAGTGTAATATATTGCATTGTGTCACCATACTGGTTGTATTTTGCACTCGAAAGGGGGGGGGGGGGGGGGGGATACATTTCTCAGCCTGAGTGCCTTGAGGCTGTAATAATCCATCCAAATATACAGTTGTAACCTCCAGTTCTTTTCAGAACTAATTACTACTCAATAGAGAATTTCACATGGTGTCACCGCAATTAGTCTTACTTATCCTCTTCACTATGCAAAGCTTGGGGAATGTTTTCATTGGTAATGTTGGCAAAACCGCTTCTACGAGTATGCTTACTCTCTTGGTAATCAAGACGACCAACCTATGAAAGTTTCAACTTATTACGATATGTCCTCAACAAGAAAGGATTTAGATTTGTTGTATTAATATAAAAGTGGAATTTACGAATGATGAATCTTTCTAAATTCAAACTTTATTTATTTATTTTAAATCACTAAATAATTTTTATTGCTACCATCATCTGTTTCTCACTATTAATTAAGTTTGACATTAAAACTCAACCATTTTGCTATTTTTGTATTACCAGTCGCATACCTTATTTTGAAGGAAACAAACAAAAAATTAAAACAAAATTCATGTCTATACACAGAGTGATTGGAAACTAAGAGGTACTTGAAGAAGTTTAGTTTCTTTTCCCATTTGAAGGATAGAAATCAGTTTCTGAAACGATAATATGATTGCCCATTTTTAAAACATTGTGTGAAAAAAATCAAGACATTCTCTTGGCTTGTAGAATCTTGAGGTTTTACAGACAAGTAGTAGTTTACATTATTTTATCCACGGCGTGGTGTTCTGTCGGACAACAAAATGTCCGTATGTGCCCTATCGTCCCAAAAAATGTCTGAGGTTGGACTCGACTTATTTTAGGGCTGTGCCGGGTATCCGGATACCCGACCGAAACGGTCATTACCCGGTTCCATTTTTCGGTTCCAATTACCCGTAAACGACTTTTTAAAATTCGGACTTAACATTTGAGTGGTGCGAACAGAAATCTGTGACTCTTGAACAATGTAATGTGTACACTTTTACAGACAATTATCTTTAAATTCAAGAGATTGCACTCCAATAAAGAAAAGATCGATTTAAGTATGGTATCCTCTGTATTATAAAAGTCAATTTTGTTACCATTTACAGTACATGTATTTGTACACCACTGGAGGCATGTTTTCAACAAAAATGAAAACCGGTATCCGAAGTTTCCTGATTTCGAGTATCTGGTTCCAAAAATATCCGAAAACGCACAGCCCTAACTTATTTCGGTAATCTCATTGTCATATGTTCTTGCTTTGTTTCAGATACGAGCAACAGGTACGTGAACAGCAGAGCCAGCTTGAAAAAGAGGACTTCAGTGATATGGTGGCTGAGCATGCCGCCAAACAAAAGGTAAGCCCTTCAGAATGTGTTTTTTGTTCACTATATTGCTTTTTCACACATTATTTGGACTTTTTTTTTCCTGCATTGATAAATTAATTTCTGCTGCTTATTTGATTATGTATCCACTCTCTGCGAGACTTTTATGGGTAGTTGATACATGATGTAAGATTGAAGGCTTTGCATGGTGGTGTATTGATATCGTTTGGGTTTGCGGTAACACCATGTCTTTATCTCGACTACTGCTAAGTGAGATACAGGGTTCTGAAAAGAACCTTATCGCACAACTCGAATCTCGACTGTCGCTAAGTGGATATTATGGTTCAGGGGGAGAAGCAATATCGGGCAACTCGTTTTCTCAACTATTGCTAAGTGAGAATGTGGTTCGGGGAGAACCATGAGGAGTTCTCGGGAGTCTTCTGTACATTTCAATTAGTGTGCTCTAATCATTGTTAGGAGAATGAAGAGGGTTGGAGATGCAGCTCCTTAAAGTAGTGTTTGTTAGGATTATGTGTTGAATTGATACATGTGTCGGAAAAACCCTCCTACTATAGCTGAACATTTGTGGCAAATAGCTTTAGTAGTTAAAATCAGTCAACCAACTTTTTATTTTTACTGTTTTTTTTTTAACTGTTTTTTTTTTAACTGTTATTTTAGTGTGCATATATTGTTGACTGGTTTTGACTGTCATTTTGACCACCCTCAACAATACCAGACAATGCTTTTATGAGTCAAAAAACTGTTGACTCATTTTGACCTGTAAATGTACTTACTACACGTAAGGTTTGACAGTGTTTGACTTTTTAAGTGCACTAGATATACCTTGGCAAGTATACAGTGAACGATTTCCCCTGTATCGCATCGCAAAATGCGACGTAATTTGGACAATCTGAAATGTAATTTCAAACAAATACATCGCAGATTTTGCGATACAAATTTCGACAGATTTTTTTCACTATTGTGGTTTAATAATAAACATTTTTGAAATCATATTCACAAACCTTTCCCGAAATAACGTTTACATGTATATTTCCGACCAAAAAATATCAAGGGATCCGTCCCAACTGGGTTTGTTTTCATGTGTCCAGACCACGCCGGGGGTACATCCGTCCAACGTACGTGGTTAACGATGACTTCACGACGCGCGGTGTTGATACAACAGTGACCACGCGCACTGGTTTTACCTATATGTGCAACCATACATGCAACTTTTTTTACCAGCAATCCGTAAGGATTTTATCTGCAATGCCAAAAATTATATGAGCATGCAGTATTTTTCTGCTGATGAATTAACTACGGACGTAATTCCCGAAATGGAAAACAAGCAACAACCGCCCAATTTTTTTTTTTTTTTAGCTTCGCACGTGTTTATTTTTCTTCTCCTGAGTTTGGGGGTTGGAACATTGAGCAATTGAGCCACCCCCTATACACAGTAGTACCGTGTTCAGTTTACACGTGCACCTTCATACGATCACTACGGCCGTATTCAAAGAAATCTAGAAAAGTTACTAACTTCGTTTTATAATAAAAGTTGTTGAAAAATTAATAAAATGAGCATTCATTTATATATGTAGTGGTGAGATTTAGAGTCATTTCGGCACACAATATGATTGCACTTTCAACCACTCATTTTCCGGACAAATTTTTAATCAAAATCAAGCTTGATCATACCACAAAGTAACGTTACACTTGGCGAAATTCACTTTGAAAAGCACCCAAACATGTCACAGTCGGCAATTTGTTTTTGTGATATTGCCTCTGCTTTAACGATCGATATAATGTAAACAAAAAAGGAAATAGATGGAGGACTAATTACTTTCATGAATGACTGCAATTTGGCGAAAATAATGAAGAAATTGGCCTAGAAGTAAGAAACGTGTGAATTTTTTTTTACCACCTGTTGCTCAATTTCCTGACACTAAAGATAATTATTTCTGGTAAAATTTGGACATTCATATTATGAACCCAACGACAGTAAAGCCTTGAAAAACAACACCTGTACCTCTGCATACTGTAATTTTAAGCATTTTAAATTTGCTACACAATATTCACAGATTGCTATACAAAAAATGATTTTGCTATGCAAATTCATTTTTTGCATCGCAGTTTTGCTGTGCAAAATATTTGAACGAAATCATTCCCTGAGTATATCAACATTTTGACTGATTTTTGATGGGTTTTAATGTAATATGCCGTTATACATTTGTATGAATTTTGTGCAATGTAATTTAATTATTTTTAATTTTATCAATTGTTTTTAGCAATTGGAAGATATTTGTTTACCTGTGTGTCGGCTCTGTTAATGTTCAACTCAAGTCAATTCAATTTAGTTGTCACAAAAAATACATAAATTTAATTTTCCTGATATGCAGTTGCATATAAATAATTGTTAAAGATAGCATTCACATCGCAGATAACGTGCTGCACGATTCTATTAAATTGTTCAACCTCATTATGAGATCAGCTAGCGCATTTGTGAGTGTCCTGAATATGAATATTCATGAGCATGAATATTCATGAACAAACGTGTGCATTATGATCACGGTAAAGTCGTGATTTTCAGCCACCATCCAGATGTCAAGAGATATGCTTTAGCGTCATAATTCATGTTTTTTTATTTTTTATTTTATTTTATTTTTTTTTACAGAGACTTTATTATACTGTTCAACCCTGTCTCAATCATGCATTGAACCAGTATGTCTGACCTATTGTGAATACATCCAGTTGAAGCCTTAACTTACTTTAATCCTACAAAGGACCATTGTTCCGTCAAAACACATTGTATCAAATGATTTTATTTCCGTACAAATGAGTCATATGAATTGAAAGCAGCGAAGCTTTTAAGGACATGTTAGCTGGAATAAATTATGCTACCAGTATATTTGGTGCAGTAAGGGATTCTCTACCAATTATGGAAATATCTGGTTGGGCTAAATGCTTTTATGTTCAGGGCTTTTGACTAATGGTGCACTACAGTGACTTTGACAGAGGAATGGAATTACTGAGGAGGAAATAACAGATTTTTGGGTTGAATATGTTTTAATATAAAGAAAAACATTTTTGGAAATACTAGTGAACTTGTTTGTATATATTTACAGGTTGAAAAATGGTATGATTGTATTTTCATTTATTGTTTTTGTAAAAAAAAATGATGGTAGATTCATATTTGTCTTGGAAATATTAACCTTTATTATAATGGTACAATTAGTATTATTTTTCGAGAGTGATGTATGCATGCACTGTATGGGCAGGATAATAATAATAATGTGTGGACTTATATAGCGCACGTATCCACCAACTGAGTGGTGCTCAAGGCGCATATTATTACCCCTGCTCATAAGGCTCATAAGGCTCATAAATCATTCCTGAAACCATCTCAGCTCCCTGGGGAGTATGCAGCTCAATTGCTGCCATTACAGCGCATATAGGGCTAATCAACCAACTCTGCCCTCACAGGTACCCATTTAACCCCTGGGTGGAGAGAAGCAATTATGGTTAAGTGTCTTGCTCAAGGACACAAGTGTCACGGCCGGGTTTCGAACCCACATTCTGCTGCTAACACCAGAACTTGAGTCCGGTAAGCTAGACCGCTCGGCCACGACACTCCACGACACTCCACTCCTGTATAAACCAGGATATGAAATAGCAAAGTCACAATTCCTTGAACTCGCCACATGGGTACCTGTGAGGGCAGAGTTGGTTGATTAGCCCTATATGCGCTGTAATGGCAGCAATTGAGCTGTATATTCCCCAGGGAGCTGAGATGGTTTCAGGAATGATTTATGAGCCTCATGAGCAGGGGTAATAATATAATGCGCTTTGAGCACCACTCAGTTGGTGGATACGTGCGCTATATAAGTCCACATATTATTATTATTATTATTATCTATTTATATTTTTAGCTGTTGCGATATTTTTCACAATTTTTTTTTTTTTTTTTCCATTTTTTTTTCAGAACAAGAGAAAGAAACAGAACCAGGATAGCGGCAAGGCTGCCAAGAAATACAAGGAATTTAAGTTCTAAATTATTTGAGGTCAACTTTGTGTATTTTTGAATTGTGTAATTTTTTTTTTTTTTACATAGACGTCTGTAGAGCAGTTTAGTTTTTATTGAATAATGTCATATTTGACATTGAGAATGTGTGTACTGAAACTGATTTTAGAAAATGGTTGATTCCTGAGGTGTTCATTTCTGATTAATGTCAGGAGTGAGTCCAGCGAGGGAGGCCACATTCTTTCTTGACACCTCCCCCTCCCCTCCTCCCCCAACAAAAAAAAATGGTTTAAAAGGTTTTTAAAAGGGAAAAGCGTACATTCCAACTATTTTTTGTCGGCCGGTATATGAACATTTCTCATTTAAACAAATTATTTACAATTTATTTACGTCATCTTTAATGAGGGTAAACTCCGATCAGTGCACAGCACTGCTTTCCATGGAGGCCCTCAGTACAAATACAGTAATAATAAAAACAAAACGTACATCATACAAGCTAAAAACATCAAAAGCACATACAGAAATTATCAAAAGGTACAAATTATCTGAACTTAAAATGTGCTCCTTGACATGCTTTTTAAAAGTCAAGATAGTTGGCAAGCTTTTAATGGCAAGTGGAAGATTATTCCATGACCATGACAATGAAAATAGTTCAAGTAGTGTGAATCATTTACCACAAATTTATGACATACAAATTTGCTTTTTGCTTTGGTGAAGTATGGATTGCTTTCAAGGGATTCGAGGGGTCCCACCCCCCCCCCATTCCCCCGAATTACTTCAACTCTGTATACCAATCTACAGCTTGGATTGCAAGTGACGTTTCTGTGAATGTATGTTGTAGTTTGTACAGGTTTTAAAGTCATTGCTCCCTTTTCTTAAAGGTACCCCTTGTTTCTGTTTTTTAAATTAATTTACATGTACTTGAGTATGTAGTTTGCAGTCTGTATCTGTGAATTAAAACAAATTGGATGGTTAAACAACACTGATACTATTTGCAAAAGGCACGTTTATGAATTCAATAAATACATGGTTTAAAGTGAAGGTCAAACAAGCAGCGTGTTTTTGTGTTTCATCTCAATTTTGTCTTCAAAACTGCCAGTGTATGGAACATACATTACACCTGTTCATGTCATCATTAAAGCTTGCCAGTAATCACTGTTGCTAGGCTACTGATGGTTTTAAAATATTTAATTGAATGTTCACTATTTCTAAAGGGTGGACTGTGAACCCTTGTTTTTTATTGTTGTCTGTCGGCATTGTGAACCTGAACCGAGTAATGCCAGGATGGTGTGTGGAATTAGACCACACTGAGGCAGAAATGAATTAACCGTGCTAAGTGTGTGGAAACCAATGGAGCTAAAATAAATAACCAGATAAGCCCAAGTTGTAGAGCGGCGTATTGTTTAGCTAGGGCAATGTGTCCTTTCTCTATGGTTATACAAACATTGTTTGTTGTTTTACAATACTAGTAGTTGGTGCATGGTACAGGCAGTTGTGAAATGATAAGAGGTTTCATGGGCGGATCCAGAACATTTTTGGGGGGGGGGGGGCTGAGAATCCAAAACAATTATTTTTCAGTACTACAAAAATTACAATGAAATAATCAAAGGGAGAGAAAAACAAAGCACACTGTGGGAATGGGAGTTTTTTTGTTTGTTTTTTTTAATTTTTAAACGATTTTAGGGGGGGGGGCTACAGCGCCCTTAGCCTCCCCCTACCCCGGATCCGCCAATGGGTTTGGGCGGTAAATTCACAAACTTGTTGGTATTTCTGATTGACAAAATCTTTTGGTTCATTTGAGTTTTGTGTCGGTAACCCCCACCATCCCCCACTCTGAAAATCCTAGCTGCTACACTGGTACTACCGCAAACTTTTACTCCAAGGTCAAGTTCGCCAACCGCATGGCATTTTGGGAACTGCCATGTACGTGATCTACTTCAGATGACTTATGGGGTTGCGCTCAGATGATTTGCAAAAATCAGTTAGCTTTCAAGAGCAACTGGACGGATGAATAACTTTTTTTTGTTAATAGAATATGAAGAGTAGATGGCCGTGAACACTCCTGAAGTAATGTAGTTGAATGAACAATCAAGTTTTTCCTGCGATAGTTCAGATACCAAGACAAGTGATTGTTTGGGAAGGGCTATCCATGTTTTATTTATTTATATTAAATACTAACCTTAAATAATGTGGACTTATATAGTGCATATATCCACCAAACGTGCTCAAGACGCATTATGTTATTACCCATGCTCATCGGGCTTATAAATCATTCCTGAAACCATCTCAGCTCCCTGGGGAGTATGCAGCTCAATTGCCGCCATTACAGGGCTAATCAAACACAACAACCAACTCTGCCCTAACAGGTACCCATTTACCCCTGGGTGGAGAGAAGCAGTTATGGTAAAGTGTCTTGCTCAAGGACACAAGCACCATGATCGCGGTTGGGATTCGAACACACATTCTGACGACTCAGCCATCAGAACACAAATCCGATGCACTAAACCGTTCGACCATGGCGCTCCACAACAAGTAGGCCTAATTAAAATGCAGTTCGCAAGCCTGATTGATTGATTGAATTTATTCGGATAAAAAGATGATAAAAATACTAGAAAAACACCATATTTATCCAAGGATAACCCAAAAAGCCAATAACATATATAGGCTTATTTCCGTTGGGGTCCATACATCGAAACATCAAAAAATACAAATTACAAATTTGAAAGACAAAGCTAGTTCAAGCATGGAGGAAGGAATATACCACCACACCCCAAAGAAGGAACAAATTATGCTTCCCTGAATTTAGCATGTGTTGAGAGATGACATTTAACAAGCCTCCCGTGTATTTTCAATTATGATGAGAAAATCATCCAGGTAAGCAACGACCCTATTACAACCATGATGTTGCATCATACGAGAGACAGACGGAGTTAATCTATGAAAACTGCATGGCGCACGTTTATAGGAGTTTAGTGCCATAAAAATAGGCCATCGGGATGACAGGGAACATACCAATAAGCACTTTGGAGATCCAATTTGGGAGTCATATTTTTGGAGTCACTTTTTAATAACCTCAATCCTCCAAAATCCTCCACTTCAGCAAAGATCATGTAGCATGTAACCTCAATCCTTCAAAATCCTTCACTTTGGCAAAGAGGATTTGGGAAGGTTGTGGTTTTAATAGCTGGTGATAAATGGCGCAATTTCATATAGGACAGTCAGTCCTCTTTCAGTCCATGTGATAAAAACAATATATTCTATGAAAAAAATTCCATGATAGATTGATACCATCATCCTCATTAATTATAAATTACACCAAGTAAGGTTTAGGTTAAAAATCGACCATTTTGGAGATACATTTTATTTATAAATTACACATGATATACACATTATCTTCCAAAAGAAATCCAAGGGTATAACAGGATACGCGAGTCCATTCTCAACGGTAAATATTTGGCTCACTATGACAACTTGTGCTATTTCAAGACAAGGCCAATTCGATGGTAATATTCAATTAATAATGATATTGTTTGGCATGGTCGGTATTGATGTTTCCGTAGCAGCAGATAGGCTTATAAACACGAATTCACCAGCACAATTTTGTTTAATCCACCACGTGGAAATTGATATAATATATTGTATGGAACAATTCACCGTGAAAGATGTTGGTAGCGGCGACTCTTAAAACCCACACGGATTGCTCACAAAAACATGCAGTTAGAAATCGTGCAGATTATTAACAATTTGAGCATTCTGCCCATACTGAAATTAACTTAATTAATTCTTCCACAATGTTTTTTTTTTTAATTGTGGGTGTGTTGCCAATTAAATGCACTGTACAAAAAAAACATGTAAATTTACAGCAAAATGCAGGCAACTTTATTTCCAAAAATTGTCTGTATTACAATTTTACATAACAAGTGTGTTAAACTGATTTACACAATTTCTGTAAACGCTTAATAATGAAACTGCAGTTTTGTTTTACCCATTCTGCTCCTCTTTTGTTTGTTTTACCCATTCTGATTCTCTTTTTCGTCCCACAACTGAAAACCCTGGCTATATTTACCGTATACGATAAATATAGCCAGGGTTGTGAAATTGTGTAAATCAGTATATTTTTCGAGAATACCATAGGCCTAGAGACATGAATTTCACTTGTGTATAAAAGAGTGATGCCGGAGATGAGGTGTCACGTGCGATGTTTATATAAAAAATAAAAAATAAAAAAAGACTCCGGTTTCTGGTCTCATCAGACTCGCGCGTTGGCATTTTTTTTATTTATTTTTTTACTATGAAATGATGTCCAATTGTAGCCAAGGCTGGATCGATTGCTGGAAATTATTTCACTTTACTTAAAAGCGACAAAATTATTTCTATCTGAGGGATGATTGAAATACCACCATCAATTCATTATCTTTACATCAAGTAAGTTTCACATAACTCGCTAGTTTTTTTGTTTTTTTGTTTTTTTTTTTTTTTAAGTGACCGATCCCGTACCACACTTTTAACATGTTATTGTATTTTAGTCGGTGGAATATTCGGGAAAGTACCCAAAATGGTTATGTGGCCTGTAAAGTCACGCAGTTCTGTTTATAATCTAGTTCCGTGTTTGTCTGGAGAAGTGCACGGAGGATGCGAATATACATATACATATACCGTTTATTACATTACAATGTGTTGTAAAATTCTTTTTTTTCTTTTCAAAATCCATCGTGACCACTGCATAGTTAAAACATAGGCCTATATATATAATTTGAAATACAATTTTATCATACAGCCTTGATGGTTTCTAGTGTTTGTTTGTTTTTTTTGTTTTTTTTTTGGGGGGGGGTTGTTTTTTTAATTCACCCATGCCCGATGTAATTTGTTTTTATTGAGTGGTAAACGGCTTAATGCATTGCCCTCTTCAACTGTTAATACAGAGGTTTTTTCTGACTAAAAAAAGGTCGTTTTGTCTCGTCACTTATGAGAGTCCTTGGTCTGGTCGATCGGCCAGTAAGTCCATTTATACCTCCATGATCATGGTAAGTCACACCCTTTTGTCATTCCATAAATTCTTCACATCACCGTTTGGAAGAACGTGGTAACCCAAAACTATGAAGTAATTGTTTAAGAAACAGGTAAGCCATAGCCTAACAAAGGCATACCGTACATGTAAATATTTATTAGTTTACCACTTTAAAATATGAATGTTTTTTCTCGCTTTTGTGCCTATAGGTTGGTTATTTATTCTATCTAGACTCGCTGAGAAAACACATAACTCTTAGAAACTGTTTGCCCAACATTACCAGTGTTGTGTACCTTCCTTTGAACAATAACAATGCCTTGCACCCCATGTCGTCTAGCATTAACAATTGACTATGGGGGGGGGGGGGATAATACGAGTGCAGTGGAAAACAGGTCGCAGAGGTTAGTAACCATTCAAATTATAATGATAATGTTAACATCTACAGGAGAAACGTGGATGTGAAGTTTGCTAGGATTTTAGCCCAGTGGCGGCGATTTCTTGTTACGACTGGGGGTTGGGGCAGGGGGGGGGAGAGATTACAACCTACCCCCTCCCCCATCGATAAGTTTGAATATTATTATTATTACTATTATCATTGCTTTGTTTATTATTTGTTTTAACCCTAACTACCCCATATCCTCCAAAATCCTCCAAGGGGCACTTTTTGGGAAAAATTCAGCACTGTTGGAAACGGGTACTTTCACCTCTTCAAATGGGGCAAAATTACTACCTATATGAAATATCAACGAAAATGCATGGTGCATTTTGAAGATAAGGGCATGTTTCCAAAAGTGCACTGATGTATTTTGGAGGATTCAGGAAGACTTCTAGCCAGAATATCTAGGGGGTTAGGATTAATATGTTTCAGTGTTACTTTCGTGCTATGCATTATCGGGGGAAAGTGCCTGAAGACATCTTTCCAGAAAACGGGCCAAACTAGGCTAACGGAAGTGTGTGTCGTATGAAGTACAAAGGAATGTCATAATCATAGTGCGCTGAGTG
This sequence comes from Zoroaster sp. YZ-2022, assembly GCA_029582265.1. Taxonomy (NCBI): domain Eukaryota; kingdom Metazoa; phylum Echinodermata; class Asteroidea; order Forcipulatida; family Zoroasteridae; genus Zoroaster; species Zoroaster sp. YZ-2022. The sequence goes on along the minus strand of CM055821.1, from coordinate 6,770,177 downwards.
GTTCTGAACGTTCACCCCCCATCATATCTTCCCCTCACCCCGTCGAGTACACATTTCTGGAGTTCTAAACTTTTGGATTTTAACCCTCCTACTCTAGCTGCACTTTAGTGGGAAGTAGCTATAGAGGTCAAAACCAGTCAACTGCCTGTTTTGACTGTTGAACCAACTGTGCACACGGGCATTTTTGACTGGTTTTTACTGTCATTTTGACCACCCTGAACAATACCAGACAATGCTTTTACCAGTCAAAAACGGTCGACTCATTTTGACCTGTAAATGTACTTACTACACGTAAGGTTTGGCAGCGTTTGACTTTGAAGTGCACTAGATATACCTTGGCAAGTATATCAACATTTTGACTGATTTTGACCCTTGTAGTCGTAGGAGGGTTAAATAAATAAGCCATTTTGAAATATTTACCAATTTGTGAACATTTAGACAATTTAGGGGAAATTTAGGGAGATCTTTGCCTAATATAAAATGCTACCTTGGGGTTTGTTCGATGAGTTTTTTTCTGGGCCCCAAACAAGAGGTTGTGATCCTTAGACCATCCTCCCGGACAAAAAGTGGAGTATACACCCCCTTTCTTCACTTTTATTTTTATTTTTTAATTAGTGTGGTAATCTGGGAGGAGGTCTTTTTGTGCAATCTAGTCCTTAAGTTTTACTTCGTATATGTCTGTCTGTTAAGACTGGTTGTTTTTTATCATTTTTTTGTTTCGATGTTTTTTTTTCGATGTTTGTGTTTTATTCTTGATGTATTTTTTTATATATAATAATGTGAGGGCCCCCTAATGATCAGCTATACTAGATGGGTTCCCCACCCTATGCTGGATGGTCAAAATAAAATAAATAAATAAAATAAATCATTCCCCGGATTTAAGCCCATGAAACAATTAGTTATACAAAATGAACCAAGCAGAGTGATCTGTTGCAAACTGGTAAAGTTTTATTATAGGCCTAGGTCACTTTTCTTTAGTATACAAAACATGCATCTGAAGAACAAGAACAAAATAATATTATTCCAAGACTTCTATTTTGGGGATCACACATTTTTTATAAGAGTTTTTAAAAATGAACAGTTGGAGCACTTCGAAAACGGAAGAAGCATTGGTGGGTATCTTCCTGCGAATCTTTTATAGCCTTAAATCACAATTGCTTGACATTTGTTTTGGAGATCTGTTTAGGGAAAAATAAATCACATTCACAATAGTGTTAGATAGCTGGAGTAGTGACCACTCTTTAGTGCAGGCATGCAACTTTTCAGCTGATCAGCTTATTTCCTCTTTTTTGGTTACTCAGCCCATGCCGTGTACCACTGAAAACTGAAAAACAAAGTACAAAGTCTGGCTGTGGCTGGCACTTTCCTCTCTTTTGGCCAAACTGCAGTTGCATGCCTGTTGAGTGCTATATACACTATACATGTACATGACGTGATAAGTGCGCTGTCTTCCCATGATCCACAAGATGAAACTGAAAAGAAACACCACAACTGCTCACCTGAAAACTAAAGTGACAATCAGAACATTGTTTTGATGAAAGTTGTTGTCGGTTGGTACAACAACATAAATACTGATCATTAATGTGAAAGTGTAGATTAGGATGTGTCCCAGTTCAAAGATAATGGGCTCACCTGACACTATTCATGCTCAGCACTTTCGCAGTTTTGCGAACAACATAAAAACAATTTCATTGTCTGATTTAGTTAAGTGTATCTAATAATTTCTTCAAAATTTGTCCGTTTTTGGTAATTATATCATTCTTTCCCAAATTAAAGCCAAAATTACACAAACATGGGTGGAAAAAATCTACACCAGTGGTCAAAATTATTAGGCCGCACTCTCATTATAAACACATTGAAATAATCCTGTTGACACCACAGGTACTATTATTTTAACACTCCAGTTTCTGCCGGGAAGTCAACATCCATACCACAACAGAGAAGATAATTTAATCATACTATATCGGGGGGAAAATCAACTAAAATACAGGAAAGAATGAACACCATTATAAACCGTATCAATATTTTCAGCACTGTATATTATAAATTACTTGTGAAATATCTAAGAAAAATGTGTACACGGTTCCGTAGCAGTAAATTATTTAAAATTATGTACATCAAATGTTTCCTGTCAGTATTTGATGACCTACATTTCGGCACTATGAATATTGAAACTAAGAACAAGACCGTATATCGGCCTATATTATATAGAATATAGAATATATCATAGAATATAGAATATAGAATAGGCATAACCAATGCATTACTGGGGACCATAAAATACAACAAGAACCAAAAAAAATTAAAAAATTAAATAAAATTAAAAAATTAAAAAAATTAAAAAACAAGGGGATGATTACAGTATCGCTCACGGACAAAATATTATATTATGGAAATAGGAAATCTAAGATTTTGCTTGCAGTGCCCTCCCCTCCCCTCCCCTTCTGATAGGCTATTCTGTATGCGCGCTCCTGAATAACCCTCCTGACGCTTCTCCCAGAGCCCCGTGTGTGTGTGAGAATCTTGCCAGATACATAACCGGGTATATATAGATCTACAAGCATACGGTATAGGTAATCAACGTATCATTAGTCATTTCTGGGGGGCACCCAGAATAACTAATGATTGTTTCATTTTTTCCCACTACCTGTGCTTGCAGTATCACAGATACCGTGGCTTGATGTAACTGACACTAAGAGCTTACGATACACAACTACACCAATACTGAAACTGAAATATGGATAAAAGTCGGTTCACAAAGTGTTTACGTCGGCGAAAACTGATATCAGCTCATGGTAGATCTTGCCGGCTACCCCCTGGCGAAAAACACCATGAAGCACGAGGCAACGACAAGAGACGCAGCAGAAACAACCTGGGTGGATCCACCTGAAAAAACAAAACAAACAAACATTCTTGATTGAACTGTCTGATCATGACATTGTTAACCTGAACATATTCAAAAACAATTGTAGGAAATACACTGTGTTGTCAAAATTTTGAGTTGATGTAAGGAATATAATTATGATAGAAGGCCTGTACTCATGGATGGATGTATTTTATATCTATTACGTAAAGTACTTTCACACCCACCAAAAGGCCATTCCACAACCACCCAAGCCCTCCCCCCCAAAAAAAACCCAAACAAACAAACAAAAAAACTAAAACAAAAAACAATAACAACAAACACACAACAACAAGCAAATAAATTGCCATCAGCACAGTATAGACGCCATCTTTATGGGAAACCATGGAAATGCTGATCACCGACCGTACCATGTACTGTACCGTGATGCACGAAATTGGTCGAAACGCCCAGCACGTGCTAAACGCGTCGATAACGCGTAACACCCGGGTATGCGTTCAAAAGAAGATGGAAAAAAGTATTTACTTGGAGTTGTTGCCTGCTGCACTGTCGATGCATCAGGTGCCACCGTCGTCGTCTCTCCGGCTTCTGTTGTCGTGTTTGTTTCATCGGCAATTGCCAGTTGAATTAACATGAGGGTGAACACTACAATAATAATCTGCATCGAAAAGAAATAGCAAATAATTAAAACAATTAGAAATAATACTAACAGGCATGGGCCTGTCAATGGTCTTTCAATCTAGCAGGGATTTCTCAAAAGCAATATTGTCGTGTTACCTTGGAAACAGATTCCGCAAGAGCCATGAATGATGTCAGACCCCGCTAAAATTGAGACAAACGCATGTTAATCTACAAATGTACAGTCTCATTATGTAGCAAGGAGAACATCTGGATGTTGAAACCCAGTTCCTGTTCAAAACGTTGCCTGTTCCTGGTTTTTTTTTCTCGCTGGGATACATGCACAATCATTCAAATTTAGATGCATTAGAATTACCGTAATTCACCGTCTTGTTTACTCAGAGAAGGTAACAGACTCCTGGCAATAGTAATAATGTAAATTCGAATCGTTATCTTGTTCTAGGAGAGATTTAAAGCTGAATGCATGCTCTCAGAATTAAGAAATATGTGTACAACTATACAAATAAATAATTAAGCACAATGGTTTTGTGAATTGTGAAAATCCGTAAATATATGTCTACAGACCCTCCCCTAAATCAACTCAAAGCCACTATAGGCCTACTGTTATCTTTAAAAAAATAATAATAAAGAAATAAAGAAGAAAAAAAATAAAGAAAAAGAAAAGAAAAAAATAATAATAAATAAATAAATAAATAAATAAATAAATTTTAAAAAAATAAAGAAAACAAATAAATAAAGAAAAAAATAAATAAAAAAATAAAGAAAGAAATAAAGAAAGAAAGAAAGAAAGAAATTTTTAAAAATAAAGAAAAAAATAAAGAAAGAAATTTAAAAAAAATAAATAAACAAATAAATAAACAAAAAATAAAGAAAGAAATAAACAAACAAACAAACAAACACCCCAACAAACAAACAAACAAACACCCCAACAAACATACAAACAAATAATTGATCACAGTTTTACATGAAACTTACTTGGTGTAAAAATTGATGATGGTATCAAACATTCCTCGAAATCTTTCTGTCCGAATCGCTATAATTTTGGTAAAATTATTAATATAATTTCTCCAAAGAATTTTGGACTTCATGTGACGAAAATTTTGAATGAGTATGAAATCTGAATGTATTTTCAATCTTGTCTCGTTCACGGTGTAAAAAGGCTGAAACTTTCACAGATTAGCGTCTGTACGTATCTCCAGATTCGTAGTTACAGACATTTTTACCAAAATTGTCTGGCTTTATATTATGTTGTTGTTTCTCCCAAAAAAATGTTGGCATAGATTTATAAAAGTAAGTTTAGTCCGATCAGTTGATACATTCTCAGGTAATATCTTCACTATTTTAAATTGTGTCATATACCGGTACATCTTCTTCGTGTCCTTCAACCATTAAAATGCTTAGCCCAGTGCTGGGCGCTATTTGTGTTTTTGCAGTACACTTTCGTCAATAGCTTAGAAATTGGCATAGAAATCCAATTTAAAAAAATTAATAAATAATAAATTCACCGACGAATTCGGCTGGCATGGTAGTCGAGTGGTTATAGAATGGGATCAAGCCGGAGGGACGAAGTGCACTGCAGAAAAAACAAAATCGCGTGCTGGGGCCGGCTTGAAGCCATGGAAGACCCTAGGTGGGTACATGACACGGCCAAAAGTCGGCCAAGAAAGCCTAGAAGTAATGCTGACTGTTACATTAAACTCTATTATTGAAAATTCATATAAAAACAAATAAAGCGTTCAAAGCAAAATAATTAAATAAATGAAACCCAAAATCCCCCCAAAACCGCGAGCTGACATGAATCACAACCAATTTAATGTGACCAATTGTTTTATAATACAAAAATCATAGATTTCAAGGTTTGCTGAAATATAAATATTCTTGTGGCAGATTAAATAGATTAGGTGTAGAAAAAAACGTTTTTGTTTCTCCAAAATGTATTTTCATTTGGAGAAAATTTTAATTGTTTTTCACCCCACGTCCATTGTTTTACTCCCGGAAAAAGATTCTGCCTGGAAAATATTATTTTGATTGAACTCATAAAAATAAACCCACTCCCCTTTTTTAGGGGTAAAATGGCGTCAAATATTTGCTGTGTGACAAAGTTTTTAAATTGTTGTTATAATTATTGAAAATAAATAACAAAATAATAAAATACCCAGGCGCCCGCATAGGTTTTTAAACTACAATACACCAATTAACCAAATGATACCTTCAATATTTCACATAGGCCTAGGGAATTACCAATACACTATATGTAACTGACTCTGGCAAAACCCTAAACTTGGACCCAATTTTCAAAAGTGACCTCCCAAATTTTTCGTGAAAATTAACAATGTTCCCAACAACGTTTCACGATTTTTCTTTTTCCACCAAAATCTAGAGAAAATGCTCTATATGGTGACATGAAAACTGGTCACTCAAACTGGTCACTAACCCCTGGGGTCAGTTTTTGACCTTTTCATGACTGTTATGCAATGTGGTAAATGCCGACAAGTTTCGGGTTTTACCAGAGCGGGTCACATAGTACCTATGATAGTACATAGTTGCATATACATAGATCTACTGCATTTACAGTATGGTTTTTATGAGCGCGAAACGTTTATTTCCACATATCTTTTTTTTTTTTAACGTTTTCAATTATTTTTGTTCGGGTTTTTGTCTTCAAAGAGCGTATGCCTGTTAAAATGGATACCTACCTTCTTCATGGTGATCTTTTGCGTTGTTGGCGATTCTCGGAATGTCTGGCAGACGATATAATTCCTTTTCAGCGCAGGATGCAGTTATAGCTTCGATTGCAACCGACAGAAAATATGACGCGTTACACGCTTTGCGCTGGCTTTTTCATAATTCAACAACAGCGGTTTATTGGTTGTTCTATTCACGTTCGGGCCTCCCTCTGTATAGTTGTAAATCAAAATGAGTGGGTGGTACAGCCTACACAAAACATGCTCAGTTTTGATTTGATGTATTTACTAATAGAAGACATCTAATAAATATTGAAGGTCACAATTGAATTCGTCATCTAAATTAAACAAACCTAGAAACAAATCAATATTGTGAATTGGTCTTCAAAATAATTACAGGCGTGAGCCGTGGAGGGAAGGACGATTCACAATGCGCGGGCAGTGGCAAAAATTTGTTGACAAAATGTTGAACAATATTTCTTTTAAGATCATACAATTAGTAAGCTATTAAACGAAAGTGTACACATTTTTCAATTACCTAAATACAGAAGAAAAAACCAATTTTGTATCTGAAAGCTAACTTCATGTGAAGTTAGTACCAACCATTCTGAAAACTATTCTGTCTAAAGTGCTGTCATTTCAGAGAAAACATGACAAAATATGCACATGCAACGTCTGAAAAAATGCTTCCTTTGGATTGCAAATAATTTATCCACAACACGCGAGAAAAGATGACTAAATATGCACATGTACAGTCGATGCGCAACATCTGAAGAAAAAAAATGCTTTCTTTGGATTGCAATTAATTTTTTCTTTCTCTTTAAAACAATGTTTAGAGTTGATTATTTAACGGAAAGAGTTTATTCCATTTATCGATCCCATTTATCGATTCAATTTATCGATCTCATTTATCGATCTCATTTATCGATCCCATTTACAGATTCAATTTATCGATCCCATTTACCGAAAAGGGAATAAAAGTTTATTTCAAGAAATTTGTTGGTAAAAACATTGACGTTTGTTTAAACAAGTTATTAAATTACTGTAGTATTCAGGAAAAAAAACCTTTGTCGAAGTAACGGGAAACAGTCAAGGGCCCTGCAAACATTTCGCTTGTGCGATTTACAATTTATCCAATGTTGAAATCTTAATAGATAAATATATTACACTGAAGAGCGAAGGTAATTGGTTGAAACTTCAGCGTCACATACGCATTTTCCGCCTATGATATCAAAGTTTAGTGACGTCATCAGGCCACGTGCAAACGTTTAGTCAACACCCGAATATTCTGGCGCCTGAAAATAATCCCCCACGAGCGCGCATTTTTTGACCATTTCTCACACTTTTCAGTTCTTATATTTAAATTTGTATTAATGGTTTTTTTCTCTCGAAAATGACATCTCGGATAGAGTTGACTTCTCAGGATGTTTGGAACTCTTTCCATCTTATAATCAAGTAATTAGCTTTTAAATAAATGTCGTCTTAGGAATTGAGCCCCCACGTCTACGCAAAAATAGGTGTTGGGTTTGAAGAAATTGATGCTCTCCACCTCCCCCCCCCCCCCCCCACAGTGATGCTAAACTGACGGAAAATGTATGTACATGTGAATGTCTGTCACACAATGTATACACTGCATATACTGCCCAAAACATGTATTCGTGGTTTTAAAATAGAATAATAACCACCCATCCAGGCCTATGATTAGTTTCTTTTATTCAATGATGAATTTTCAGTTTGTTTTTTGTTAGGAATATGAGCTCTCTCTGAGATGACTATTTCACAGGATGGTTTCTGTGCATGGAATGCATATTGCTTGATACTACTTATTAAGATGCACATATAAATGGCCTTCATTCTCAATATGGGATTTGGGCTTTGATGAGACTGTATCAAATAACACACACCTAACTGTATCATATTGCAGACTAAAATAAACATCAAATAATGTTTACATAACAATTCATCATCCATGGGCGGAAAAGGCATCTGAATTGTGATTAGGCCTATATTGTTTTCCAGAGCAGTACTGACTGTGTATTCGTCATCCCCCCCCCCCCCTTCTGTGAATTCCAAAGATCGTTTGGTGGTTTAGACCTCAACATTAAATGAGTTAATACTTAATCATTCACGTGTCCTTTGCCATGATCTATCCAAGTAATACATCATTGTTAACAAGGTCAATAAATGCACGTAAGAACCAAGAGATATGTACAGAGACCAACCTGTCAAAGTTTCAGCTATATTCCGTTGTGTCATTAAGAGAAAATATTGAAAATGCATTCTTATTGTTTGTATTCGTTCTGACTAATATGTTAATGGATCACCGATCAGTGATCCATTAACCCTAACACCTAGGTATTCTGGAACCTTTCCGAATCCTCCAAAATCCATCAGTGCACTTTTGGAAACATGCCCCTATCTTCAAAATGCACCAGGCATTTTCGTTGATCTTTCATATTCAGCACTTATGGCCTGGACTTCTTGCCAGATAGTAATTTTGTCCCATTTGAAGAGGTGAAAGTACCAGTTTCAAACAATGCTGAATTTTTGGAGTGGTTAGGGTTAATGAAAATTACATCTCAGACAGAATAATTTCCCTGGGATTTGTTTAGAATCATTTCAATCATAAAAACCATGTAAGCTTTTAATATATACTTGTCTCAGTTTCTTTTAAAAGTAATTCGATTTGAGAAACGCAAATGGGCAATGGCACGGTTTAGTACTCATGTTAAATTTTCTAAGTATTGGGCCCACTCTTAATGCCATAATTTCCTTACTTATATATTTCACTCATCAGGTTTTTTTTCACAGTAGTTCCATTATACTCAGACCTTACTCAGTACATAATAATAATTTCAGAAATTTGTTATATGTACGCTATATAAGAAAAAATGTTGGTTACTCACGTTACATTTTTCAGACATGCATAAAATGTCACTTTTTCGCATATATATAATAGATTTCTGATTTTTTTTTCTAATTCTTATTTCGTGCTGAGTAAGGTCTGGGTATAATGCAACTCACTGTGAAAAAAAACTGATGAGTGAAATATATATTATGGCATTAAGAATGGGCTCAAAACTGTAACATGAGTAACCATGGAATTGCCCAAATGAACCAATGAAGTAAATCTGCAAAATGAATACTATTTTAAATATATACATTTTTTATTAGACGAATGTTTCACATTTGTATATACGCACACAAGTGTCATCTAATTTAAGACGTGTAGCTTTGCATGGTTACAACTCGACGTTTCAATCAGTATGCTCTGATTATCGAGTTGCAACCAACCGGTTCTTTTCAGAACTATTTACTACTCAAAAGAGAATTTCTACATGGTGTCACCGCAAACAGTCTTGACTTAAAGAAGAAACATAGTTTTCCATTCTCTTCATCTCAGATCACTCTTTGCTCAGTAATATGACCAGTCAAAATTGAACTTAAAGGGCCAATATCGTTACAATCAACAGGGCATGGAATCGGAGTGCTAGTTTTAACTCCCACATGATAAGGTCATGTTAACGTTGCTGCTGCATAAATGAGCCAGTAATTTTCAGTCACTGTGTTCGTCTTCAACTACAGCACCGATTCCATGCCCTGTTGAAATTCTGCTCTGATCGTTCCAACACTGTCCCTTTAAGTTCCACAACCCTCATGCATCTATCAAACAGAATATGCAATTATGATTACTCTTCCAAAACAGATGTGCAGATCACCATGATTACCGTCCTTTCTTCAGTTGACAATGGGCAGCTGTTGCAACGTGTAAATATGGGCACAATTATCCATGCCTAGTCAATAAAAAACATCTTATTTGCATAATAATGCCATACTTCCTGCATATAATCACCCTCTCATTTACATGATGAAATACGCATAAAAATCACCATTTCATGGGAACTGTGGCCATGTGGAGTGCCATGGTCGAGCGGTTTAGAGCATCGGATTTGTGTTCTGATGGCTGAGTCGTCATAATGTGGGTTCGAATCCCAGCCACGACCGGGGTGCTTGTGTCCTTGAGCAAGACACTTTACCATAATTGTTTCTCTCCACCCAGGGGTAAATGGGTACCTGTGAGGGCAGAGTTGGTTGTTGTGTTTGATTAGCCCATATGCGCCGAAATGGCAGCAATTGAGCTGTATACTCCCCAGGGAGCTGAGATGGTTTCAGGAATGATTTATGAGCCTGATGAGCAGGGGTAATAATGTAATGTGCCTTGAGCACCAGTTTAGTGGACACGTGCACCATATAAGTCTACATTATTATTATTATTATTATGAACTAAATTAGATTGGTTATTCAATACTAACCAGACAGTCGTATTTTAAAATGAAACTTACTTGGTGCTAAATTGCTGATGGTATTAATCTGTGAAGAGTACACTTTCCTAAATTCCTGGATAGAATGAATGCATTTCGCTATTTACGCTTACAACACAAAGTAAAACGCTGAAACATTCACAGGTTTGTTTTAAAATGTCTATTCACAGAGAGTACTTGTAGAAGCCGTTTTGAAAATAATTACCAATGCTGTACCATCCTTTTAAAGGGACAATATCATCACCATCGAGCAAGACTTTCAACAGGGCATGGAATTGGTGTCCTAGATTAAGATGAACACAGTGACTGAAAATTACTGGTTCGTTTATGCAGCAAGCACTTTCTATTTATTTGTCATGCGCTCCATTCAATTAGATCCGATGAGTATACTAAGCTTCAAGATAACCTTTTCAGAAACGATTGTGTTGATGTTTGGGAACTATTTATTTCTGGTAATCTAGATATTAAATACAGTCTTACGCTTGGTAGCACACCTTTATCCTATGTAAATAATGCAGTAAATATAGGTTATATTTTTGACAAGTTCTGTAAATCTTTTATAAAGCGCGCTTGGAAGACAAGAAATGTATTGAAATCGAATAGTGACTAGTTATGTACTACAATCTACGATGCTGTGTTATTATTTGTATATTACATGTAAATATCTATTTTATATTTTTGTTTCATCTCATATTTTATATGGGTATGAGTGTGCAAATGTCGCACATATGTAGGCCTGTGTACATGTAGGTCTAAGTATGTGTATGGTATGTTTTAAGTTTAGATCGCGGTTTCAACGCGGCTGGTTCGTGGTGTGCGGCGGGAGGCGGAATATATTCAAAACAAGTCACGGCAGAGTGATTTTGAATAGATTTCGCCGTTGTATCTCTGTGAGCTAACCGTATAACGTCATAATCTTATTATTAAAGTATTAAATTAGTGTGCTTGTAAGTGTTTGGGACTAAAATGCATTTTTTACGGGCCTGCATGTTTATGTTTACTTTTCTGCACTTAGCTTGTAGGCTTGTTTGGGTTCTGAACATTTTTTAGCTACGGTGATTTCTAGTGTTTTTCAAATGTTTAGAATTGGAACGTGTTTGCAGAGTGGGAGGAGTCGGTGGACCATGTAGGACCGTATGTTTTTCCCTTTCACATAATAATACTATTAATATTATAATATTGTTGGTATATATTGTTTTCAGTAGTTCTTTTTGATGTATTTCTGAACGCACCGCCGGGTAGGCGTGTGCCACTGTTTTAAAAGTGTATGTTCAAATAAATAAATAAAATATCATTTTGGGGTATTACTTTCAGTGACTGAGTTAATCTAAAACTAGCACTCCGATTCCATGCCCTGTTGATCGTGAAGGTAATGTCCCCTTTAAATGATTTATATTATCACAGCAAAGGCGAGAACCCCAAAAATATATTGTTTTATTTGGTCTACATCAAAAGTCTCAAGTGTACAGAAGCTGAGTAAAATAATCCTTTCTTTGCACAACTTTTAGAGGGAAAAAAAAAACAATTTTGACAACAGGGTTCTTGCTGGTAATGTTAGTTGTAGTCTTGGTACAAGATGTTTTTTTTCTGTTACACTATATGCAACACAGTCCAGCTGCATACTGTGTGCATACCAGACTACCTAAGCACTCACGACCCTGACGTCTCTCTGCCAAAGTCAGAAACAACATCGTGGTTATTTAGTAAACGAGTAAACGGAAAGCCCATTTCCCGGGGCAATCCAGGGGGGTAAAGCGTTCCAAGTGTGAAAATGCCCACCGTAAATCCCCCCCCCCCCCCCCCGGGACCACTTCGGGGAATTTGACTAGTGTGAAAAGGGCTTATGTCGGTTGGTGATCTGTTGGCAGATACACGTTATCTGTTCATTGGTGATCTGTCGGCTGGTGATCTGTCGGCTGGTAATCTATCACCTAGCGCTAGCAGGATTACTCTTGTCTCGTTTGGCTTTCTTCACCTCTTCCTTCCACTTTGGTGTTTCGGTTTCCACCATCTTCCAGTACTGCTCCTGTACATGAGGAAAAGAAAAAAAAATCACACAATATTCAGTATGTCTTTATTATTACCTTTCTATTATGAATAATAACTAGAATCTGTACATCCTGTAATACTGAAATAACACTGAATAGGCAGGAAAAGAAATGATATTGTTATTCTTCATGCAATTGTACGTACAAATGGATTTCAAGGTGATATTTTTTTAAATTATTATTACACATCTATTAATGATATTCACAATGACTGTACTTCGATCATGTAATAACCTGTATTCACACGCACGCCATTCTCTATCAATTACTCTACGATTCTATGGTCCTTGTCTCTGGAATTCCGTGGAATATTCAATCAAAACTCAATCGGTGGACCGGTTTCAAATACAAAATCACAAAAAAATAAAGTTTCTATGTAACACCTCCCTTTCCTGTCATCATCTTGCTGTCTTCCGCTGTATCTGTTCGTTTGTCCGTCTCTTATGTGTATGTTTTGGATTCTCCAGTGCCTGTTAAATTATCTAACCAATTATTTGTTTTTGTCGTTTGTAAGCCTATAACATACACGCATTATATTTAATCTTGTTTTATTTTCAAAGGCAATCCGCTACAAGCATGTGGCTGAATTGCACTTTGCCTTCATGCGCATAAAGTTCCTACCTGTATTTAATGGTGTAAACGTATGGAAATACATCTGCGCTTGAATTGAAAACGAATAAATTGAGTAGAATAACGAGTTAGTTAAGGGCAGTGAATGCATTTTTTTTTTTTGTGTTTTAATGCGCTTCGTTTATGCAGTGCTTTTCTTTGGTTTTATTTGTTTTATACTTGGTTTTGTTTTGTTTCAACATTCATGTGATTGGTGTTACGAGTGTTTCACTTGCCTTGGGTTTATTTGACTTCCTCTACATGCACAAATACAGTTGTATCAAAAGTAAAACAACTGTGGGCCTTTGGATTTCTGAGGTTAGATATAAGTGTACATTCGAATAAGCTTATGCGATAACACGATAATATCAAATATCGCGATACCTTTTTTATTCGATTACGATATCGAGAACCTTTTTATAAGTTATCGAGATATCGGCAAATCGCGATTTAAAAAAAATATATCGCGATTAAAAAAAAAAAAAATCGCCATTGTGAGTCAAGTCAGAAATTCCATGGAAACAAAATTAGAGCAGTCTTTTCAGCTTTTGGATGTGAGAAACAAAAGCGCTCTAATTCAGAAGTACATACATGCTCTGCAAACGAATTTATGATTTATTGTGACGCTTGTAGAGGGGTACATACCTGTGGTTATCGGCTCTAAAGCAATTATGCATGAATGAAAAAATAATCGCGATATTATCGATAATCGCGATATTATCACAAAATCGCGATATGTTTGCCGATATATCCTGGATGAAAAAAATCAATATCGCCCAAGCTTACAATTGAATAAATAGTCAGTTACTGTGGAAATGTTGATATTTTAATACATCACTTTCACACCAATGGGCCAGTGCCACTCAAAACTTGCAAATTTGCACACTTATTTGTACATACACTGTACAAATAATTCAAACTTTGATGTCAACAGGAAAAACAAATTAAAATAACGATTGATTTTTTACAGTTTTTTTCTGTGGATTGTAATCTAAATTTAAAAAAAAAAAAAAAATTTAAATACTTTTTTGCTGCAACTGAGAATTAATTTGTGTAAGTATTTGTGTAAGAATTATACTGGTAGTGTAGACTGCCTTGTATAATAATAATAATAATAATAATAATGTGGACTTATACAGCACACGTATCCACCAAACTGGTGCTCAAGGCGCATTATATTATTACCCCTGCTCATCAGGTGCATAAATCATTCCTGAAACCATCTCAGCTCCCTGGGGAGTATACAGCTCAATTGCTGCCATTACAGCGCATATAGGGCTAATCAAACACAACAACCAACTCTGCTCTCACTGGTACCCATTTATCCCTGGGTGGAGAGAAGCAATTATGGTAAAGTGTCTTGCTCAAGGACACAAGCGCCATGGTCGCGGTTGGGATTGTATAGTACGAGTACAAATGAATATGTTGGTTACGAAATTCAAATCTTATCAAAAACAAATTTGTACAAAATATTATATTTCCTGACTCAAAAAAGTGAGATACTTGACTTTTAAACTTGACAAAATACGTTCGATGACATCATCGCTGATGATCAAAGTGCCCTTCAGAACCGTAACACCTTGTTAACAAACAGACACTATAGCAATTGATTTAATTTTGCCCTACACCGATGTCTGTATAGCACTGCATACTCAGCGCTTTCCGAGTGTCTGTGAAAAACTTCACAGGCCACTCGGGCAGGATTCGAACCCACGACCTCCTGCTTACGAGTGCAGTTTTTCACAGACACTCGAAAAGCATGTAGTGCTATATACACACATCGGTGAACGGGCAATATTAAATCAATTGTTTATCACCCGACGCAAGAATTTCACCAACCTATATATACATAACAGCAAAAGAAACGTCACCCCTAAAAATATTTATTATTTTCATTTTATAATTAATATAATTTGTTTAATGAAGAATATTATGAGTATGGAGTGTAACACGAACACAATGTGGCAAATTTGGTTGACCTGGCAGCCAACCATCCCACAACATTGTATATTTATTATGTTTAATAATATAATTACTTAACAAAATTTAGGGGGTGACGTTTCTTTTGCTGTTATGTATATATCGCGGAACCCGCTGGTATATGGGATTCTAGCCGGCCAATTGTCATCGGGCAAGCTCGGTGGTAGAGAGGTTAAGACGTCTGCACTAGTAAGCAGAAGGTCTTGGGTTCGAATCCCGCCTGAGTCGCCTGTAGTTTTTTTCACAGCCACTCGGAAAGCACTGAGTATGTGCTATACACACGTCGGTGTAGGGCAAAATTAAATCAATTGTTTATCACCTGACACAAGAATTTCACCAACATAAACACTATAGCCCTAGTTAGGGTGTCGGCCTGGTCGCCAAAAGCCTATTTGTTTTCGTTCGATTATTTTTCTTCTTGTTTCCGCCAAAACCCCATAGGTTTAACACGTGAAAGTTGTCGATGAATGATGTCATACTTAGCATTGTCACATCAATACAAAACATGCACCATACGAAAGCCCGTCATGTGAATTAGTGTCTAAAACAAAGTACGTCATCATAACGTCAGTAAATATCATGTTATTCACATTTTAGTGTGGTGCTGCGGGTTTTCGTTTTTAAAAACAAAATGGTGGTAAAATATTTCAAACAAAAACATCTTTCAATTTCCACAACACTATGAAATTACGCATGGCAGAATGCAATAATGCATCAAAATATATTGGTTCTTGTTGGTGTTATACATCATGTACCATATTGATTCTTCATATGTACACTGTACATGCAGCTCCACCGGTTCTATTTACAGAACAAACATTAGCGGCTGTGTCCATATGTTACCCCTTGAGTTTGATCAATGTATTCATCTGACTCATCACAGCATGAGCAACAGCAGTTTATATGACTGGCATAAGGCTGTGCCAGGTACCTGGGTTAGCGGGTAGCTGACCATTTCTATACCCGATTCCTTTTTACCGGTTCAGGTCACCGAAACCCACTTTTTAAAATGTGACTGGCTCTGGCAAAACCCTATAAACTTGGACCCAACTTTTCCAAGTGACCTCCCAAATTTATCGTGAAAATTAACAATAATCCCAACAACGTTTCAGGATTTTTCCATCAAAATAATAAATGCTCTATATGGGGACATGAAAATCGCAAACTGGTACATGGTCCCTGGGGTCAGTTTTCGACATTTTCATGGCTGTTACGCATTATGGTAAATGCCGAGAATTTTTCGGGTTTTGCCAGAGCGGGTCATAAATCTGATGTAACATTTCAGAAACTGAATGTCTTTGATGAACACTTACCGGTCTTCCATGTTTATAATCTGGTTTCAGGTAGTTTGTTTTCATAAAATTTGTTTCAATAATAAATTATCAATCTTTTTTTTTTTTTTTTGGGGGGGGGGGGGTATTTTTTGTTTTATTATTATTTTTCTATGAATGTAATGATAATGAACAAATTGAAACTGAATATATCATTGTCTGCTGCGTTACACCTATGCATCGTGCAAGGATTTATCGAATATACGTTTTTTTCCCCCACATTTGTTTACGGGTACCCGGGAACTGGAAAATTACAGCAGCCGGGTACCTGGTTCCAAAATAACCTGTGGATGCACAGCAATGCATGTACACTGGTAACAAATAACCTGTGGATGCACAGCAATGCATGTACACTGGTAACAAATAACCTGTGGATGCACAGCAATGCATGTACACTGGTAACAAATAACCTGTGGATGCACAGCAATGCATGTACACTGGTAACAAATAACCTGTGGATGCACAGCAATGCATGTACACTGGTAACAAATAACCTGTGGATGCACAGCAATGCATGTACACTGGTAACAAATAACCTGTGGATGCACAGCAATGCATGTACACTGGTAACAAATAACCTGTGGATGCACAGCAATGCATGTACACTGGTAACAAATAACCTGTGGATGCACAGCAATGCATGTACACTGGTAACATTTCACAATGTGCAAAAACACACCTTTTTTTTTTTAGGCTGAAAAAAGGTTCCGTTTACTGAGCAAATGTACTCACAACTATGTGACTGGCCAGGTTTTAGAAAAAGGACATCCAAACTTGTTATATTATCTGAAAAACATATTGTCCAAATGTTACAATACTACTTCTAGATATATTATGCTAGACATATTGCTGGGTAAATAATATATCCACCAAAAACAATTTAAAAATTGAACCCTTCTATGACCACAATGGTCAAAATCGGTCAAAATCAGACAAAATCAGTCACAAATCAGTCACAATCATGCCAATGTATATCTAGTGCACTTAAAAGTCAAATGCTGTCAATGCTTACGTGTAGTAAGTACATTTACAGGTCAAAATGAGTCGACCATTTTCGATCGGTTGAAAGCACTATCTTGTATTGTTGAGGGTGGTCAAAATCATGATGACAGTCAAAACCAGTCGAAAATGCCCCTGTGTGCACAGTTGGTTCAACAGACAAAAACAGATTTTGACCACTTGCCACAGAGAGTCAGCTACAGTAGGAGGGTTTACAAATTCAGGCCAATTTTATTGGTCATCTCAAACAAAATATAATCGATCATAGTTTTACATAAAATACAATGTAAGGTTCTTGATGGTCAAACTTCCCATGAATTTTTACATCCGAGGTGCTATCATTATAATAGTAAATTTAGTCAAAAAATTCTAAACGGAATTTTTCAACTTCGTAAGCTAAAACTACTAAGTTAGAATGAATGCAAACATTCTGAATACATTATTTATCACCTGACACGAAAAGAAAGAAAAAAAATCAATTCATGCATTATTTTCTTGTATAAAAACAGAATAATAGAAAGCACTATAATGTAGTTTGCACCGCTTGCCTTGGATGAGCATGGTAGAAAGCATGCATACACAAGTATGTTTGTGTTCCACTTCCCAGGCCAGTCACAATTTGTGGCAGAGGGAGCAAGCTCATTAATTGGAATGGTCAAATACGGAGGGAAGCTGATTAATAATGAACCTGTTTGAAGAGTTGCTGGGTGTAGACACAATGGAGGACTCAGGTCTTTATTATTATGATTAGCAGCTGTGAAATCCAGATACAATATTTTACCGTTACAATGTAGCGGATTCATGTTCCATCATTCAAAGAAGAAAAAGTCACATTGATTCGCATAAGACATCCATTTAGAGTAGTCAACCTTCAGCTCACAGCTTTAATAAAAGTTCACTAAAACTCCCTAGGCCCATTTGCTTACACATAACCTGAATCCTTCCTAACTCCCTAGGCCCATTTGCTTACACATAACCTGAATCCTCCAAAATCCTTCAGTAGTAAAGCAAGCACATGACAAGTATGCACACATGGACGTGTTTCTAATCTGTGATACATACATGACCAGGGACCCTCCCTGCATGCATGGAGCAATAAACAGTGTCCACTGACCCAAGCACTGACCTTGCAATCACTACAACAAACATGGATGTACATGTACGTACCATGGAAAGGCAAGTATGCCTAATAACCTCAATCCTCCAAAATCCTTCACTTTAGCAAAGAGCATGTAACCTTGATCCTTCAAAATCCTTCACATTAGCAAAGAGGATTTTGGAGGATTTGGGAAGGTTAGGGCTAGTGTTCTCTGAAATATTTTGACAAATCTAGTGAAGAAGTTTACACTGAAGACAGTGAACTTGTTGTTCATGAAGCCTGATAAAGCCATTATACACAATTGGTAATAGATCTCCAAAAGAATGATCACAGTTTTTCATAAAACTTACTTTAAGAGTGTCAAGTTAATGGTGCTACCATTTTAGTCAAATATTTTTACAACTGAAATTTCAACTTCATGAGACGAAAATTCAGTGTTTGAATGAATATGAAAAAATGTGAATTTCATGTATTTCCACAAAGGCTGAGCCGGGTATCCGGGGTACGCCGAAACTGTCATTACCCGGTTAAATTTGTTGGTTCCAAATATCTGTAAACGACTTTTTTAAAATCCTACTGAACATTAAGCTACACAAATGGAAGTCTCTGATTTTTTTGTTAATAAAATGAAGTAAACTTGGATAAAGGCTTCAGAAGTAACATTTGCCGACAGCCTTTCACAGACTTACCGGCTTGTGTTTGATGTGTCTAGTTTGTTTTGAGTTGACTGCCGTCGTACCAGTATCACCAGTTGGTATATTTATGCCTGTTGTTTGCAGTTATTGGATTAGTGTGAGTGTGAGACGCATGAATGCTTTTTGTATGTGTGTGGGGAATGGGGATGCTATGAGTCGTTCTTAATATAGAGGCAGGAAATTATTACAGTAAATCCACATTTACTATGATTCTAATAAAACAAGAGAAATTTGTGTTCGTAATAATAATAAGAATGGACACTTTTATTGCGCCGGTATCCGCCAAGTTTGACGCTCATGACGCCAGTTATATCATTCCTAGAACCATTTCAACTCCCTGGGGAGTATGCAGCCCATGCTGCCAAATGTGTAGCACAACGAGCTTAATCAAACACAATTACCATCTCTGCCCTCACAGGTCCCCAAATTTATACTCCTGGGTGAAGAGAAGCAATTATAGTTAAGTGTATTGGTTATTTTATACATTCAGGAGTATTTACGTGTTATTGCAAAATAGTTTACGGGTACCCGGGTATCCGAAGATTTCCAATCATTCCTGATATACATGCATGTAACTGAAAGCAAACTGCCTTAATTTCCACTATGTTCTCCTGCAATAACAAAACCAGGAAATAAGTGGAAACTTCCATAGGTTTCTGTACATGTATATATCTCAATTGTTACTGAAGTGTAAATAATGTCTTTCTAGGTAACTGCTCAATAACAAACAGCTCTTAAGGGGTTGGTAGGCCTACTGGTAGCTCCCTTACAAAAAAGTTCTATACTGAGAAGTCTATAGAACGCCGTATAGAGTTCTATAGAGCTCTATAGAAATTACAAAAATCTATAGAAACTCAAAAATAATTCTATAGAGCTATTACTTTCTATAGAATTCTATAGAACCAGTTATCTATAGAGACCAATCTCTATAGAATTCCACTGACTCTGTATAAAGAATATAGAATTCTTAAGAAACATGTTTTTCTACAATAAGAATAGATGTGTGGGAATATTCTTTCCGGTTTAATTCCAAATTAGACCATTAATTAATATGACTTGTTCTCATCTTCCCAAGTTTTAGTAATTTTAGTCCCAAACTTTATTAACCCTAACTCCCTTGGCCCATAGGGGAGGGGAGGGGGAGTGTTTACTCCTTGAAACCCCAACCGTTAACTACATGCAAATTCCGGGGGGTGATCCCATGGACCATCCACTCCCTGGGCCAAAACGTGTGGGTACATACGTGTATCAACTCTGTTAATTTCAGCATTGCCAGTCCTAAAAAAGACCCCCCCCCCCTTTTTTTTTGGTATAAATTTGCCATCTGTATACTCAGTGCTAAGCTCCGCTGAAATGGGATAAAATTCCAGAGTACCAAATCTGGAATGTGATTTGACAAAAGTTAAAAAAAAACTGAAAAATGGGTAGCGGGCCTGGGTCTCCATTTTGTCTAGAGGACAAAGCCCCCTGAACCTCCTGGATGTTTAATTTTGGAGGATTTACAGACTCTCCACATCCCTATACAAGAAACTAGAGGTTTGGACAATACAGGCTACTTCTTTCTTTGCTTGGAGGACGATCAGAGCATACTGATCGAAACGTCGAGTTGTACCACCAGTTCTTTTCAGAACTAATTACTACTCAATTGAGATATTCCACATGGTGTCACCGCAATTAGTCTTACTTATCATCTTCACCGTGCAAAGCTACAAGTTTTACCTGGCTACTTCTCATCAATTTTGAGGCAAAGGGAGATTTAAAAATTAAAAAAACTGAAATCAGGAAAAATCCGGAGAAATCACTGGCCTGATCAATGTTAATAATAGCCCCGACGCTAGTCCATCATTCAACCACTTTTTTTGTTTTATTTATTCTGTCAAGCTTGATTCTATTATACTGCCCCCCCTCCCAATAATACCTCAGCCCACTCTCATTCTGCACCTGGTCTTTCTGCAGTCATGCAGTGTCCTTTCTCTGTGGTCTAACTAAACGCGACACCTGGACCAATCGTTCCTATCAGTGTTTACTCAGAGATAAGGACTACCACTACTTTACTACAAGTATGTGACTTTTTATGACTCAGTGTAAATACTAATAAATTGCCCTTAAATAGTCAATTCTGATCAAAGGACCGGCGCCAATTCCAAGCAGGAAAAAAAAAATCACTTACCAGAAACATTTACTCAGCAAGTTTCGATGGGCACCATCCAAAGTTCCACAACATAATGTGTGCAGTTTGGCTGGTAAGTCCGTTTTATAATGCTGAGCGAAAATAGTTACTAAGCACATTTCTCTGCTTAGCAGCTCTGTGAAAATGGCCCCAGGGGTCAAGAAAACTTCCTGTAGTACTGAAGCAACCTATATAATATTCAGGGATCTGTGTATTGGGAAAGAGTTCCAAAAAAGCACGATAGGCCTGTTGATGATTTTCAAAAAATTCCACTCGGATCAAGACGTTCTGAGAAGTTCTATACATAGGTGCGGACTACTCTTCAAATTTTATTTAAATTTTTGTTTTAAAATACTCCGGTGAACATTTTCCTCCTAGGTCTTGACAGCAATCACACTTAACCATTATGGAGTCTTTAATCAAAAACCGGTTTCAAATTGACATATTTTTTGCTTCAGAAATGTGAGCCCTCATTTTGAGCTGAATATTTTACATCGTCTGTGCTGATACAAGAGATCGCAAACCAGAATGATTTTTGAACATTTATGAGTAATTACAATGTAATTGTTTTGATTTGGACAAAACCTAAGGATAAACTCTCAAAGTGTTTTCTAAAAGTAAATTTAAAGCCCCAAAAACACTTTCATTTCTAAGGTCATACATGTGTGTATTCATCACGCATGCATGACCAAAAACAGATAACGGCAAAAACATAAAACTGACCTCCCTTAAAAATCAATAATTATTATAAAATAATATAGCCTAATACCACACTCAATTTAAAAACACTGCACCACAGTGTCACCTTTTTCATTCCAACGATTATTCCAAGGTCAATTGGTAATGAGTATTGTCTGGCTACATTAGTACTGTCTGGGTAATTAAAATGTACAGCATTGGTTATGTTGGCAAAACTGCTCCTAAGAGTATGTTTACTACTGTGACAGGTAGATTTGACATACCCTTATTATATACATAACAGCAAAAGAAACGTCACCCCTAAATTTTGTTAAGTAATTATATTATTAAACATAATAAATATACAATGTTGTGGGATGGTTGGCTGCCAGGTCAACCAAATTTGCCACATTGTGTTCGTGTTACACTCCATACTCATAATATTCTTCATTAAACAAATTATATTAATTATAAAATGAAAATAATAAATATTTTTAGGGGTGACGTTTCTTTTGCTGTTATGTACATATTGCGCTGGAGAGTGATAGATCTTTTCAGTTGTAATTCGAAGTAAATTCGTACAGTTCAATTTGAGTATTTATAGTCTGTACTAATCTCCCATGGAGATTGTGGTTTACGAATGTGTTTTGTTAAAGCTATGGACGGTTGGCATTCCCCCATTTTGTTGAGGACTTGCATGCGAGTCCATCACGGACACTGTTATATTCTTGAGTCATTCACTTGCATGCGAGTCCATCACGGACACTGTTATATTCTTGAGTCATTCACTTGCATGCGAGTCCATCACGGACACTGTTATATTCTTGAGTCATTCACTTGCATGCGAGTCCATCACGGACACTGTTATATTCTTGAGTCATTCACTTGCATGCGAGTCCATCACGGACACTGTTATATTCTTGAGTCATTCACTTGCATGCGAGTCCATCACGGACACTGTTATATTCTTGAGTCATTCACTTGCATGAGAGTCCATCACGGACACTGTTATATTCTTGAGTCATTCACTTGCATGCGAGTCCATCACGGACACTGTTATATTCTTGAGTCATTCACTTGTATGCGAGTCCATCACGGACACTGTTATATTCTTGAGTCATTCACTTGCATGCGAGTCCATCACGGACACTGTTATATTCTTGAGTCATTCACTTGCATTTAGATAGCGAACGCAGGACTCCATGAAGTATGTGTCCTGTACTGCATGCATATTGCATAGTTTTTTGTTCTAGTATATTATTGTAGTTCACTTCATTTTTTAGACCGCTGTCCGCCTGCTGACAGCTGAAGGTTATTGTAGCCAGGGGCCTGGGGGAAAAAAGCTTCGGTTGTTCTACCATTTTAATCAAGATAAATACATGGGGGAAAAAAAAACAATCTGTGAAATTATCAGCTTAAATTTGTATTATGTTATGTTGTTCAGTTGATAATAGTGAAAATGCATTCTGATTTGTTGTATTCGTTCAAACATGCCCTTACAAAAAAGTTCATAGAAATTACAAAAATCTGTAGATAGTCAGAAATTATTCTACAGAGTCAATTACTTTCTATAGAATTCTATAATATACAAATATTGACTGCTACGAGTGGTACAGTAAAACTAGCCTCCCGAGGTGATCCCAGGAGCGTTCTATTTTCCCGAGGCAAAGCCAAGGAAAAATAGACCGCTCCAGGGATCACCGAGGGAGACTGGTTTTACTGTACCACGAGTGAAAACAGTCAATATTTGTTTTATAACACCTCATGCATAGATTTATTAAGAGACCTTCTACAATAAATCAAATGACTTTCATTAACTTGACAACACTTCGAAATTAATTGCGTTTCTGTAACATTTATGTAACAGTTTATTGACAGCATTGACGCGTTTAGACCAATTTCATGGGCTAGTTCATTGGTTGCCATGGGCGAGTTCATTCGCTTCAGGGAAAATTGAATGCTCCAGGGATCACCGAGGGAGACTAGTTTTACTGTACCAACAAGTGAAAACAGTCAATATTTGTTTTATAACACCTCATGCATAGATTCTGCACAATTTTACCAGTTCGCGTCGGGAATAAAAAAGTTTTTCTGGGCCCCTGTGCGGGTTTGTTTTTCCCACACACATGTTAATGGAAGCTTCCACAGCATGTGGCCACGTCTTCCGTGCATGTCACCGTACACGCGTGGCTCAACCGAGCATGCATACAAATATTCCGGAGTTTCCTATGGCGTGTTTAGACACTCTCCGATCCGTGGTGCAAAATAAAATTGCGTGTATATACGGCCTCCGACGTGAACTGGTTAAGAGAGACCTGCTACAATAAATCAAACCAATACATGACTTTCATTAACTTGACAACACTCTGAAATTAGTTGAACTTCTGTCACACGTACACGCATTTATTCATGTTGTAACAACAGCACTGACACGTTTAGACCAATTCCATGGGCTAGTTCATTGGATGCCATGGGCTAGTTCATTGGTTGCCATGGGCTAGTTCATTGGTTGCCATGGGCTAGTCTTTCCTTGTTTGCTTGGCATTACAGTAAAAACAAGCGAGCATCATGTGACACGCTCTCAACCAATAGAATTCCATTGATTAGGAATCCGTACAGTATTCTTAAGAATAGCTGTGGGGGAAATATTCTTTCCTGTTTAAATCCAAATTAGACCATGAAAATGACTTGTTCTCATCCTCATCCAGAGTTTAGTAATTTTAGTCCCAAACTTGATTAATGTTTTGTTCAGGGATGCTCGTACATCTTACTGAAATTGAACTAAGAATTATTTTCCCTTCTTCAAGGGATGGCACCAAATTGTTCCTGGGGAAGATTGATGCTGTCATTATCTCATACCAGTAGCATAAATCTGTTGCGAAGTGGGGGGGGGGGGTGATATTAAACAAACCAATTTTTCCCCCGTTTTTGCTGGGTTTCACAAATTATTCACTTTTTATTATTTATTAATTTTTTTGTTACCGCATGAAAAATTTCCCCCCCAAACCAAATTTACGCCTGTGGATCGTACACTAAGTACACTAAGTACAGTACTTCATGCATATATGTCGGTTTAAAGGCAAAATATCAAATCAATTGTTTATCACCCGACGCAAGAATTTCATTAACCCTAACTCCCTAGGCCCATTTGCTTACACATAACCTGCCTAACTCCCTAGGCCCATTTGCTTAGACATAACCTGAATCCTTCCTAACTCCCTAGGCCCATTTGCTTACACATAACCTGAATCCTTCCTAACTCCCTAGGCCCATTTGCTTACACATAACCTGAATACTCCAAAATCCTTCAGTAGTAAAGCAAGCACATGACATGTGTGCACACATGTGTTTCTAATCTGTGATACATGTACATGGCCAGGGACCCTCCCTGCATGCATGGAGCAATAAATAGTGTCCACTGACCCAAGCACTGACCTTGCAATCACTACAACAAACATGGATGTACATGTACCATGAAAAGGCAAGTATGGCTAATAACCTCAATCCTCCAAAATCCTTCACTTTAGCTAAGAGCATGTAGCATGTAACCTCAGTCCTTCAAAATCCTTCACTTTAGCAAAGAGGATTTTTGAGGATTTGGGAAGGTTATGGTTTAATCTATACATATCGCAGTACCCACTGCTATATAGGATTCTAGCCGGCCAATCGTCATCGGGCAAGCTCGGTGGTCGAGAGGTTAAGATGTCTGCACTAGTAAGCAGGAGGTCGTGGGTTCGAATTCCACCCAAGGCACCTGTGGATTTTCCCCACAGACACTCAGAAAGTATACACTGCTTCATACATATATTTGTGTAAGGGCAAAACTATCGAATCAATTATTTATAACCCAAAGCAATTAGAATTTCATCTAATTTTGACCATCTGGTTAATTTTTTGTTAACATAACCCGTAACCATTCCATCATTACGAACCAGACACAGGCACGGTGAAACTAGCAAACTCAAGCCAAGCAGTTCATAAATTTATGGATGGAATGAGGGCGCCCTCTTGTGATTAATTACAACATCTTTTCTTTGGTGTATGCAGCAATGGAAAAAATTCCAATCACCATACTGTACATTTGTTTTGTTAAATTATTTTCTTCACATTGTGTCATTTAACAAAAATGAGACATCAGAAAGTTGACGTGGTTAACTCTCCTATGACTGCAAGGATCAAAATCAGTCAAAATGTTGATATATTTGCCAAGGTAAGTGTATCTAGTGCACTGAAAAGTCGAACACTGTCAAACCTTACGTGCAGTAAGTACATTTCCAGGTCAAAATGAGTCGACCGTTTTTGACTGGTAAAAGCATTGTCTGGTATTGTTGAGGGTGGTCAAAATGACAGTAAAAACCAGTCCAAAATGCCCCTGTGTGCATTTGGGTCAATAACAGTCAAAAACAGGCAGTTGACTGATTTTGACCACTGTAGCTACTTGCCACTACAGTGCATGCTATAGTAGGAGGGTTAATACAGTCTCAATAAGACATTGAATCGGTTCCAATATAAAATCTTGCAACACAAATCTTGCAATGATCTCTGATTTTGATAATGGTATAAAAGAATTCCTTGTTAGTTCCATTGGCAACTGCACTGGTAATCGTAATTCAGAGGTCAAATCCACTAACGGTCAGTTCTGTTGCTCAACACTGGACATAAAATATATTTAAGAAATAAGTACCTTGAGTGTGGTCAGTTGTAATGATGGTGGCCTGGCTGCCTGGATCCTTGCCTCTGTCTGACATTGAACTATCTCCTGAAAGACCAAGATGATCAAATTAGGGCTGTGCCGGGTATCCGGAGACCCGACCGAAACTGTCATTACCCGGTTCCATTTTTCGGTTCCAATTACCCGTAAATGACTTTTTAAAATTCTGACTTATAACATTTGAGTGGAGTGAACAGAAATCTGTGACTCTTGAACAATGTAATGTTTACACTTTTACAGACAATTATCTTTAATTCAAGAGATTACACTCCAATAAAGCCTTTGTAATACATGTATTTTACGGACATTATCCATACACTTTTCTCCAACTGTTTGTGATACATTGTATCGAATCATTAAGGCTGCAAAGGGCCTGGCAGCAGCTGCTTCAAACAACTTGTCAAACCAGCAGCACAGGAGGGAATTTAATTTAAAAAACAATACAGTAAAGAAAAGATCGATTTAAGTATGGTATCCTCTGTATTATAAAGGTCAATTTTGTTACCATTAATTTTTACAGTACATATATTTGTACACCACTGGAGGCATGTTTTCAACAAAAATGAAAACAGGTATCCGAAGTTTCCTGATTTCGGGTATCCGGTTCCAAAAATATCCGAAAACGCACAGCCCTAGATCAAATTATTCTAGAAGCTGTATTTCCATGCAACAAACCAAGAAGTTAAAGGTGACAATATTGTCACGATCAACAGGGTATGGAATCAGAGTGCTATAGATTTAGATTAACTCAGTTTTAGATTAACTCAGTGACTGAAAATAATACCCCACATGATAAGGTCATATTACCGTTGTTGCTGCATAAATGAGCCATTTGGAATATGCAAGTATACAAGACCTTGTCTTGAGACTAAGTTTAGTAACTTGACCCTACCTCTATTAATGCTTGGTTTCTCTGCTTGGCCTGGCTCCAGTGGTGAGCCACTGAAGCGCTCAGCTCCTGAGTGTCTCCAAGACGAAGCTCTGCTTGCCTCAAAAGTGCTTCACGTCGCGCCAATCTAACGTTAGTAATAAAATGGTAATTTAAAAGAAAATATTAATGTGAGGTAAACAGGAGGTAAACAGGAGGTAAACAGGGAGGAACAGGAGGTAAACAGAGAGGTAAACAGAGAGGTAAACAGAGAGGTAAACAGGGACGTAAACAGGAGGTAAACAGAGAGGTAAACAGAGAGGTAAACAGGGAGGTAAACAGGGAGGTAAACAGGGAGGTAAACAGGAAGGTAAACAGGAGGTAAACAGGGGTGTAAACAGGATGTAAACAGGGGTGTAAACAGGATGTAAACAGGAGGTAAACAGGGAGGTAAACAGGGAGGTAAACAGGGAGGTAAACAGGGAGGTAAACAGGAGGTAAACAGGGGTGTAAACAGGATGTAAACAGGGGTGTAAACAGGATGTAAACAGGGGGGTAAACAGGGAGGTAAACAGGGAGGTAAACAGGGAGGTAAACAGGGAGGTAAACAGGAGGTAAACAGGAGGTAAACAGGGGTGTAAACAGGGGTGTAAACAGGGGTGTAAACAGGAGGTAAACAGGAGGTAAACAGGGGTGTAAACAAGAGGTAAACAGGGGTGTAAACAGGGGTGTATCCCGTCATGCCAGAGACAGACTGGCTGTGAAACTTGAACAAGGCTGAGGAAGTCATCCATGTCATGAATGATGAAACAATCGAGTGATTCTAGCCCCATTCTAGGGCCAATACACTGGACTCCCTCCGTATCCTTGGCCCTAGCCCCACATGTACAAAAAGTGGCTATTTTTTAAACTTTTAATCTGCTAATTATTACAATCTAAAATTTGGTGATTAGGTACGACTGCCCAAGCAGATACTTTTGAAATGAAGTTTGCTATTGTGAGATCAGTAATTTTGGTGAAATTTTAATGTTATTATTTTTTTTTTGGAAAGAATGTCATATCCAACCACCACTTTTTAAAGGTTTTTTGGAATTTTTTTGCAACCACTAACCACTTAAAAAATGACTCTATCGATTTTGGGGGTACAGACAGCGAAAACTATCTTTAAAATCCACTTTTATGATGTTTTAGGGAAAAAAATCCTCCCCTTCAGAAAATAGAAGGATCCCATTATTGTTGCCACTGCGCATGTAAAATCCGTGTTGGTCACTAATGGGGGAGTTGACAAGATCAGACTGACATGACTGAGGAAGTCATCGTATACCACAAATGCCTGATTTTTCATGAAATAAATAATTTGAAGTAGGTATAGCCTATGTCCATCATCATCCATATGTTCTCCACCTTACTACTATACTAGGTAGGTAAGATTACATTATTGGTTTATATTGAATGAGAAAAAGTGGCGGTCGGGTACGACATTCTACCCTATTTTTTTTTATTTAAAAAATGTTTCGAAAATTTCATGAAAATGAGATATCCCAGAATAACAGAGTTTATGCCAAAATTGTCTAGGGCCAAGGATACGGAGGGAGTCCGGTGTATTGGCCATAGAATGGGGCACCCCCGAGAATTCTGTCGTCGGCGTCATGTTATCGATCAGTGCCGGTAGATCATGGAGGTATAAAATAGATTGCCGATTGTTTATTTATAAATACTCATGAATCAACTCACATTTCTTCATGCTTCTGATTTAACTCAACTTCCTTTTGTAGCCATCGATCCGTCATATTTACAATCTTTTGTCGAGGCCTGTCACTGCATCTTCCTCCATGATTAAAACAAACACTCGGTCTCCTTCGTTCTAATCGTATCGCATCGGACCGCAGCAGACGGAGCGCGCTGTGTTTACAAATTAAAAAAATGCCAGAATGTTGAACCTCTTGAGGGCGCTATTGCAGTTTAATGGTCTTTTGTCGGTTGTGGCATGTGCATGTGGCCGCTGCATGCTGCGCTGACTGATCTCTATGTCAGTATAATAGAGATCAGTGGTTGTGGGTCATAGAGTTTATATCTCTATATGGTTGTGGGCACTTATCCGTTGGCCTATATTGACTAATAGAGATCACAGGTTGTGGGACTGGGAGAGGTCGCTGGCCAAAAGACAATATTTTGTTACAATTCACAATATTTAGAGTTCAGTGCACTTTCTAGTTGAAAATATATCTTCATGCCTCTTTTGTTTTAAAGGGACGACAATATCATCTTGATCAACAGGACATGGAATCGGAGTGCTAGTTTTATATAAACTCAGCAACTGAAAATAATTCCCCACATGATAAGGTCATATTACCGTTGCTGCTGCATAAATGAGCCAGTAATTTAAACTTAATTTAAACTAGGACACCGATTCTATGCCCTGTTGAAAGTCAGCTCTGAACAATACTGTCTCTAACCCTAACCTTCCCAAATCTTCTTTGCTAAAGTGAACAATTTTGAAGCATTGAGGTTACATGCTACATGCTCTTTGCTAAAGTGAAGGATTTTGGAGGATTGGCCGAGCGGTCTAGCTTACCGGACTCAAGTTCTGGTGTTAGCAGCAGAATGTGGGTTCGAATCCCAGCCGTGACACTTGTGTCCTTGAGCAAGACACTTAACCATAATTGCTTCTCTCCACCCAGGGGTTAAATGGGTACCTGTGAGGGCAGAGTTGGTTGATTAGCCCTATATGCGCTGTAATGGCAGCAATTGAGCTGTATACTCCCCAGGGAGCCGAGACGGTTTCAGGAATGATTTATGAGCCTTATGAGCAGGGGTAATGATATAATGCGCCTCGAGTACCACTTAGTTGGTGGATACGTGCACTATATAAGTCCACACATTATTATTATTATTATTATTAGGCATACTTGCCTTTCCATGGTACATGTACATCCACGTTTGTTGTAGTGATTGCAAGGTCAGTGCTTTGGTCAGTGGACACTGTTTATTGCTCCATGCATGCAGGGAGGGTCCCTGGCCATGTACATGTATCGCAGATTAGAAACACATGTGTGCATACATGTCATGTACGTGCTTGTTTTACTACTGAAGGATTTTGGAGGATTCAGGTTATGTGTAAGCAAATGGGGCTAGGGGGTTAGGGTTAATACCCATCCAACTCAAAATATTAACACTCAAAGATTAACAGATTGATGAATATTTAATGTTTTATTTTTAACATTTGTCTTAAATGTCTCTAAGGCATTAATTACATGGATATATTTCATTACAGGTATGGTATGATTCAAGTATTTTCCTAAAAAACATTAAATGAAAATTAATTTGGTGAACAGGATACCAAATAATACCAGCCTACCTGTTTAATTATGATAGCTTTATTTAAAGGGACAATATCACCACGATCAACAGGGCATGGAATCAGAGTGCAAATTTGAAATTAACTCAGCGCCTGAAAATAATGCCCCACATGATAAGGTCATATTACCGTTGCTGCTGCATAAATGAACCAGTAATTTTCAGTCACTGTGTTCATCTTAAATTCGGACACCGATTCCATGCCCTGTTGAAAGTCTGCTCTGATCAAGATGATAACTAGTGTCCCTTTAAGTGTTAAATTACCAATTCTGCACTTTGTCATTAAAAGTATGGTTGGTTATTGAAAAAAAAATAACGAAATAGTCGGATTAAATTGTGAAACTTACTTAGTATCAATCTTCCCTAAAAATTTTTTTTTTTTATCAGAGGTACAGTCACTTTAAATAAAAGTATAATTCCATGTCTGAATGAAGACAAGGAATCTGTTTACGTATTTTCACTATTTTCTCCTTCCAACACAATGTAACACGCTGAATCTATCACAGGTTGTCAACCAGTTCGCGTCGGGAATAAAAAAGTTTTTCTGGGCCCCTGTGGCGGGTTTCTTTTTCCCACACACACACGTTAATGGAAGCTTCCACAGCGGGTGGTCGGCACTTCCGAGCATGTCACCGTGCACGCGTGGCTGAACCGAGCATGCATATAAA
The DNA here is from genome assembly GCA_029582265.1 of Zoroaster sp. YZ-2022. NCBI lineage: Eukaryota > Metazoa > Echinodermata > Asteroidea > Forcipulatida > Zoroasteridae > Zoroaster > Zoroaster sp. YZ-2022. The sequence goes on along the minus strand of CM055821.1, from coordinate 6,738,456 downwards.
TATTCCGGAGTTTCCTGTGGCGTGTTTAGACGCTCTCCAATCCACGGTGCAAAAGAAAATTGCATGTATACACGGCCTCCGACGCTAACTGGTTAAACGTATATACCTTAATTCAAAGACAGTAAGCATTGTCTGTACGAGGACATTTTGCCAACATTAACAATGCCGTACCTTTCCTTTCAAAGAATGTTATTCTTAAATCATTCTTAGCAGTAGATGCTCATTTGTGACCCGCTCTGGCAAAACGCGAAACTTCTCGGCATTTACCATAATGCGTAACAGCCATGAAAAAGGTCAAAAACTTACCCCAGGGACCAGTTTGAGGAACCAGTTTTCATGTCACCATATAGAGCATTTTCTCTAGATGTTGATGGAAAAAGAAAAATCCTGAAACGTTGTTGGGAACATTGTTAATTTTCACGCTAAATTTTGGGAGGTCACTTTTGAAAATTGGGTCCAAGTTTAGGGTTTTGCCAGAGCCAGTCACATTTAAGTTTGGTCCCAACTCCGTTCAATAAGCGGACAGCCCAACATAATCAGAACGAGGGAGGGATACTTTCTCTGTGGACTGCCTCCTGTGTAGCACTGGTGTAGATAAAGTCCTGAATACGACAACTGAAATCCCTGCCTTTTAAAATCTATGGTGACAACATCGATGAAAACAATGTCTTATTCTCAGTGGACTTTATGACGTTTTAACTTTTGTTCCTTAAATTGGACAGTCTTATTCTTGACAGACTTTACAAGCATTGAGAGTTCAGCGTCTTTCTTGTTGCGCTCTGAAACTTCAATTTGGGGTGCAGCTTTGGGCGTGGCCTTGGGTTCGGTTGTAGATTTTGCCATAGTGTTCGATCTCCTCTGTTCGTTCTCCTCTCGCTGTCGCTGCCGCTCGGCCAGTAGGGCTTGTGTCGCTTTGGTTTTCTTGAATTGTGGATCGGACGGGTCCAAGGCATACATGTGGGAGGAGAACATGGCTTGGAAGCGACTGTCCTTTACGTTGATCTCAAAATCATCCTCGTATTTGGGCGCTTCATCTTGGAGCTTTCTCTTCTTCCTCTTTTTCTTCTTGCTTTCGTTCTTCTCGTTCTCCATGATTGCCTTCAGGTTGAAGTGCTTCTTACCATCATCTTCATCCAGGAAGAGCAGTTCAAGCTCCGACTGTCATCACAAGAACAAAACCAAAAACACATTCAAGTAACATCTGATAATAAGACAACTTGATGCAAAACATGAACACATCGTCGTGTGCCTGGAAGAAGGACGTAACGAAAGTGTGACCGGCAAAAGGTTGTAAACAGTTAATGTGCAAAATTGTGTTTCAAGAAAACTGAGTGTGAAAGTTTGGTCGTTTTTCTGCCATTTATAAGTCATTGTAGGAAAGTTAAATTCTGCATGGGAATGGAAAAACATGTCTTGGGAGTAATTCTAGCAACAAATATATAACAGTTATGCCCTACTTTTTTTTCAAAGGAGCCATTTTATTGCTTACAACCTTCTGCTGGGACAAAAAGTTGTACTTTGTGTGCCCGGAAGAAGGTCGTAGAGCCTTATGACCTTCTTCCGGGGGAACTCCTCTAAGACAACAATTAAAATTTCTGACTATCAAAAATCTGCATACCTGTTTCTGTTTCATCCTCTCCCGTTCCTCTTCATCAATCTCCTCCTCTCGTTTCTTGCCTTTCATCTTCCGACTCTTCTTCTTGATACCTAAAAAAAAACGAATCAAGCTTCTTGTAATTCTGCAGAAGTTACTTGGGAATTTTCCCACGCACAAGATGTTCTGCAGGGTAAGATCTCATTCAAAGATTTTTGCACAGCAAAATTATTGGCCAGAAATGGGTGGTTTTTTTTGGTGTATATAATGCTAACTTTGAGACAGCAAATCTTGAATTGGAATTGACAAATTGTGAATATTGTGTAGTATTTCGCTTTTTGATTACAATCCAAATTTTTCACTTTTCTGGTTAAAGGGGGCTATATCATCACGATCAGAGCAGGCTTACAGCTTGACATTGAATCCCGAACTGATAGCTTCAGATTAACTCAGATGAACCCAGTGACTGAAAATAATACTTCAAGAGTACACACTGGCCTCGATAACGGGGCGCGCCAGATCCCCCGTTACAATGACTGCTGCATAAGTAATACGCCAGTGGCTGCATATTGAGCCCATAAACCTGTAGTTATGACATTGTACACGGTACATGTAACAGAGTACACGTACATTATGTGGATTAACAAAACTGACCTTCGACCCCGTCCTCTTTCAAGGCATCCCTGAAGAACGAATCCTCAAGATCTACACCAGGAGGAAGTTCGTCATCGCTGAAGGCAAGATCAGGGTTCTCCTTAGCTCCTTCCATCTGCTTGCACCAAAATAAACAACAAACAATCGTTTTAGCCACCAACAATCGTTTTAGCCACCAACAAACAATCGTTTTAGCCACCAACAAACAATCGTTTTAGCCACCAACAAACAATCGTTTTAGCCACCAACAATTAACATTTTCCGTAGATAATTTTAAAAAAATACAAGATTTTTAGAAATAGCAATAAATGGTAAAATCCATCTTTCCTGACCTCTTTTTTCCGTCCCTTTTGGTTCTTTTTCTTCTCCTTCTTCTCCAGGAACTTCTCCCAAGGTGTCGACTCTGACGGATTTTCAGTTTTCTTCTTTACCAGTTCCTCTGCTGTATCCTTCAGGCCTGTTAGGTTGAATAAATCAACATTAACAATAATAATAAAACATTCTTATAAGGGACTATTTAACCCTAACCTTCACAAATCCTCCAAAATCCTCTTTGCTAAAGTGAAGGATTTTGGAGGATTAAGGTTATTAGGCATACTTGCCTTTCCATGGTATACGTACATCCATGTTTGTTGTAGTGATTGCAAGGTCAGTGTTTGGGTCAGTGGACACTGTTTATTGCTCCATGCATGCAGGGAGGGTCCCTGGCCATCTACATGTATCACAGATTAGAAACACATGTGTGCATACATGTCATGTGCTTGCTTTACTACTGAAGGATTTTGGAGGATTCAGTTTATGTGTAAGCAAATGGGCCTAGGGAGTTAGGAAGGATTCAGTTTATGTGTAAGCAAATGGGCCTAGGGAGTTAGGAAGGATTCAGTTTATGTGTAAGCAAATGGGCCTAGGGAGTTAGGAAGGATTCAGTTTATGTGTAAGCAAATGGGCCTAGGGAGTTAGGAAGGATTCAGTTTATGTGTAAGCAAATGGGCCTAGGGAGTTAGGAAGGATTCAGTTTATGTGTAAGCAAATGGGCCTAGGGAGTTAGGAAGGATTCAGGTTATGTGTAAGCAAATGGGCCTAGGGAGTTAGGAAGGATTCAGGTTATGTGTAAGCAAATGGGCCTAGGGAGTTAGGAAGGATTCAGGTTATGTGTAAGCAAATGGGCCTAGGGAGTTAGGAAGGATTCAGGTTATGTGTAAGCAAATGGGCCTAGGGAGTTAGGGTTAATGGTCAATAGCGCTTGTGTTCTTGAGTGTGACACTTTGCAGTAATTGCTTATTTCAGCCCAGGAGTAGGAATGAGTACCCGCAATATCTGAGCAAATAACCTGCGGTAAACATGGTGTACATCGTTCAATTACAAACTACACAATAATGCACAAGGCGAAATGTCAACGGTGATCGCTTTCTAGACCAAGATGCAACATGCGCGTATATTTGCACAATCATGTATGTCATTTTCACAAATATGCTAATATCTTACCCAGTTGCCATGTCATTTTCATGAATATGCTAATATCCTACCTAGTTGCCCCTTGTCATTTTCATGAATATCCTACTCAGTTGCCATGTCATTTTCATGAATATGCTAATATCCTACCCAGTTGCCACGCCATTTTCATGAATATGCTAATATCCTACACAGTTGCCCTTGTCATTCATAAATATGCTAATATCCTACCCAGTTGCCCCTTGTCATTTTTGTGAATATCCTACTCAGTTGCCACGTCATTTTCATGAATATGCTAATATCCTACCCAGTTGCCATGCCATTTTCATGAATATGCTACTCAGTTGCCATGTCATTTTCATGAATATGCTAATATCCTACCCAGTTGCCCCTTGTTATTGTCATGAATATGCAAATATCTTACCCAGTTGCCATATCATTTTCATGAATATGCTAACATCCTACCCAGTTGCCCCTTGTCATTTTCACGAAAATGTTAATATCCTACCCAGTTGCCATGTCATTTTCATGAATATGCTAATATCTTACCCAGTTGCCATGTCATTTCATGAATATGCTAATATCCTACCTAGTTGCCCCTTGTCATTTTCATGAATATCCTACTCAGTTGCCATGTCATTTTCATGAATATGCTAATATCCTACCCAGTTGCCATGTCATTTTCATGAATATGCTAATATCTTACCCAGATGCCATGTCATTTTCATGAATATGCTAATATCTTACCCAGATGCCATGTCATTTTCATGAATATGCTAATATCCTAACCAGTTGCCACGACACTTTTGTGAATACGCTAATGTCTTACCGGGTTCCCATGTGATCTCCATCTCCATCTGTTTATCACCCTCTGGCTGAAGTCCCCTGTCTGCCTCCTTCAGAAGTGCCCGATATTTGGCGATCTGCTGGTCTTCGCTTAAATGTGCTTTAGAACGTTCCTTCTCCTCCGGAAGAGGTTCTTTTTGTTCCTCAAAATTAAGCTCCCATTGATCTGTGATATTCCATTGAATGTGGTTGAAGATTTATAGTTGAGAATTAACTGGGTTAACCCTAACCCTCCAAAATCCTCCAAAATCCTTCACTTTAGCAAAGATTGAGGTTACATGCTACATGATCTTTGCTAAAGTGAAGGATTTTGGAGGATTGAGGTTATTAGGCATACTTGCCTTTCCATGGTACATGTACATCTATGTTTGTTGTAGTGATTACAAGGTCAGTGCTTGGGTCAGTGGACACTGTTTATTGCTCCATGCATGCAGGGAGGGTCCCTGGCCATGTACATGTATCACAGATTAGAAACACATGTGTGCATACATGTCATGTGCTTGCTTTACTACTGAAGGATTTTGGAGAATTCAGGTTATGTGTAAGCAAATGGGCCTAGGGAGTTAGGAAGGATTCAGGTTATGTGTAGGCAAATGGGCCTAGGGAGTTAGGAAGGATTCAGGTTATGTGTAAGCAAATGGGCCTAGGGAGTTAAGAAGGATTCAGGTTATGTGTAAGCAAATGGGCCTAGGGAGTTAGGAAGGATTCAGGTTATGTGTAAGCAAATGGGTCTAGGGAGTTAGGAAGGATTCAGGTTATGTGTAAGCAAATGGGCCTAGGGAGTTAGGAAGGATTCAGGTTATGTGTAAGCAAATAGGCCTAGGGAGTTAGGAAGGATTCAGGTTATGTGTAAGCCAATGGGCCTAGGGAGTTAGGGAGGATTCAGGTTATGTATAAGCAAATGGGCCTAGGGAGTTAGGAAGGATTCAGGTTATGTATAAGCAAATGGGCCTAGGGAGTTAGGAAGGATTCAGGTTATGTGTAGGCAAATGGGCCTAGGGAGTTAGGAAGGATTCAGGTTATGTGTAAGCAAATGGGCCTAGGGAGTTAGGAAGGATTCAGGTTATGTATAAGCAAATGGGCCTAGGGAGTTAGGAAGGATTCAGGTTATGTATAAGCAAATGGGCCTAGGGAGTTAGGAAGGATTCAGGTTATGTATAAGCAAATGGGCCTAGGGAGTTAGGAAGGATTCAGGTTATGTGTAAGCAAATGGGCCTAGGGAGTTAGGAAGGATTCAGGTTATGAGTAAGCAAATGGGCCTAGGGAGTTAGGAAGGATTCAGGTTATGTATAAGCAAATGGGCCTAGGGAGTTAGGAAGGATTCAGGTTATGTATAAGCAAATGGGCCTAGGGAGTTAGGAAGGATTCAGGTTATGTATAAGCAAATGGGCCTAGGGAGTTAGGAAGGATTCAGGTTATGTATAAGCAAATGGGCCTAGGGAGTTAGGAAGGATTCAGGTTATGTATAAGCAAATGGGCCTAGGGAGTTAGGGTTAATGAGTGAGTTTGAGTGTTTGGGCTGTTATACCGTGGCTGGTTGTGTTCAAGCAAGCTACTCCAAAGTACTTTTGCGCGAAGAAAAAAACCTGTTTCCAGCACAGCACAGCACACTTTAGTTACATACTGCAGAAGGGTTAGCGTGATTTGGGTTTTGGTAAAAAAATGCAAAAGGGAAATACTGCTGTGTGAACTGATTAGGCAAGTTTGGTTTCTCAAAGAACGGTCAAATGAGTAAACTCTTCACAATACACGATCATAAATTGTTTTCTCAGCAGTCAAGTGGGAGGGGGGGGGGGGGTGTGGAGTTTGACTGCACTGGTTTTCTATGTTTTGTTTTGCTTATTTCTTTGTGTCCATTTTTACGTGCCAATTTTTAATTGGCCTTTCGTCATTATTTTTGTCATGCTACTGTATGTATATTTTTGAACTTATTTTTATACTGACCTTTTAATTTGACCTTGGGGTCACGATATTGTGTCATTTTAACAAAATCAATAAAAATCTAATTCAAGTGGTTCTCGACTTATGCTGTTCATGAACTTTGACCAAATTTGCACACACATTAAATCTGTGTGATATTTGGTCCTCATGCGTGGTCAGAATACTCAGAGATGCAACTTTGCAATTGCAAAAAAAGAGGAAATGGCCGAGCACACAAAACTTTCTTACAGTGTTTTTCAGTTTTCTATAGCACTATTATTAAAGAAAAAAAGAGGTGATCAGCTGAAAAGTTGCATGCCTGAATACTGAACACGTTTGTTGTCACGGATACTCGCAAAAAATAAACAAAGCTCTTACCATCACCGTCTTCGTCGCTTGAGGACGCCAGGAAGGCACTGACGTCCATCTCCTCGATGCTCTTCTTACTGAAGGCCTCGGCTGTCTTGACTGTCCTGTGATGGTTGGTCTCGTCCCAGGTCAACTCTACCCTGGACTGATGCAGCGCCGTCGTGCGAAAATCCATGGGTTTATACAGGGACGCATCTGGCATCTCTGTCAAGATATCCTTTGGCTCTTGGTCAAATGTGACATCGTCCGAAATAAACCTTCACAAAATAATAATAATAAAATTAGTGATCAGAGCTGCAAATGTCCAAAAAAAAAAAAGAAAAAAAAAAAAAAAAAGAGTTTTAAAATCATCAACAAAACACCCTAGTTTGTTTTTGGCAAAAAAACTAGACACTGGAAAGGGCGTGCCCTTTTAACTCTAACCCCAAAGTCCATCTAAATCCACCCCCTGGTTTTGCTTCATTTTAATGGCTTCAGTGCTGTACATCCATGTAAATCCCAGTGAATTGAGCATGACGTTATATGTACTATAAATCCATCAAACTCCACCGGCTGCTTTTTGTTGGATTCGGGACTGTGTATAGCCAAGCCATGGGATGCTTTGCATTTGCTACTGTACCAATTCCATCAAACTAAACCGGCTGCTTTTGTTGGATTCAGGACTGTGTATAGCCAAGCCATGGATGCTTTGCATTTGCCACTGTACCAATTCCATCAAACTAAACCGGCTGCTTTTTGTTGGATTCGGGACTGTGTATAGCCAAGCCAAGCCATGCATGCTTTGCATTTGCCACTGTACTAATGCCATCACAGTTGGTGGATTCAGTAAGGTCTACATGTATAGCCCAGGGAATTGAGCATGATGTCATGTGTACCAAATCCATCAAACTCCACCGGCTGCTTTTGTTGGATTCGGGACTGTGTATAGCCAAGCCATGGATGCTTTGCATTTGCCACTGTACCAATTCCATCAAACTCCACCGGCTGCTTTTGTTGGATTCAGGACTGTGTATAGCCAAGCCATGGATGCTTTGCATTTGCCACTGTACCAAATCCATCAAACTCCACCGGCTGCTTTTGTTGGATTCAGGACTGTGTATAGCCAAGCCATGCATGCTTTGCATTTGCCACTGTACCAATTCCATCAAACTCCACCGGCTGCTTTTTGTTGGATTCGGGACTGTGTATAGCCAAGCCATGCATGCTTTGCATTTGCCACTGTACTAATGCCATCACAGTTGGTGGATTCAGTAATGTCTACATGTATAGCCCAGGGAATAGAGCATGATGTCATGTGTACTTAATCCATCAAGCTCCACCGGCTGCTTTTGTTGAATTTTTTAACTATGAACTGGATTTGCCATTGTACTACTCTCCCCTAACTCCTAGGATCCTAGTCTCAACAGTTCCCACCTGCACGCCTCAACGAACTAATCCTCCAGCATCCGGTCATCACGTGATCCTTCAGCAGCTTACTTAAGCAGCAGCATTTCCCAGAGTCCGGCATTCTCCTGAGGACGATCAGAGCACACAGATCGAAACGCCAAGTTGTAACCTCCACAGTTCTTTTCAGAACTAATTACTACTCAATTGAGAATTTCACATGGTGTCACCGCAATTAGTCGTACTTATCCTCTTCACCATGCAAAGCTACAAGTTTTACCTAATTCCATCAAAGCCCAACAACTGGGCGACTGTTTAGTCTAGCCAAAATGACTAGAGGGGGGATTAGGGTTAATAAACAACACAATTCCAGTTTTTGGTTTTTTTTTAATTTTTTACCTGAGGTCCATCTTGTTTGAGGTGCTCTGATATTCCATGCCATCACAATGATCATACAATGCAGAGGCCGTCTCAGCACTGTCGCACTCGATCACGGCGAAATAATACTTCAGTCTGGAACAAACATTGCAGTGACCGATGCGTGATTTCAGAAGAAGAAAAAAAATCGGGCTTGCTTAAAACCAATGGATTTAAATGAAATTATCTGTGACGGGCAGAACTTAAATAAGTTTTATCTTGCTATCACAATGGTTCAGTCTGAAATACAGATCAAGAAACACAGTATATTCCAAATTGGTTTTGTTAATCCTCCTACTACTGCAAGGGTCAAAATCAGTCAAAATGTTGACATACTTGCCAAGGTGTATCTAGTGCACTTAAAAAGTCCAACACTGTCAAACCTGACGTGTAGTAAGTACATTTACAGGTCAAAATGAGTCGACCAGGTTTTGACTGGTAAAAGTATTGTCTGGTATTGTTCAGGGTGGTCAAAATGACAGTCAAAACCAGTCAAAAATGCCCCCGTGTGCACATTGGTTTCAACAGTCAAAACAGGCAGTTGACTGGTTTTGATCTGTATAGGCACTTCCCACTAAAGTGCAGCAATAGTAGGAGGATTAAAAGTCCCTATATACACTTGGTTGTTTTAAAACATTACATTGTCTGATTAACCGGAAATCATACTTAGTGTACAATTAGTGCTGCTATTATTAAACACTGCGTCTTGACAAATAATTTCGTCTCGGGTGCCTTTATAGAAGAGATATAAACTAAAGCAGCAGACAAACTTTGATTGAAAAACAATTGTGTCAATCAATCAATGCATGGTTTATTGGCATAATGGCTACTATGAAAAAAAAATACTGCCCCTCCGTTGACTAGTGTGTCCAATTTATATTAACCCTAACCCTGCCAGACGCAGCACAGTGCATCAGGTGGAAAAGTCTGGTGCACTTTGATGCATTCAGCTGTCAACACCAGTGCATAAGCAGCCAAGTCTGAGGCTATTGAGAGCTGGTCCCATTGAACAATGCCAGAGTTGTATCCTGCTGCGTTGGGTGACCACAGACTCTGAGGCAGTTCGGCCTTGAGATTTGTGACCAGATGGATCTTGCTGCACTGGGCAGCCAAGTCACTTTGACAAACGATGCAATCTGATGCGTCTGGCAGGGTTTCTAGCCAAAATACCCTGGAGGGTTAGGGTTAATATAAAATTCTTTTTCAATTCCCTTAGAAATGCACGGACCAACATAGCCATAGTTTCTTTGCAAATTTACTGAACCTCTAAACTACTAATAAGAGCGTATTTAGGCTTTAAATTTCGACAGCGATTTGACGACTTATTAAGTGGAGTGTCGTGGCCGAGCGGTCTAGTGCATCGGACTCAAGTTCCGGTGTTGTCAGAATTTGGGTTCGAATCCCGGCCTGTCTGGTCACGGCGCTTGTGTCCTTGAGCAAGACAGTTAACCATAATTGCTTCGTCCTTCGGATGGGATGTTAAGCCGTAGGTCACGTGTACTAGATTATTAAAGTAACGCACGTAAAAGAACCCAGAACACTTATCGCCGGAAGAGTAGGGTTTACCCCGGTGTTTCTGGTTCACATAGCAAGCGCCCTTGTTTACAGGTTTCCTCAGGCTTCCGAGCTACAGTGCTTAAGTGTGCTTTTGAGGGCTCCTTGGTTTCATTACCAGAAATGCATGATAATAATCATTTATGTTTGTATTGTCTTCCCTGGGCACCTTTGAACAAGGTTTCACTGAAAGGTTTCCCCAGGTTAAATAGAAACAAATGCCTTGACGTAACTACAGGAGACAGCATTCTGCCCGTTACTAAGAACGTGGTCCCGTATTTGAACCGTTTGTAGACTCACCTCTGCACCTGGTATTTCCTTAGATTCATCTGCAGCTGCCGGTCACCCTCGACCACTGCGTCCCCACTTTTGCTTCCTTTCTCTACGATCCCCATGGGGCCACTGGCATCTTCCTCTCTCATCTTCTCCAGACCGTATTCAGAGGGATATATCTGAGCGAGTCCAAAAAGAAAAAAAGTGTAAACTTGGACAGTGCAAACACCCCTCCAAAATCCCATCTCTGAATGAGGAGAAATTTCTTGTCAGAAAATTTGAATCTGCCCACCCTCAGACATTGAGTTTTCATGGCTTTGTTAATAGCGCTCTAGAGGTAATTATGGTTGAACAGTAATTTCTTGTTTTGTCTCGGAACGAGGAGAAATTTCTTGTCAGAAAATATGAATCTGCCCACCCACAGACCATTGACGTTTCAAGGCTTTGCTAATAACGCTCCAGAATTAAGGACCATCGAATCTAAATTACGGTTGTACAGTAAATGAGCTCGTCCCGTTATAATAATAATATAATAATAGCAGGTTCTTATATAGCGCATTTCAGATCCACTGGATCTCTCAATGCGCTTAACAGTCAAATTTAATGCAAAAGAAAATAAAATGATCAACAAAACAAAAAATAGCTGTGTGTTATATCCCCACTTGGTAATTGAATATATTACTGTACCTTGACTGAATGCACAACACCCCCCAGGGGTTTGAAGGAATTAAACACCACAAGCAGATCACTGGCCGTTACCCGGTCCCAATCCATGTTGCAAAGTGCCAAGCGTGATGACTGGTGGCTACTTCGTGGGGCATCCCCATCCAGCTCCCCCCACTTGACCTCCGCCTCACTGTCCGCCCCCTCGCTGGCGCTGCTACCATAGTCGGAGTCCGAGTCCGAGTCCGAGGAGCTCTCCATGTTACCCTGACCCCGGGCGAGATCCATGCCTTGGGGAATCGACTGCTCCTCGCGATTGCTTGGCGGTCGGCAAGAAGGAACATTGACACTCGAGTCACTGCTATCTTTATCAGAATCACTGCTGTCTTTATCAGAATCACTGCTGTCTTTATCAGAATCACTACTATCACCTGCCAAATACAAAGGTAAGGTTAACTGAACTATTTGAGGAAATGTATACATTACCGGTGCTGTTACACTGAAACTACTAAGTACTAAGATATGACAAGAATCAACACATGGGGCCTTCCATTCAAGTATGCAATTGCAAAATTTGCCAATTTCGTATCAACAGGATCCTATTTCTTTATAAGCAAACCAAATTATGAGAATCAAACAAACTTATGTTTAACTTTAAATCACCCTTCTATACCAACCCTAGTAACAAATAATTTGGTTTAAAAAAATGCATTTACCCACCTACCTACCATTGCTTCTTTTTCGTTGTAATTACAGGAAACACAATCGTGGGGCTGTAGTTCAATGTAAACTGCCAGCCTCATGCTGAGAAACCAATTGATATTTGGAAATAAATTTTCAACAATCCGGCAAAACTAACTCTGGATTTGATATATCAACTGACAGGAAATAGGAATCAAATTATTATTATTATTTTTTTTTTTTGGGGGGGGAAGTGAGGGTTAATGGTGTCTTCAGTTTTCAGCAACCTCACCTTCCACATCATCTGGGACAGGGTGTCTCAGAATGGGCGTGGTTTTTTCCTTTGATGTCATGGAACGGCTCCCTGCACTCTTTCTCTCCTTCCTTCTCTGCAGTTGCTCCTTCAGTCTTTGTTTACCAGACAATCTCCTCTTTGATCTCTCCGGTACATCTTTGGGCTCATCCTCCGATGACTCAGCAATTTGGACATCTTGGCCACTCCCATCATCCTCAGAGCTTGACAATTCATAGAACCTCCGCAAGTTCTCGTCTGATGTCAAATGGACAGGACGTCCTCTCTTGTCCACAGTGTATTTGAGTCTAAAGTTTTTGTCTTTGAACATGCCATGGAAACGCTTGTCTATTTTGACCTTGCGTTCATTCTGGGAGATCTTCCGGAACCGGGGGTCATGCCTTATCAAATCAAAGCGGTCATCCTTTTCTGTATCCATTATCTGTTGTAATTACAGTAGAAAAATACATGAGGAAAGGTTTTTAAAACATTTATGTGTTCTCATAGCTGACAATCAGAATTGCTTCTTTCCACCCAGGAGTTAACCCATATCCGCCGATCTACGTGATAACCCGTAGATATGTAAAACGCTACAAACACTGACCTACGTGATTTTCCGGACCGTGTTTTTGTCCAATTCCAATTTACTACGTTTTTCCGATGACTATATTTCATGATTATAGATATGAAATTAGACAAGTCTTGACATCATAATAAAGTGCATGTTCTCCTCTTTCCATCAGTATATAATGTGTCTGTGTCAGTGATTGTAATATTCTCTAAATAAGGAATCTTTCTGATTGTGTGCAAAAACAATGTATCTCTGTGCGGGGGCTTAGGCACATAGTCTTTTGTGTGTTTACATGGTTAGGCGGATATGGGTTAACCCTATCAGCCCCACATTGTTTATGCACACAGTGCTTCTCAGTCCCACGTTTTTTCACACACACACAGCAAAAACGTAGCTTGAACTTCTGGGTATTTTAAAACTCGATTTTCTATGTGAAATATTTGTTGCATAAAAAAACTTTGTGCATGCCATTTGTAGCCCACGAAATGGTCTTTCATTTGGTACCAAAATATAACATAGGCAAGCTAACGCTTTTACAACACAGCTAGATATGTGCGTGAAGTCATTTCACCACGACCACGACCGCCACCACGACCACGGCCGGCACCAGCAGCCCTCGGGCCGGTACACCCGCGCCCATGCCCAGGGGTTGCAGCCACGCCACTCGGTCCAACTACGTCGATATCTGAGTCTGAAGACGAAGAATGTTCATCAGATTCGTGGCTATTTTCATCGGATTCTTCGGATGAACTCACAGATTCCATGTCAGAGTCACTGTCTGCAAACAATTCTGCAAGTATCTCTGCATCGCGATCAGCCATGATGCTGAAATTTAGGCAAGAAGACTCGATGTTTTTGCAGTTTTTTTCGCATGTCGTTTTCTCAAAAAATGGTAATGGTGACCCCTATTGTATCATACACCAAAAGAAAGCGGTGTCAACGAACTTTCTGGCTAAATAAAATTCAACAGCAGAGGGCGGCAAACGAAAATAATACGGCCTCTCGAAAAAGCGAACTCCGCTCGGCGACAATAGTCGCCATTGGGGCTCAAGCGTGGTACAGTGCACGGGCGACTAAAGTCGCCATTGGGGCTGAAAGGGTTAATGGGTGAGGGCAGAGTTGGTTGTTGTGTTTGATTAACCCTACAATGTATGCGCCAAAATGGCAGCAACTGAGCTATGTACTTTGCGACCTGTAATAGCTATTAGTAATAGAATCTTTGGTCCCAAATCCCTGAAAAATGTAAGCTAGATCACCATTTATTAGGGCTGTGCCGGGTATCCGGATACCCGACCGAAACGGTCATTACCCGGTTCCATTTTTCGGTTCCAATTACCCGTAAACAACTTTTTAAAATTCGGACTTAACATCGAGCGGTGCGAACAGAAATCTGTGACTCTTGAACAATGTAATGTTTACACTTTTACAAACAATTATCTTTAAATTCAAGAGATTGCACTCCAATAAAGAAAAGATCGATTTAAGTATGGTATCCTCTGTATTATAAAAATCAATTTGTTACCATTTACAGTACATGTATTTGTACACCACCGGAGGCATGTTTTCAACAAAAATGAAAACGGGTATCCGAAGTTTCCTGATTTCGGGTATCCGGTTCCAAAAATATCCGAAAACACACAGCCCTACCATTTATGATGAAGTCTAACGTTACAAGATAGCAAACATCTCATGGGAAGTATCCCATGTCTCAGTTTTGTTTGCAAAGTTAGTAGTTATTACTTAGGTTTGCACGTTTGTTATTTAAGAGTCTGTGCCAGATGCAAAGCTGGTACCGATGTGTGCCTATATAAGTCTCTTCATAGTAAGGATAACCATGGAGGAAGGAAAGTCCAATGGGATGATGTACATTAGACAGTACATGTATGTAAGGATCTAGCCCCATTCTTGGGCCAATTCACTGGACTCCCTCCGTATCCTTGGCCCTAGCGCCACATGTACAAAAATGGAGCGATTTTTTTTTCTTCAACTTTTGATCTGCTAATTATTACAACCTAAAACTTAGTAATTAGGTAATCTTACCCAAGCAGACACTTTTGGTATAAAATCTGTTATTTTGGGATATCTCACTTTTATGAAATTTTCGAAACATTTCTGAAATAAAAAAAAAATAATAATAATACAATTTAAATTTCACCAAAATTACCGATCTCACAATAGTAAACTTTATGCCAAAAGTGTCTGCTTGGGCAAGCTTACCTAATCACAAAGTTTTAGATCATAATAATTACATTAGCAGATCATAATAATTACATTAGCAGATCATAATAATTACATTAGCAGATCATAATAATTACATTAGCAGATCATAATAATTACATTAGCAGATCATAATAATTACATTAGCAGATCATAATAATTACATTAGCAGATCATAATAATTACATTAGCAGATCAAAAGTTGAAAAATC
The DNA here is from genome assembly GCA_029582265.1 of Zoroaster sp. YZ-2022. Taxonomy (NCBI): domain Eukaryota; kingdom Metazoa; phylum Echinodermata; class Asteroidea; order Forcipulatida; family Zoroasteridae; genus Zoroaster; species Zoroaster sp. YZ-2022. The sequence continues at coordinate 6,723,358 of CM055821.1, read as the reverse complement.
GATCCATTTTTGTACATGTGCATCAGCCCTAGAATCATAATGGGGCTAGGTATGGTCTGTGCCATACAACTTCACACATAAAATATAGAACTTAGACAATGCACATGGTGGACTGCATGTACTTAATCATTAATACACTAACATTAGTTTAAAATGCGGTAACATATCATTATGCCCACGCAAAGCCTATTAAATGTCGGAAATAGATGTCTAACTATAGAGGTCTAATGTATGACTGCTAAGTGCTAGTCGGTCAATGTTTACTTTATTGACCGATACTTTAATTATATTTTGCAGTGTTTTTACTTACCCAGTTTCATAGGTTATACCCAGATTCAATACACTGAATATAAAGTAATTTAATTAATTTGTGGTATTGAGACGATCTGCTCTCATAATAAATGAAAACATTGCAAATAATAATGTCTCTACTCACATTTGACTCACGTGCATGCAGATCGCACATGAACGCCGAAACGTTAGGGCGCCCTCGTTTGAAATTCTAGCTCTAATCGAATCCGACTACTATTACTAACGCGACTCATCAACGCAACATACACTGTATGACTTCTGGCAAAAGTTAATGAAAGAACGCCAGAGAGGGACGGTCCTCGTCTCATGCTTAGAGACGGTCTCTTGGAATGCACGTATGTTGCTATGCTATTATTAGCCAAACAGCTGGATTTCGAGGGGAGGCGCGCCCGTCCAGCCTTAGGCCTAGCCTATGTGCATACTTGGGCACTTGAAACAACAAGGACCGTGCGAGACGCTGATACAGCCTATCAATAATAATAATAATAATAATAATAATAATAATAATAATAATAATAATAATAATAATAATAATAATAATAATAATAATAATAATAATAATAATAATAATAATAATAATAATAATAATAATAATAATAACGTGGACTTATATAGCGCACGTATCCACCAAACTGGTGCTCAAGGCGCATTATATTATTACCACTGCTCATCAGGCTCATAAATCATTCCTGAAACCATCTCAGCTCCCTGGGGAGTATACAGCTCAATTGTTGCCATTACAGCGCATATAGGGCTAATTAAACACAATGACCAACTTGCCGTCACAGTAAGGTACCCATTTACCCCTGGGTGGAGAGAAGCAATTATGGTAAAGTGTCATGCTCAAGGACACGAGTACCATGGTCGCGGTTGGGATTCGAACCCACATTCTGACGACTCGGCCATTAGAACACAAATCCGATGCACTAAACCGCTCGACCATGGCACTCCGCAATCAACTGGAGTGTCGTGGCCGAGCGGTCTAGCGCACCGAACTCAAGTTCTGGTGTTGCCAGCAGCAGGGTGTGGGTTCGAGCCCCGGTCGTGACACTTGTGTACTTGAGCAAGATACTTAACCATAATTGCTTCGTCCTTCGGATGGGACGTTAAGCCGTAGGTCCCGTGTACTAGATTAAGTAATGCACGTAAAAGAACCCAGGACACTTATCGTGGAAGTGTAAGGGGTTTACCCCGGTGTTTCTGGTTCACATTGCAAGCGCTCTTGTTTACAGGTTTCCTCAGGCTTAAGTGCGCTTTTCTGAGGCATCCCTTGGTTTCATTACCAGAAATGATAAATGAAATGAAATGAAATGAAATGAAAACTAGTACAGATTAACTGCTTTCCATGGGAACTCTTTTCTAAGTCCATCAAGTGTTTGGCTTTTGTGCAAATGAGGGAGTTTTCAGCAGTGGGCGATGACTACCTGATATTGAGAGCTGCAACTGAGTCTCTGCCATCATTGTATTATATTAGGCATGGGCTTTTAAGAAGGATTCGCAATGTGAACATGAGTTGAGAGCGGACCTCATGATCCCTCAGTAGATGGTCCTATCTAAGGATGAATTGGGTTTTCTTCAAAATGGTAAACTCCAGGCTGGTGTGGGTGAAAGTGAAAGGCTACTCGCACCGTGCATGAGCTGTTGAGGGCACATGTTGTTAGACCACTGTGGGCGAAAGGGCAGCGATAGTGCGTCGCGTTTGGTGTATTTTGCAGTTGATGTGCGTACGCGCGGAATGTCTCCAGCGATCATTGGCTGGTAGAAGTACACGTGCGTGTAGTACCATAACATACACACATAAAGTGTACGCACAGCGCTCACACACAACGGCAAAAGTGGCTATCATCAAGACACTGGGTGCAAATTCACCGCTAGAGGGCTACGGTGTGCAGTGAGCGGATAGGCCTAGTGACGGAATGAACCTACGCAGTGAATTCTCTTGGTGACTTACAACAGCTTGGATTGGGACTCTTTTTTTATTCTTCAAAAATGCCATTATTGTTATGCCCGCCCAGCCGGCGCAGGAAATGCACCTTCATTATGCGCTGCAGCTTCAGTCTCCTGTTCGCTCAGGGCACATCGTAGCCCTCTAGCGGTGAATTTGCACCCAGTGTCTTGATGGTAGCCACTTTGGCGTCATGCATGTTAGCCTGAGGATCTGACGACGTCACGCTTTGCTAAAGGCGCGTGAATTACGCCAGATCCTGGCCGTGCAGCCGCCATATTTTTCCCGATGCTGAATGAACTTTGACCTTGGTTGGTAGCGACCTCGCGCAAGCCTCGAAGCGTGTGACGTCAGATATTCAGCGCAATGCGTTAACGTATCCAATGAAATCCTTTGAGTGGTGCGCCTGGAGCCTAGACAGGGGACCAGTCTAGCGTCATGTGAGCGTTGTGCGTACACTTTATGCGCGTATGTTATGGTACTACACGCGCGTATACTTCTGACAGCCAATGATCACTGGAGACATTCCGCGTGTACGCACATCAACTGCAAAATACGCCAAACGCGACGCACTATCGCTGCCCACAGTGGTCTAACAACATGTGCCCTCAACAGCTCATGTACGGTGCAAATAATTTATACAGAATCTGGTAAAATAAATCAGGATTTTCAGCCAAAAAAATCCTGAACAGTTCATCTGTTTTCGATAGGCCTTAATAATATACCTAATCTTCATCATGAACAAGGGTTTTTGCATTGTTTTGTATATTGTGAGTAAATCTTCACCCTGTTCGCCAGTGTGACGTAATTCCAGCATAAACCACGCCCACTTCGCACGTGCTGCTCCAGCCGATCATATCAGAAGCCCATTGGAAATGCATTGACCACCCCTTTCTTTAAGGATTTACGCAAGAAATTAGAAAGCTTGAGACTTGCATTTTACATTATGTGTAAAGACTGAAAGTCTTATTAACAAAATAAATTTCTGCCTCAAGCATCGCTTTTGAACGATAAATTCAAGGAATTTATGTTAAATTACGCTCAACGGTATGCTAGCTTTGGAACCAGAAGTAGCGAAAAAGAATTCGAATGCGCAGGATATATGGTGCACACTCAGTCCAGTGTCCGACAGCCCATATGCTAATTAGGGAAAACAAGTATTGTACAAGAGACTATTGTTAAAATAATTTATAATCAAATAATTACTTTTTAATTACCTTTGTCTTCCCTAAATGTAAACGCAATTCGGCATTGTAGCCGCCATGTTTTTCATTGAAATAAACCAGTAATAACCAGCTTACGTACACTTGCCGTTATATATAATATGCCTATTGTTAACATTTTAAATAAAAGTAATTGAATATGTATGGTACAGTGGGTGGTCGGTCTCATTGGGAATCAAATTAATGGGTTGCGTGTGTCGTCAATTAGTTTGAATTTTCGACAGTTAATAGGCTGTGGTGATACCAGACACCAGCGGCGTAGCCAGGACTTTTTCAGTGGGGGAGGGGGGGGGGGCGGGGCACAGAGGCATTGCTTTTCAGTGGGGGCCCAGCAAGGGCGCAACCACGTGTTGAAAGTTGGGGGGGTCCCAAGCAGCCATTGTGATGTCATGAATGACATTACTAGGATCATGTATACATAAAATACCAAAATGTTCCAGAAGTTGGGGAGGTCCACATAAAAGTAGGGGGTCGTGACCCCGACCCCCCCCCCAGTGGTTGCGCCCTTGGGGCCCAGGGGTATGGGTTTTACCCCTTTTTTGGGGGGAGGCACTATGAGGATTTTTCGTGGGGGAACCTGGGGGGGCACTAGAAATTAGTGGGGGGAAGGAGGGTGGTTGACTTAGGATATAGGGGATCCCTCAGTCTGGGGTGGGTTATGGACTTTGGATATAGAAGATCCTTCAGTCTGTAGTATAGGTCGCCAAATGTCGCTGATGAAGAAACCGATGTCCTGTGGCACAGTGTCGTGTTTGATTCTTCCCCTGTGCTTGTTAACAACTGATTCAGTTCAGTGAGCACACACTCCTCTCCCCCAACCCCTAGGATCCTAGTCTCATAGTCTCACAGTTTCCCGCCTGCGCGCCTCAACGAACTAATCCTCCAGCATCCATTCATGGGATGATCCTCCAGCAGTCTACTTAAGCAGCAGCATTTTCCAGAGTCCGGCATTCTCCTGAGGACGATCAGAGCATACTGATCGAAACGTCGAGTTGTACCCCCAGTTCTTTTCAGAACTAATTACTACTCAATTGAGATTCCACATGGTGTCACCGCAATTAGTCTTACTGGCTCAATGTTTGTTTGTTTTAGGGAAAATAGTCCCAATGCGTATTTGTTAGCTTTATAATTTATTAATTTTTCTTCATAAATGTCACAATGAATTTCCCAATCTTGGACAAAAATCGGTCATCTCACCCCTATAATTACCCATCAGCTGTGCCACTGGATCCGATGGAAGACCTCCCTCACCAACATGAATCTTTTTTTTCTTTTTTTCTTTTTTTATTTAAAACCATCTTTAACGAGGGTAACCCATCCAGCACAGCTGATCATTTGGGGCCCTCATATAATATAAAAATATATCAATATTATACAAAAATTGTTACAGGAGGTACAGATGAATTAATAATAAATCAACAGCACTTTATTTAGTTTTTTAGGCAAAAATCTATTTTATATATATATATATATATATATAAAATACAAATTGTAACAATATAAACATAACTCCGTTAAATTACTAAGAGATCCGCGTCATTTTACCCGTTGGGCCCTGGGGAGTACTGAAGCCCTATACATGACTTGTCATAGCAACAAATTATCATCATTCAAAATCCCTTGTTAACCGTTGCACAATGCCCCAATCGACCTAAATTTCCTGGAATTATTATCATCGATCACGAGCCTCGGGTGACTGGTAATTGTGGCACGATGTTTCAATTCCCTTATTAAAAGAGGGATACATTTCCGTATTAAAAAACACATAGAATATCTGCTCGTTTTTTCGCAAATTCTCAACCAACAAACGGCACGGCTAGAGTTAATAATTATAGCATAACACGACAAGCAACTCAAAATTAAAAAAATCATTTATAGTGCACCAATTGTCAACTTGCCTTTCGTGAAATGAACAAGAGAACAAAAAATTCAATTAAGTGGACATTCTCTGCTCGGCAGAGGAAGTGACCGGAACAAATCTTTAACATAACAAAAGAGGATTAGAAAAAGGCCATACCAAAATTATGTATAACTCGTTGGTTCATATACATGATGCAGAATGAAAAAACAGTCACACAATAATATACTATATAACATAACTTTGTATTAATTCAATACTGAGCAACAATACAAGCGCCCTCACTCTAATGGATTAACCAAGCCGCGCTGAAAAAGCGGTCAGCCGACTGTGGCGACAGTACGGCGCTCCGTTATTTCCCCGCCCCCCCCCCCCCCCCGACCGTGTACGCTCACAACAATCCAACATGGCTGCAATGCACGTAAGCTGAACTCGATGCATGAGGAAGTTACTTGGAATTTTACTCAATTTGATCGCGTTTGCGGCGATGTTAGTCGTAAATTGTGACGATATTGGAACGGTGGAACCTCCCTGATTTCATTCGCATGCTGTAACCGGCCGGTTAGAGCTCTGACGATGCCACTACCGAAGGAAAAACGGTAGGTACTTTGGGTCTTTGGGAATTGTATGGTATTTTGCCAATCACACTGCCGTGTTTACATCACCCGACTGTGTACAACCCAGGCATTATACCCGCGCAGCTGCAGCCCACTTTAGGCGGTATAGGCCCTAGTTGGTATTATATGTGGAACCGCATTATGAAAGCCCCAAACAACATCATAACTTCCATAAGCGTGTTACGTAAGAACTGTCTGGGCTGAGCGGCTGGTGCGTCTGTCTGGTCGAGATGTTTACCATGTTGAAATGGTGGGAAAAGAATGTCTGGCTAGTCTGAGGCTGAGCCTCACTCGGTCATGAATTTATTTGAGCTCTAGTTTTTCATGTTTTTGTTATGCACTACGGTAGGCCTATATACTTTACTCAATATAAAATGGGGGGGGGGGGCTAGACTAGACCTACATACACTCACATAATTTATTACAATAAGTTATTTTAAAATTAACAGTTTAGGCTTAACCCTCCTACTTTTGGTACCTTTTTCATACAAGTTGATGCACCATTTGAAACCATTTGCTTTTGTGGTTTTGAATGGTGAAATAACTGTGTACAGTATTGATTTCCCCAAATTGTTTTGAATGGTACATGTAGGTCAGCTAATACAAAACCTTGTTTGGATCTTTCCAAATGGTAGTACAGCTTGTCAGCTAATACAAAACCTTGTTTGGATACTTCTAAATAAATGGTGAATCAATGGACCCTCTATGCATTTGAATGGATTTGAATGGATTTGAATGGTAGTAAAGCTTGCTACCAACACTTCAAATGGTATCACCATGTGTGTACAAAACCAATGGGCATTTTTGAAAGTGGAAATTTTGAATGGTTTCAAATGGTCTATCATCAGTAGGAGGGTTAAATGACGTTGCAATTTTTTAATGGTTTTAAAATTGCTGTGCAAGTTTGTCTTTACTATTTATTGGGTACAACTATAGAATGCAGAGCCACATTAATTAGACCTCTTAGATCTTTTTTAGAAAGGAAAACAAATACTTTGAAATGAGAGATATTTCATAAAATAGTTGTCAGAATTGATTATGTGCCCAAACTAAGGCCAAAAAAAAAAAAAAAAATGTGGAGTTGCCCTCCAGTGAAAATATTTGAAGGGGTCGGTCGGTTGGGATTTTTTTTTTTTTTAAATATTTTTTTCTCCTTGACTGTCATTTTAAGATTGAAATGCATTGGAACTGAAACCACATACCATGTTTTTCAAAGACAATGATCTAGCAGTATGCACAAGTACCTAAAGTAGGCAGTTTCACGCAAACCGCCGATGGTGGTGCTATTTTTGATGCCCTTTTTTCTGTCGAAGTTGTGACCCACCGAAAGTTCGTTGACTCGCCCGATAGTACATGTGAAAATGCATATGCGCAATATCGCTAGCGCCTGGTTACGTTGATGGGGCTTCGATGTTTTGCTGGACGCTATTTTTATGAGCACTAAATTATGCAGTCGATAAAAAAAAATCAGCGACGGGAAACCTTTCGTTATGGAAATACAGGCAACTGAATTTCGGCAAGTTTTCACGATTTTCTTGTCCAACTTTCATGGTAAAATACTAATTCAAAGGGTAATCTATCGATGTTCTAGTGTCGATAAATGAATACTACACATCGTGGTTATCTTAATTGGTCAGTCGATGCCAACTGTAACGTTGGCGGAAAAACAGTGTAACTTGCGGAAAATGATCCGACGGCAAATTTTAAAAAAATCACCGCTATCGGCGATTTGACTCGGTGAATCGGGGTGTCACACACGCTGAATCGGGGTGTCACGCACGGGTGGATTTTGGTATTCAATGAGATTTTTTTGTTATAAAACGGGGACATGCTATATATAGACACTTTGTTAGTACTACAAGGATATGTTGCAGGCAAATTCGGTCACAACTTTTCAAATGAAACTGGCCTCCAAAATGACCAAATATTTAAATCAACAAAAATTCGTAACTTTGCATAGGGTTAACCTATCATGACCATTGACCCCTCATTTTCTTTCTAATTTTTTGCTCTATCCAGTGATATGACATTTAAAAGAATTGAAGCAACTTCAAATTTTCATGAAACTGCCTACCTAAAGGATAAAAAGACATCACACATTCAACTTTGTAATAATCTTTCAACAACTTTATTTCAACATTTCATACACTTGTTTCTAGCACTTTTGTTCTTAACAACTTTATGCATCCCATTGGTTGACATATGATATTAAGACATTTGTATACCTATCAGCAAGGAATTTTGCTTCAGAATAAAAGTATCCCAAGCATTTTTGTTGTACTGTTAAACACAAGTTTTGTTTTGTTTATATTTTGAGTTCTTGACTTCAAACTTCTGAAATTTGACTTTGAAAACGTGTAGATCGTGTTGCAATCGTTGACACACGTACAGTGCGGGGAGCCAGTGCACAACGTGTGAGGGCCATTTGATTTGAAAACGTGTAGATCGAGTCGCAATCGTTGACACACGTACAGTGCGGGGCACGTAATCCCACAGACGCGCTGGCGCCGGGATCCAGTTTGAGCTTGCGCGTTAACAACTACGTAACCTAACGCGTGACTTCATTAATTAGTGCGCGTTTGTGACGTCATTATGCAGATTTGTGTTGACGTTTGTTTACTTTGCAAAACGAACCCTTTGAAATCGGCAAAGTTCTCAAGTTAAGCGGATTTTCCCAAATATGTCGAATCCATCTATTTACAATTAATATGTTGTTTTAATTAAACGGATATATAAGTAGAGAGCTAACAATTTATTTAATTGCTTGCTGATAAAATCTCGTCACGCTATTTTGCGGTTTGAAGGTCAAGTTCACGTGCAATCCCTATGGGAATTTGATCTCTACACAAAGAATATGGGACATGCAAATGAATGGCGCGAGGGTGCACCCATTCCGTGAAAATTCAATTAATACTTAAAATTTTCATGTCAAGACTTCAAACATGAAAATTTTAATGGCCCATATGAAATTAATATTTATTTTGCATAATAATTATTATTATAAATAAATATACATTGGTTTTTTTCTTTGACAGTCGACCAGCAAAGACCACATACCCATCATGTCAAATTGTTTGCATCACTTCCCGGATTATTATTAATGACCTAGCAGTTAAAGTTTTGATTCTCGTTTAATTTATTTTACTAAGGGGTACAGTAAAACAACATTCAAAGCAAAAACATGACAATCTTTACGTTTATTCTTACAAATGCGCAACATATTTATTATGATCAAATATAAACTATACACTTACTAGAAAACGACTGTTCCCTAAATCATTTGAATTTAACCAAATTAATCATCCTTTTGATAACTTTCATTATTTTTATTGTAGAAAAAGGGCCTAGGATCATGGGGATGTGGAACTAATAATAATTACATTTAGAGGAAAACAGAACTTGATTTTCTCTATTCAGCGAGTCATTTCTGTAATATGCTGCTTCAACTATTTCATTTACATCTTTTTCTAAAAATATAATTTTTTCTGATCAGACTTTATCAGTCACTAAATTTGTTAATGTTTACAACTAATTTCAATCATGTTGGACACTCATCTATGGAGAGTTTCTGAAGTGGGAAAGAATGTCAGATCCGACTGCCACTTTTTAAGGGCTTTTTGGAATTATTTTGCAACTAGTTTAAAAATTATATCGATTTTTGTTGGTACAGAAAGCAAAAACTCTTTAAAATCCACTTTTATTATGGTTTTCGGACTTTATTTCCTATCTAAAAAAAAAATCCTTCAGAAAAAAGAAGGATCCTAATTATAGTTGCCACTGCGCATGTACAATGACTGTGTTGGTCACTAATTGTGGAATTTGCAAGATCAGACTGACATGACTGAGGAAGTTATCGTATATCAAAAAATGCCTGATTTTTCATGAAATAAATATTGTGGAATAATTTGAAGTACATGTATATGTCCATCATCATCCATATATTCTCCACCTTACGAGGTAGGTAGGTTTACTTTATTGATTATATTGAATGAGAAAAAGTGGCGGTCGGATACGACATTCTACCCCTGAAGTGTCATCCATTATCTTGGTGTGCATCAATAGTTACCAATTCCATTCATCCTACAAAAGAAAGATAAGTGAAATTTTAAATAAGTAAAAACATTTCATGTCAAGTTACACAAAATCATATCAATATTTATCAGCCTTTAAGTACATTAAGTTACAAGTGTTCTGTAATTTTTTTGATAATTGTCTTCAATATCTAAATACGATACTGAGTCAAATAAGTGGCCGACAGTTCTAAAATATACCTTTTCATGAGTATGAATACAGAAAAATGTATTACTACTAGGAATACAAGTACTCAACTCTGGTTGCTACTCCCCAAACTCTTAGTCTTTAACAAATGAACCCAAAAATAATAAATAAATAAATAAAACATTCTTAATTGTTTATTCTACTGTACCTGATTATCCTTCAAAATGTTGCAGTTCCATCTTTTGGAGGGTTTTCGTCATTCAAGTTTGCCGTTTGTACATCCTCCAATCTTTTTAAAAGAAATAATAAGGATACAATTTTATTCAGTTTGTTTATTTTTGGTTTAATTTATTCAGACAGGTCTAACAATATAAAAAAAATTAATTGGAAAATGATGATAAGCTATTTGTTTCCTATGTCTGAATAAAAAAGTTAAAAACAGCTGGCTGTATAACAGGTGCATTTTATTTTTATAGGCTACCATGTTTGTCATGTTTTAAAAAAAATTAAAACAAAACATGTCCATGAATAAAATCTTGTTTTATAAATTATAGTACTACCAGTAGGTTTCTGGGCAAACCTAAAACAATAGAATTACTTGAGTGAAAGTTGTAGTTACAGTACTACAATCAATATCATACAATGTCTTGACACCCGAAACCGGGGACCTGGCACGCTGGACCGGCACACCAACCCGTAGCACATAGGCGCCGTATACCGTACAGTCTACACCAAAGCGGCCCCCTGCAGTGCGGAGAGTTGCCAAAATGGCGACCACCATGCTTTAGCCAGCTCAAATTATAGGAAGTGGACAATGCTGGTCAGACCATGGAGGTCAGACCAGTACCAGCATATCCAACGATAAGAAAGTCCTTTCCATGATGTTCCACATAAAAGAGTAAACATTGAAATAATTTAGTTGTTTCAGAGACGTCCAGAAGAACTCTTAACGTTAGTGATGTAGATATGGCTGGAATTTTAATCAAAAAAAGGTGAAAAAATGCAGTATTCATCGAGGTAAAATCTACCGTTAAAAAATTGTTAACTCGGTCGAGTTAACGATAACAATCTAAATCATGTCCTCTTTCATCAAATTTGATATGTCAAATAACTCTAAAAATCCGCTTTTTCTTATTTTGTGTAAAATCATTAAAAAAAGTTGTAAATTTTTGGGGTCCAAATCTACCAAAACTTTGAACTTTTGTAAAAATATCTAGGATTAATATTTTTTGACGTTTTAAAAACTAAAAGTATTATTGAACATGCCTTCTCTCCGTTGAGAGGTCATAAATAAACTGTCAATCAATAAACGTCACTGTAATAAGCTTCTCTTATTGGTGAGTCATTGTTAAGTCTTTCTTTGTTTTAAATATGAATAATTCATGAAGACTAATTAAGTACGTCACTCAGAAGCCATTGCCACGCCCAAATTTCAGTTTCTTCCAGCTCAGTGAATACGTGGGGGAGCCAGTGCACAACGTGTGAGGGCCATTTGATTTCAGAACGTGTAGGTTGAGTCGCAATCGTTGACATACAAAACAGTGCGCGAAGCCAGTGGAAAACATGTGAGGGGCCATTCGATTGGAAAACGTGTAGATTTGAGTCGCAATCGTTGGCACACAGTGTGCGCGAAGGCAGTGCACATGTGAGGGCCGGGGCCATTCGATTTGAAAACATGTAGATTGAGTCTTGGGTACCGGTAAATTTGAAGTGGAAAATTTCACAAATCAAACGTATTATGTTTTATACACAGAAAATTGGTAAATTTCATTAACCCTAACCCTCCTAAATCCTCTATAATCCTCCAGAGGATTTGGAGGATTTTGGAGGAATGAGGCATGTTTGAAAATCACCAATTGGAGGATTATGGAGGATTGAGGAGGGTCGTGCATTTGATAGTGGATGATTGTGGAGGATTGAGGAAGCATGGTTCAAAGAGATGCTGGAGGATTGTGGAGGATTGAGGGCATAATGGAAATTTACTTTGGATGAATGTGGAGGATTATGGAGGATTGTGAAGGATTGACAGAAACATAATCTTGTATCCTCCAGAGGATTTGGAGGATTTTGGAGGAATGAGGCACGTTCGAAAATCACCAATTGGAGGATTATGGAGGATTGAGGAGGGTCGTGCATTTGATAGTGGAGGATTATGAAGGATTGAGGCAGTGAGCTTCATGCATAAACTCAAGTTGGAGGATTATGAAGGATTGAGGAAGTGAGTTTCATGCACAAACACATTTCGGAGGATTATGAAGGATTGAGGAAGGTACCTGGTAATTAAGGCTAGGGAGTTAGGGTTAATAAATAGGCCTATGAATGACGGGGAAAAAAAAGAAGAAAAAAAACGACCTGAGATGTCAGCACTTTTGGGTCGGTCGGTGGAGGGCAACTCAACATTTTTTGTTTGTTTGCCTAACTTCAAACTGGAACTGTAACACTAAAAGCATGCTTCTCACATTTTTTTTGGGGGGGGGGGTTGGGGTTGTAATTTATTTTTATATATCTTTACTCATTAAAAAAAAGCAATGTTCTGATGAAAAAAAGGTTTGATTTTTGTTAAATCACTGCTAAAAAGCATATGTGTGATACATGGCTAGGATTGGTTAACCCTAACCTTCCCAAATCCTCCAAAATTCTCTTTGCTAAAGTGAAGGATTTTGGAGGATTGAGGTTATTAGGCATACTTTCCTTTCCTGGGTACATGTACATCCATGTTTGTTGTAGTGATTGCAAGGTCAGTGCTTGGGTCAGTGGACACTGTTTATTGCTCCATGCATGCAGGGAGGGTCCCTGGCCATGTACATGTACATGTATCACAGATTAGAAACACATGTGTGCATACATGTCATGTGCTTGCTTTACTACTGAAGGATTTTGGAGGATTCAGGTTATGTGTAAGCAAATGGGCCTAGGGAGTTAGGGTTAATGCAAAAGGTTGAAAAGATCACTTATCGTCAAATGTTATAAATTCACTTATGAAAGATTTTGCAATCATACCTGCACTGTACTGCACACCAAAAAAATGCCAACATTTTCTGAAAATACAGGGTCCGTAAAAAAATAAAATGAGATTGTGCCACCTCATTAAAGGCACAATATCATCACGATCAACAGGGCATGGAATCGGAGTGCTTGTTTTACATGTAGATTAACCGAGTGACTGAAAATAATACCCCACATGATAAGGTCATATTACCGTTGCTGCTGCATAAATGAGCCAGTAATTTTCAGTAACTGTGTTCATCTTAAACTAGGACACCGATTCCATGCCCTGTTGAAAGTCTGCTTGGATCATGACAATATTGTCCCTGTAATGTGTCATCTACTATACAGTATGTCCCCCAAAAAGTGTCACTCTAACTATTTCTGAAAATATACCAAAACCCCGAAATACATTTTGGAACTTTTTCAATTGCACAGATACTCCTAATCCTTGGCCTAAACACCTGTGAGTTTTATGTAATTTCTCACATAAAGGGTTAGGAGTATCTGTGCAATTGAAAAAGTTCCAAAATTTATTTCGTGGTTTTGGTATATTTTCAGAAATAGTTAGAGTGACACTTTTTTGGGGACATACTGTATAATAAGTGCAGTTTGGTTGTAAAAGGTTAATTATTTTTGTTGAAAGAAAACCGCAAGGCACACAATGCCTCTCTGAATTGTGCCAAATTTGGGAAATCTGTTTTGGATGATGCTAAAAAAAACTGACCACATTGGCATACATGTAATTGTGCATACATAATGAACATAGGGCTGTGCCGGGTATCCGGGTATCCGGATACCCGACCGAAACGGTCATTACCCGGTTCCATTTGTCGGTTCCAATTACTCGTAAACAACTTATTAAAATTCGGACTTAACATTTGAGCGGTGTGAACAGAAATCTGTGACTCTTTAACATTGTAATGTTTACACTTTTACAGACAATTATCTTTAAATTCAAGAGATTACACTTTTCAATAAAGAAAAGATCGATTAGTATGGTATCCTCTGGATTATAAAAGTCAATTTGTTACCATTTACAGTACATGTATTTGTACACACCGGAGGGATGCTTTCAACAAAAGTGAAAACAGGTATCCCGGGTATGTGAAGTTTGCTGATTTCGGGTATCCGATTCCAAAAATATCCGAAAACGTACACCCCTAGTTGAACAGGTATAATTAAATAAATGTTCTGCAATAGTAGAGCAGATTAGCAGATACTGTACTTATGGGATGCAACTGACCCAATCAAATCTCTTATTTTGCATAAAATACTTATAGGCTTACAGTATTATTGAGAATTGAGTTAATGATTTGCGTATTACCATGTAAAAGTTTTGCTTGTTTTGCATTTAAATTGCTATTCAAAATTGGCATTCAAATATATTCCTGCTTAAAAATGTTGCACAGCAAAATTTTGGAATGCAGTCATTCCCTGCCAAGATCTCCCCGGTAGTCCACCCTGTATCACCCAGTCCTTGGATATCTTGGCAATGCTGCAGTACACACTGTGTTAGGAATGTCATTAGCTGTATGTAATTAAGGGGGGAAAACAAGGCCCAGAATTAAACCTTGAGGAACCCCAACTGGTACAGGAAAAGTTAAACCCTCAAGCATTTCTTCTACTGCTCTGGACAGACATTTATATTAGAATTCCTAATCGAATACAGAGAAATAAATATATGGTATACTCCCCCCCCCCCCCCAAAAAAAAAGTATGTCAGAAGGGTAGACTCCAAAATGGACGCACTTGAGCACTCCAAATATATGCAGTCAGCTTGAAGTGCATACGGTCACCTGCGAGCTTCCTATGATTGGCTGTGCCAGTGCTGTATGTGCAGCACACAGTGAACAGCCAGGTTGGACGCGTGTGGTTATTGAGATCTGTGAAGATTGCAGGTGACTTCCAGTTTAAATACATGTGTAGAATAACATTTAATTCACCAATATATAATATGTTTGTAGTGTAATTTGTCCAAGAAATTTCATCCGAAAAGCATTTTTTGTTTCTTTTTGTTTTTTTTGTTTTTTTGTGAGAAAAAAAGATAAAAGTCAGCACAAATTGTAGTTGCAA
Organism: Zoroaster sp. YZ-2022; assembly: GCA_029582265.1. NCBI lineage: Eukaryota > Metazoa > Echinodermata > Asteroidea > Forcipulatida > Zoroasteridae > Zoroaster > Zoroaster sp. YZ-2022. The sequence continues at coordinate 6,708,124 of CM055821.1, read as the reverse complement.
TGGGCACACTTTAATTACTGAAAGGTTCTGAATGGATCTCAAACTTTATCCAAAGACCTGTCAGTTTCTCAAGGTTCTGCAATATCTGCATGAGATGACATACAATGTACCGTAGTACTGTATGTACGTGTATGATGCACACCATGATACTGAAATAAACAGCGTTGTGCAACCAAGATGAATAAAAGCAGGAAACAGATACTTTAAATTAAAGGAAACGTAATACATACACATGTATGTTTGTGATGATTGGATGGTATTGGGTGCTATTGGTTTTGATGAGATTTAAAAAATTTTTTTTTTTTTTAATCTCCCTTTGCCTCAATATTTTCTTGAAGAGAAGTAATAATAATAATAATAATGTGTGGACTTATATAGCGCACGTATCCACCAACTGAGTGGTGCTCAAGGCGCATTATATTATTACCCCTGCTCATAAGGCTCATAAGGCTCATAAATCATTCCTGAAACCATCTCAGCTCCCTGGGGAGTATACAGCTCAATTGCTGCCATTACAGCGCATATAGGGCTAATCAACCAACTCTGCCCTCACAGGTACCCATTTAACCCCTGGGTGGAGAGAAGCAATTATGGTTAAGTGTCTTGCTCAAGGACACAAGTGTCACGGCCGGGATTCGAACCCACATTCTGCTGCTAACACCAGAACTTGAGTCCGGTAAGCTAGACCGCTCGGCCACTCGACACTCCAAGTAGCCACCAAGGAGAGAAAGAAGTAGCCTGTATTGTGTCCAAACTTCTAGTTTCTTGTTTGTGGGGATGTAAATCCTCCAAAATTAAACATCCAGGAGGTTCAGGGGGCTTTGTCCTCCAGACCCAGGCCCGCTAGGCGCTACCTATTGTGAAGTCACACCCCCCAATGTGTAATGTATAGATGTATCATGATCTACATACATGGGGTGCCATGGCCGAGCGGTTAAGTGCATTGGACTCAAGTTCTGATGGTTGTGTCATCAGAATGTGGGTTCGAAACCTGGCGGTGACCGTGGTGCTTGTGTCCTTGAGCAAGACACTTTACTGTAATTGCTTCTCTTCACCCAGGTGTATAAATGGGTACCTGTGAGGGTAGAGATGGTTATTGTGTTTGATTAGCCCTGTAGCGCCAAAAGGTTGCACATTGGCTGTATACTCTCCAGGGAGCTGAGAAATATTATAGGAATGATATTGGCCCAGTGACCAGGGGTAATAATGTAAAGCGCATTGGGACATTATGTGAAATGCGCTATATAAGAATGGAACATTATTATTATTATTATTATGTATGGTACATGACTGGAATTCTGTGTTTTGTGATTTCACTGGAAATTATTATTTTAAATGAGCACAGTTTTCCAATGAAATATTTGACTGAAGCATTGATAAACCGTACGGCCACAGGTGCCACAGTGACCAGCAATGAATTTATCATGCTGCATCATGATTTATTCATTTACTTATTAGCGTTTTATTAACATTTCCATTTCAACAAATTCCGTGCCTCACTGGTCGGTGAAGCACTCTAATGCATAGAAAAATTAGAACGCTTGGCGTAGCTCCAAGCTTAAACCCAATTGGGAAAAATCTATGCATTTTACTGAGTTGGAAACAGGTCAATGCTTAATTCCGTGTGAATCCTCATTTCTCACGCAGTGTTTACACAGTAATTTTCTTTTGTCTTGCAGAAGAATGGTAAAATACTTTCAGCTGACTTATTTCACAAAATGATGCAATGCAGTGACCGAATGTGTGACACAGTCGATATGAATTTCTGGTCAAAAATTGATACATGTAGATGTACAGTGGGCGTATGAAGGGTTTAACCATTCTTTGGTCAACTATTTTGTGAAAGTCTCATTTGAGAGTGGTTAACAGTTTTGCTGGTGAAAAAGTATAAATACAAACGTGTCTATATTTAGCTGATTTACCCAGAATAAATAAAGTAAACTTTCAAACTCCAATTTCATGGAGCCTGCTCAGCAGAAGAAAAATGCTAACCAGAAAAATTTGTTAAGCAGATATTTTTTTGGTTACCAGCCAAAACTTGCACATGATATATGAGTGTACATGTACTTCGGCCGGTAGTCTGTTTTATTTTTAATGCTTAGCGAATAATATTTGCTTAGCAATATTCTCTGCTTAGCAGCTCGATGAAATTGGCACCAGTATTTCATTTGTTTAGTTTTTGTGACATTGCTACAATGCACATGGGTTCAAATATTATCTTTGCACCTGTGTTAACACATTTCTTTGGCTTATCAGCATTGAAGCAGTTTGCAAACAGTGATAAATGTTTTTTGATGTATGATATTTTTTATTTATTTATTTATTTTTTTGGGGGGGGATGTTTTTGTATTAGTTTTGTTTACCTGTGTACTTCAGTTTGATTGTAGATGGGGCAGGGTCAAGTCCTAATGTGTCATCTACTTGATAGGTGATGAACTCTACCACCAGTGCCTTTTCAAGTGCCCTTTGTGTTACCATGGACCCGCTACTGGAAGTAAAGGGGTGCATGGTGCCACACACACAGCAGGGATAGTTCTACTCCACTAAAAGATCTGAGGGTACGGTGAACCACAGACTCTATTTGGGAACTGTCTTTTTAAGCATAACATTGGGAATCTATAAAAATCAATTCAGTTTCAAAGTGTTACATAAAACATGATTTATAGTTAAAGGGACAGTATCGTCACGATCGGAGCAGACTTATCGGTGTTCCAGTTTAAGATGAACACAGTGACTGAAGATTACCGGCTCATTTATGCAGCAGCAACGGTAATATGACCTAAATCATGTGGGGTATTATTTTCAGTCAATGAGTTAATCTAAAACTAGCACTCTGATTCCATGCCCTGTTGGTCGTGACGATATTGTCCCTTTAGTGGTATCAAACAATTTTTTTTCTTTTTCTTTTTGAGTGCACATTACTATGTTTTAACTAGTAAATTTTAAGTCAATTTATTTTTCCAATTTTCTGCATTGAAACCAAGTCTGTTGGCAGATGGAATATTCACATAGGAACTTCATGTTTGCTCATTCAATAATTTTGCTATCTGAATACACTTTGCAAGTATTACTTGTCAGCAACACAATGTAAAAACCTCTAGTATGGTAAAACACAACTCAAGGACCAGAACAGAATACAGTGTTAAAAAATGCAAGTTCCCTTTAACACAATTCATGAAAACACACAAACAGTGAGTGGTTTGGGTATGCCTGTATGTATACACAATGTTTGTCACCCAGTGTAACAATGTATGCCAGTATACTTGTACATGTACATGTATGGTTGTACATTGTCATCAATCAACATTTTGACTAAAAAGGTACCAGTACAAAACATGTACATAGGCTTGTACAGTATGTACAGTATACATGTTTGATTGTATTTGACTGCAGGGAATGATTTTGTTCATAAATTGTGCATCTGGACACATACAATGTACTTCCAGTATGTATTTTGTATGTAATGCCAATTGTTGTTCACCAAGGTGTTTAGCCAGAATTTAGAAATAGGATGTCCAAATTTGCTGGAAATTTCAAAACAGGGCGTCCAAATTGTTCACTTATAATAATAATAATAATGTGTGGATTTATATAGCGCACGTATCCACCAACTAAGTGGTGCTCAAGGCGCATTATATTATTATCCCTGCTCATAAGGCTCATAAATCATTCCTGAAACCATCTCAGCTCCCTGGGGAGTATACAGCTCAATTGCTGCCATTTCTAGCGCATATAGAGCAAACCAACTCTGCCTTCACAGGTACCCATTTAACCCCTGGGTGGAGAGAAGCAATTATGATTAAGTGTCTTGCTCAAGGACACAAGTGTCACGGCCGTGATTCGAACCCACATTCTGTTGCTAACACCAGAACTTGAATCCGGTAAGCTAGACCGCTCGGCCACGTACAATACTTGTACATGTAAAATGACGGATGAAATATAGGGTGTCCAAAATTGAAACAGGGTGTCCAAAAAGACACCCAGACGCCCCTCTGGCTAATACTACGTATGTTGTTCACTACGACTGTTTTGTATCTCATCACCATTAATGGGAAAAAACATAGCAAAATTGTAAACAAATACACGTATTTATATTTCCAGTCGGTTTGCAATATTGCCCAGTCGTGACCAACAAAGGCTGGAATGGTGCATGGATAACACATGTACTGTACATGTACAGTACATGTACAGGCTGTGCATCTGAAGTGCTTTCATCTTAGAGAATATAGGAATTATATTGTCAAATTTACAAAAAGGTTGCTGTGCTGCCACTACTTGTAAAACATAAAAAGTGTATAAAACAAAATTGTAACAGTATTTTTGTGGGTTTTTTCTCACAAATGTGGGCACTAATTGTGATGAATCTTTCACGGGTTAGTTTTTATGAGAGTTGAAATTAACCCTCCTACAATCGGTGCAATGTTTTAAACAACCCGTTCAGGCCACTCCAAGCCGTTAGCCATTGCCAGTGGCCTCCTATGGTTACCCTTCTGTGCACTGTCACACCACCGAGATTGGTAAAGTGGTCTCCCATTGATACATTGCAGGCCATACTAATATGTTCAAACATTTACAGTGGCCTTGGGTGGCACACAGTTGATTTTGTAAGATTACTTGGAAAGGACAGCAGACTTGTATGTGAAGAACATATTGAAAATTTAGTGGATCGGAGTGGCCTCCATGTGTAACGTACATGTGTACATTACCAAATTATGTTTTTCAGGTCTTCCCTTTATTAACCAGATATTATGAACTTCAGTGTGTGACATGTGTACAACCTGTATTACAAAGCCTGGCGCTGTAAATCACAGATCTTTTATTCATGAATAGAAAATCTGTGTACAGTACATAACATATGTAGGATCAGAATTGCTTGCAGCAAGTTTCCTTCTCAAGTTTCATTAAAGCACAAAAACACCCCACTCTACACATCCTGCTGAAATCCCCATAGCCCAGAGTCAGGAGACTTGTACATTCATTCTAGGTGTAGAACATCATGTTATATTTTTTGGGAAAACACCTCCGGGGTAGGAATGGGCCACCATACTTTTTTTTTTTTCTGCTAGGGGATAACGAACCTGAATAGATCTGGGGTTTTTTGCCTCGTGTACTGGCACAGTGTACATGTACTGTACATGTAAAGATGATTGTATGTATGTATGTACATGTATGTTTGATTGTATGATAATTGAGCCAAGGTTAAAGCCCATGAAATGACAGATTACGTAAACCGGGGGGGGGGGGGGTGTCGGTCGGTCGGTCGGTCGGTCGGTCTTGCGTGATCCAAGGCTTGACGCACATTGTAGGCCATACCATTAATGTGACAGGGCCAAAAAAAAATCGCAAAATGCTTTAATATTGAAATTTTCAGACCATTTATCATAATTTAATTAACCATTAATAATCACAATGAAAAAAACCAGCTCTCATATTTTTCAAAGTATTTTGTAATACTTTGAATGTAATTTTTGTTTTGTTTACAGAACCTCATAATGAAATGACACCCCTGAATTGCAACAAAAATGAACAGAAGATTCTGTAAAATTTTACCGTTGACCATCTGACTTTTTTCCCTTAATCTGGATAAATAATGTTGATGTACCTTTCAAGAGAGTTTTACGGAAATCTGTCCGTTGACCCTTGATGATATTTTGTGATTTCTAACGTAAATGATTCAGAAAATGTTTATTTATTTATTTATTTATTTATTTCATTTCTCGGGCATCAGATAAAAAGTACAATAATGCACATTGGTAAAAACATTTAAAAAAAATTGTTTTAAATATGAAAAAAGCAATTAAAATACAAAGTAAGGATAGAAAACCAGCTGGAGCCCGAAGGATTGCCTAAAAGAAACAAAGTTCCTGTCAAGAGGCTTTCCTCCCCAGCTGGTTAAAAAATATATAGATATTAATTAAAAAGAACAAAATATATATAAAAAATTACAAATACGCATGAATACACAAACACAATCGTTCATAAAATTAATAAAAACCTTAAAGAAGCACTCCAATGTCAAATTCAGCTCTGCGTCCCGCTCACCCTCCAAAAGGTAGAGGACCCAACAGAAAGCGGAAAAAACAAGGGCCCCATCCATTGATACATGAGCGAATCACAAAACCGAACACGACCCCAGAGTGCCTCCTTAAAATAGGATAAATACACTGGTCAAAATATAAAAAACAGGTGAGCTACAAATAAAATTTGATAAGAAAATAAATTAAAATAAATCGGTTATACACAAAAGGCTAAAAAGCTTGAGTAATGGGTGGTTTAAAATATAGAGAATCACGTATAGCATTAAGACACATCACAGGGGAAGTCCCCAAACATAATTCCTGAACATCATTAGGAAGTGAATCCCAGAATCTTTGAAAGTAGAAGAAACAAGAGTACTTAAGTGAGTTTGTTCTGGCAAGCCTATGTTTAAAAACCAGTTTATCAATTTTACGTGTATTTGGTTCCGGTAAAAGATGAGTAGGGATGTCATTCAACCTGTAAAGACACTTGACAATAAAAGAAACACTTAAAAACAGAAAACGGTTATACAAGGGGGGTAAGTGAAGCTGAGTGAGACGTTGATGGTACGTAAGGGACTCAGCAACTCTATATGTAAAACAGGAACGAGTAAATCTTCTTTGCACGGCTTCAAGGGACTGTATGTGATTCTTCTGGTTCGGCAGCCACACAGGAATACCGTACTCCAGAACAGGCCTGCAGAGCGAACAAAAGAGTTTTAAAAGAACATCTTGATTTTGGGAGTGAACAACATGTCTGATAAATCCACATAACCTGGAACACTTTGATTTCACAGATTGGACATGTTTGGACCAAGTAAGGTCCCTAGAAAAAATAAAACCCAAATATTTATAAGAGTCCACTGCTTCAAGAATTTCGTTACCTAACTTATATGTACGAGAAATTTCTCTTCTAGACCTGGTAACGTGCATTAATTTGCACTTCAGTGAGTTCAGCTTCATGTCATTTTCATTACACCACCTAGAGATAGTATCAAGATCATTTTGTAAAATTAAACAATCATTTTGGTTACTCACGGTACGGTATAAAACAGTATCATCGGCATATTGTGGGAGATATGACTGGACAATTCTAGGCAGATCGGCTGTAAATAAATTAAACAGAACAGGTCTGATAACTGACCCCTGGGGGACCCCTGAGGTTACAGGAGCCCAGTCAGATTTAGTGCCCGAGAACATGACACGTTGTTTGCGATCTGAGAGAAATGAACTGATCCAAGAAAGAGTCTTACCACATATGCCATAATGATGGAGCTTCTGCAAAAGAATTGAATGATTAATTCGGTCAAAGGCTTTGGACCAGTCCAGAAATATTGCATCAACTCTTTGTGGTTTGGAGTCCAAAGCCTTAGCCCAAGTATCAAACAATGTAACAGCTTGGGTAACACATGAACGTTTTGGAAAATAACCATGCTGTGAATCAGGAATGATATTGTACATTTTAGAATGGTCAATAAGATGATTCGAAATGATACGCTCAAGCATTTTACATGGCACTGAACAAAGTGAAATTGGCCTGTAGTTAGCAATGTTACACTGCTTACCACTTTTATGAAGAGGGATGACATTCGCCAGCCTCCAATCTCCAGGTATCTTACCCAATCTGATGCTGAGGTTGAATATTTTAGTAAGTACGCCAACCAAAGATGAATCAGCAAGTTTCAGTATGCCAGTGGAGATTCCATCGGGACCCGGAGGTTTAGATGAATTAAGCTGGCGTACCGCCTGCAGCACGTCAGCTTGTCTGACTTGAATGGTTTGAAGTGGGTAGACACCGGGGTGACCATCACATCGAGCAGAGATACCTTCGAGAGTAAAGGCTGAATCCTGCACAGAAAAATTACTGCTAAAAAAATCATTAAAAGCATTGACAATGGAATCAGGTGTGCTAAAATATGTCTCATCCTGACAAAAAACACTAGCAGATTGAGACTTCCTCCTGGTATTAACAAATGACCAAAAGCGTTTAGGATTACATTTGGAGTCAATGGCAATATTTTTGATATAGTCACTGTAAGCATTTCTAGTAGACATTTTAACCTGGTTACGAAGAAGTTTATACTTAGTCCACAAATTATCATTGTTTTTGTGAGCAACTGCTTTACGATATGCCCGGTTTATTTTGCGGGACAAACTAACACTTTCCCCGGTAATCCATGGTGAACGGCGACGACCTTTTGAGGTGGCTACTGGAATCACATCCTTGACAGCCGCTTGGATAAGGAGGGTGAAATTTTCCCATGTTTCTTCTATGCTTGAATTGTCATAGAACAGGTCCCAGGGAATGCACTCTAACGTAGTCTTGAAATCTGAGGAGTCAGCTCTATGAAACTGGAAGAATGTTCTGGAAAGCTTTTGACATGGCATTGAAAGGTTGAGTTGAAAATAAACAGAATCATGGTCACTATTACCGAGACCCGGACCTCTGCTTATGTTAGTGACCATGTTAGTGTCATTACAAAAAATGAGATCCAACATGGAGTCTTGACTGTTGCTGTTGCGTCGGGTTGGAAATGACACCATCTGCGACATGTTAAGGGATTCAAGCCGTTATAATACAAGTACATGCACGTATACATTTGCAGTGCACAAGAGAATGTTATTGAAGCACACTAGCTACATGTATTTGAACAGTGCATTTTTAATTACACACAGTCAATGTACCCGCCGTCTTAATACGCGTATTTTATGAACCACGATGTTCACCACGCGTGTTGACGTTTGCGAATGAGACATGTACAGTAGCTGCGTTGGTGGCATACTTTTTCCCTAACCCTTCCTCCCCCAACCCTTCCGTCCCCCCCCCCCCCCGGCCCCTGATGTAAACAGTGCATTTATTGAACCTGAACCCTGACACCATTTATTTTGTATAATTTGTTGATAAGCATTCATTAGCCATAACCCTCCCAAATCCTCCAAAATCCTCTTTGCTAAAGTGAAGGATTTTGAAGGATTGAGGTTACATGCTACATGCTCTTTGCTAAAGTGAAGGATTTTGGAGGATTGAGGTTATTAGGCATACTTGACTTTCCATGGTACATGTACATCCATGTTTGTTGTAGTGATTGCAAGGTCAGTGCTTGGGTCAGTGGACATTGTTTATTGCTCCATGCATGCAGGGAGGGTCCCTGGCCATGTACATGTACATGTACATTTAGAGTGTCGTGGCCGAGCGGTCTAGCTTACCGGACTCAAGTTCTGGTGTTAGCAGCAGAATGTGGGTTCGAATCCCGGCCGTGACACTTGTGTCCTTGAGCAAGACACTTAACCATAATTGCTTCTCTCCACCCAGGGGTTAAATGGGTACCTGTGAGGGCAGAGTTGGTTGATTAGCCCTATATGCGCTGTAATGGCAGCAATTGAGCTGTATACTCCCCAGGGAGCTGAGATGGTTTCAGGAATGATTTATGAGCCTTATGAGCAGGGGTAATAATATAATGCGCCTTGAGCACCACTCAGTTGGTGGATACATGCGCTATATAAGTCCACACATTATTATTATTATTATTATCACAGATTAGAAACACATGTGTGCATACATGTCATGTGCTTGCTTTACTACTGAAGGATTTTGGAGGATTCAGGTTATGTGTAAGCAAATGGGCCTAGGGAGTTAGGGTTAGGCTTTGAATTGACTCAATACTGTTCATTATAAATAAATGTACATGCTCTACAAGTTGCTGTACAAACGATACATACTGTTCATGTATGTAGATATGGATCTAGGATTTATAATTTATGCAGAATTTTTAATTTTTTGTAATGCTGTCTTCCATTTTGCAAGCTTCTAGTTTTCGTTTCATTTCTCATTTTCAAATGTAAGATCACATTATCATGGTATTTTTTCAAATTGCCCTTGGCTGTACTGATAGAATCTTTTTCATCAAAAAGCTTGCCTGACTTCACTAATCCGACAATACTCTCCCTGATACTGTATGTTTTTCCTACTCAGCTCAGGGGAAATTGAGGTACATGTTCATGTATTATTCACGGTAGGTGAACAAATATGGAAATTACCTGTGAACAACATGTACATGTACAATTTGAAAAGAGTTGTAACATGTGTACATACTGTACATGCATAGATTACCATCTGTTTTAACGAAATTTTTTTCTTCATAACTTGGATTATGGACCCGCCGCCCAAAAATCTCAGATTTTGGGGAAATTTTTTTTAAATTGCTGCCCAAAAATCATAATTCCCGAAGGTTAAAAAACAAATAAATAATTTTTTTAAATGCTTCCAGCGCAGTAAGCTTGGGCGATAACACAATAATATCGATTAATAAAATATATCGTCTTAAAAAAATTGACGAACAAAAGGGAACTACTTCAGAAGTACATACATGTACACTCTATGCAAATGAATTTGCGATTTATTGTGATACTTGTAGAGTGATTACCCGTGGTTATCGGTTCTAAAGCAGTCATGCATGAATGAAAAAATTATAATGGCGATACTCTCGAAAATCATGATATATGTTTGCCGATATACATGTATCGTGGATGAAAAAAATGCTAACAGTGCAGTGGCTCTTCATGTAACTTTCCGTGCATGCAGTGCATATTAGTGTGTACACACACATTGCATAATTTACGTGTACCTCGCCGAGCCATAACTCGCTTCCCCAGCATCCTTTACCTGCAAATTTTCATGCAATTCCCAAAGGCGGTGGGGGAAAGAAAAAAAAAGAGTCTTAATGCCACTCAATGAGCCACGAGTCATCGGTGCCGTGAGCCCATGTACAGACTATGAAAATAAGTCAATGATTGAGGGGGCTCTTATAGGAGAGTGCCCTTAATCGGTGGAGGTGTTTCTGTAATCCAAGTAATTAAAAATGGCCTTAAAACCCTAACCTTCCCAAATCCTCCAAAATCCTCTGCTAAAGTGAAGGATTGAGGCTACATGCTCTTTGCTAAAGTGAAGTATTTTGGAGGATTGAGGTTATTAGGCATACTTGCCTTTCCATGGTACATGTACATCCATGTTTGTTGTAGTGATTGCAAGGTCAGTGTTTGGGTCAGTGGACATAGTTTATTGCTCCATGCATGCAGGGAGGGTCCCTGGCCATGGTACATGTACATGTATCACAGATTAGAAACGTGTGTGCATACATGTCATGTGCTTGCTTTACTACTGAAGGATTTTGGAGGATTCAGGTTATGTGTAAGCAAATGGACCTTGGGAGTTCATCTTATGTTGGTTATGGTTCATCTTATGTTCATCTTATGTCTATGGGTACACGCTTACTTTCCTTGAATCAAGACACACATGATGTAATGTACATTGTACATGTACAGTGTACTGTGGCCATGTACTGTACAGTTTAACAGAAAACCATCTGGTATCTTTTTTTGGAAATGTGTGTATTTTGTCCCGTTTTCTCTGAAATGAGACAACTACAGACCTAATCGTTTTGTCAGAATGATAAGCAACTTTTGGGTGATAATCCTGAAATGTTGCAATCAGGTTAAATTACACGTGTCATAACTTCCCTTTAAAGCAAGGATACAACATTGTAAAGCAAAACTGTCATCTATGTTAGTTTTCAAAATACCAAAACATTGCACAACCAACCTGTCAAAGTTTCAGTTAAATACTCCCCATATAAAGCATGGAGCTTACTTCTACTATATAGTTCTACTTCTTCAATGCCTCAGGCCTGTGATTTCTCAGGATTTCCCCCCCCCCCCCCCCGATTTCAGGATTTTTAACCAATCTCCTTTTGACGGCTAGAGTAGACTAGTCGAAACGTTGAGAACAAACCGACCGGCTCTTCTCAGAGCCATCACTTCTTCCAAGTAGAGATCATTACAGTGGTGTCACCCGAAAGAACTCAATTATAAATATAAATCTCCCTTTGCCTCAAAATGGTCTTGGAAGAAGAGAAGTACATGTAGCCGCCCAAGGAAAGAAAGAAGTAGCCCATATTGTGTCCTCTTAGTTTCTTGTTTGTGGGGATGTGGAGAGTCTGTAAATCCTCCAAAATGAAACATCCAGGAGGTTCAGGGGGGCTTTGTCCTCCAGACCAAAGGAAGACCCAGGCCTGCTAACCATTTTTCAGGATTTTGTTTACTTTTGTCAAATCACACCCTTGATGCCTTAAAACCCTTCATCCCTCATAGGGTTTTGAGGCATCAAAGTATACAAGGGAAATTTTAAGCATAAGAAATAGTGAAAAACCACTTATGATTTTCCATGGCCAGTCACCTCACATGTAATCACATAATGGTAGGGTTTGTGCTGAAATTTAATAAACATGTGTAAACTTGCGGATTTTTAGAATCTGGTGACAACCTTGTTGTGTGTTTAATAAGATTAGTTCCACGCAGAAGTGTTACGTGTGAAGTGTTAATGGTTGAAGGTCCATTCGTGCAAATTGGTACACCAGGGGTGGAGCTACATGCAGCTGGCAAAAGTGGGGCACAGGGCATTGTAATTGTTGGTAGAATTCAACACTTAAAGAGGGAACATTTCTATTCTACATACATGTAATATTTTGCATAGATCTATACTAAGTTTGGAATTACAAATTCGACCATTTGGTTATTTTTAAAGTACCAATTCTATACCTTACTTTTGAAGGGACAATATCGTCACGATTAGAGCAGACTTTCAACAGGGCATGGAATCCATTGCCTAATTTAAGATGAACACAGTGACTGAAAATTACTGGCTTAGGCCAAAAAAAGAAGTCTCCGGTTTCTGGTCATCGGTCGCCTTCAAAATCAGTGTGATGATGCATTTGTTTTTTTGTTTTATTGTTGTAATATGTGATATACGTATGCAGGGACCAAATTTCCCATATACAAAGTATGGTGGCTAAGAGAGGCCTCACAAATCGGGCAAACATTCATACCCCTATGTGAAAAAATCGTTTAACACACAGCATGGCAGAATTCCAATCGATCCAGCAATTTTGGCTGCAGTTGGACATCGTTGCAGAGCACAAAAAAAAGAAAATTAAAAATGCTGATGCGCGGGTCTGAGGTGACGCGCGCGGAGACCTTTTTTTTGGGGGGGAGCCTTATTTATGCAGCAGCAATGGTAATATTATGACCTTATCATGTGGGGTTATTATCTTCAGTCACCGAGTTAATCTAAAACTAGCACTCTGATTCCATGCCCTGTTGATCGTGACGATACTGTCCCTTTTACGGAGGATTTGTTTCTTCAGCTACAGCTGTATCTGAAGTTTTCCTAGAGATGGTACCTAATAAACCCTCCTACACATGGAGGCCACTCCAATCCACAAAATTCTGCTCTTGAGCAACCTTCAGTACATACATGTACAAGCCTGCTGTCCTTTCCAAGTAATCTCACAAAATCAACTGTGTGCCAACCAAGGCCACTGTAAATGTTTGAACATATTAGTATGGCCTACAATGTATCAATGGGAGACCACTTTACCCTGCAATCTCAGTGGTGTGACAGTGCACAGAAGGGTAACCATAGGAGGCCACTGGCAACAGCTAATGGCTTGGAGTGGCCTGAATGGGTTGTTTCAAAAATTGCACTGATTGTAGGAGGGTTAATATTAACCTGACCTCCCTCTACAGACTTATCATAAAACCCTTCTTCATACAAATCCTCATTCAGTGTAGGACAGTTTGTATGGATATACGTCTTAATATTTTGGCTTCCATTCTCTTTTGTTTTGTTCGTGCAGGCCTCGGTCAAGTTCTTCCAGTAGTGAGTCATGGCCAGGCTCCCTCAATTCCAGGTAAAGTAATTCTTAGACCAGTTGATTTGATTTTTGCCCTCCATTGATGTATTTGAAGCGCCATATACTCTGTGCTTTCCGAGTATCATCTGGATAAACTTTACAGGCAACTTGAGCAGGACTCACAGACACAACCTATTAAGCACAAGTGAAGTCACAGTGCTTCGTAAAAACAAATTGGTGTAGGGCAAAAATCAAATCAGTCATTCAGTATCCTGACACAAGACTTTCATCAATAAATTTGAAGTTACAGAAATATACCTACATGCATTGTCTCTTCATGCTGCCTAGAGCATTGCGTACATTGTATAAATTACAATTTGTTTTCTTTAATAATCACTCATACTCCAGACATGCCTTTACTGTTTAGAGCCCCAATGAACAAAAGGTAGAATGTACGGATAATTATGTGCACTGTTGGTGAGCTCTTTGGCTCAGTGGGACCTCATGCTATTGAGAACATTTGGACAAATTCAATTCCAATTTGTTCACACAAGTGGCACCATACAATGTACTTTGCCGTTCGGACAGTAGTCCCATGACCAGGCATTTTGAATTTCAATGAAAACATCCAAATTAATTTGCAATTTGTTTTCTATGAGAATGCCACAGGCAAAGTACTTTCCCACCGATGTTACGCCAAGTATTGGAATGCATACACATTTACACTATGTACATGTATAGATACTTCAGATAAATTCGAGAATATTCTATTTCTTAAAAATAAATGAGGGGCTTTAAAAGAACAATTTGTGAAAAACAAAATATGTAACTTGTCATCCCAGCTCAGACAGTCCATCCAACTCAAGGAGTTGTTGAGGAAGCGTTATTCAGTCATTCAACGTTGAGTCCTTGATTGCCTGCCTCCTGAAGAAAGTCGATGGCTCATATATTTCTACGGTTCCACGGATGTCCTTTGCATGCGCTGATGACGGTTACAAGTACACTATATTGCAGCGTGTTTGTTTAGTACAAGTGGCAAAACCTTCTCGTAATGCAGTTATGATGCCATGGACCCTTAGAAACTGTAGTGCGCCCTCGTTCAGGAGGCAAATAACTTGTTGGTTCATGGTGTGTGCGCAGCACATGTACACGCAGTGTTCCTTTGAGTGCGTTCTCATTGCAAGCCTTCGGACGTGGCTACATGGCGACACTGAGGTCTATTGGTATTAGTGGAGAAATCTCATCGTGTTCCCCTTGAAAAACTGTCATTGTATGATGAGGGAATCTAGAACGTACATGTACATTTTCCATGGGTGGCATTATAAACCAGACAACCCCTTGACAGAGTTCGGTGAGGTTATTTTCAAATACCACACCACACTCTCAGCTACTAGACTAGACCATACAGTGTGGTACAAGATTATGGTTTTATTATTGTTAATCGTATGATATTTGGTCCGCATGCTTGCCCAATTACTGAAAAGCAGGTGCCAGTACAATGATATGAATTCTCTGCAGGGAAGTGCTTGTGGGATCTAGGTCAGTTTACAATGTCCACGTATATTTCCGTTTATGAATTATACTGAATGGGAGGAACAAAATCAGTTTCATTTTTGTCATTATCAGGAAACGGTTCGTGCCAACCTAGGGGTGAATTTATGCAGTGAGCTGAGATTACCTCAAATTCTGTAGCTTGATTGGGATCCGGAAATAAGCCAGCTCACGTGTCATACGTGTTGTATTTTCTGTCTGCCTAAATTGATAAAATTGGATGATGAATACTGTAAGAGTGTGTGTGGTTTATGTGATTCTCTGTAGCTCAGTATCCACCGAGCTTTCATCATATTGTCAGTCACCATCATCAGGGCTTGAATATCCCCATGCTGATAAGCCAGATTTCGTGCTGATTAGCCAGATTTAGCTCTGTGTGTTTGTGACTGTCATGTGTACTTCAGTCAAAGCTGTGCTTTTCTAATTGAACCTGTTTCAGTGTGCACTATTATATGTGATAGTTTTTGATACTGGAGATTTTTTGAATATTATGTTGTGTACAAATAAAAATAATAATGGAGACTATTATGGCTCAGTTTTCTTGTGATGTGTTATCTTACACATCAGTCTGATAAATAAAATAATATATTTAGGCTGTGATTTTTCAAAGTATTTTTATTCATGTTTTATCTGTATCATCCCCAGGAAAAAAAGACACAAAAATGTGACATTTTTAAATGCAATTAATTGAGTGCAATCCAATTAACTGAGTGCACTACTACCTGAAATTTACTTGTCCTTGTTTTAATATTATGACCTGCTATGACCCTCTTCAACTGACCCCCAAAGTGAAAATTATTTGTAACTGTTCCCAAACCATATCAATAAGATCTTACTAACGATCGTAACTCTTGGTGTCTTTCTATGTTACGTACGTTTGCGTGATCTGACTAATACTGGAAACGAAATAATAATCAACATTAATGTTTTTCATTAAAAAGATTATGTTTCAAGAGTTCACTTTGTAACACTTTGAGTTTTTAATGTTTTAATTAATTACGAAAAAATGCAAAATCACTTGCGAGTCCTAGTTCTGCGTCCATTTTGTTACGATCGTAAGACATGCAGCTCGTCTGGATTTGTTTCGATGGTTTCCGGTGGAATGTACATACACACAGATAACGACAACCAATGTTACTGTATATAGTCCGTATAATAATCAGATTGCGTGTCCTGGGGATGAGGATAAAGGTCGTGACATTGTTGTCGTCCGTTCGGGTAAGGCCATTCCAATTTTATTAGTTGGTTTACGGATTTTTTAGGTGCTGAAAAAGGTTGTCAGACAGGGGAAAAAAAATGATGGTACAAAAAGTGTTGTATACATGTACGTGTAAATCCATTGGATGACAATCATAAGCTCTGCTTTTTATACTGGGATTTGCCTCCTTCTCGCAAAAAAAAAGTACAGATTTCCAATTTTTATTTTTTTCGATTTTTCAACAAAATAAGTTGCCGCATCCGTAAACCAACTAATAAAATTGGAACGGCCTAAGCTGTGTTACGTACGTTGATGACACTTAAACCCAAATGAAAATCGTCTAAATTACATCGTGATGTTTGGCCATCGGGCTTTGGTGTTTGTTGATACATAAAGCCAAAATACTATTTAATATATTTGTCATAAAATTTGTCCTCTATGATGTCGTAAAGTTTGTTTGAAGTCGATTTTTTATTGTACAAAAGGCTGCCAATGCTGGAGTGTTGGGCGTTCATTTTGTTACGATCGTCAGACATGCAGCTATGCTCGTCTGGATTTGTTTCGATGGTTTCCGGCGGAATGTACATACCTGTACACACAGATAACGACTACCAATGTTCCTGTATATAGTCCGTATAATAATCAGATTGCATGTCCTGGGGACGAGGATAAAGGTTGTGATATTGTTGTCGTCCGTATGGGTAAGCTGTGTTACGTACGTTAACGACGCTTATAACCTTAACGTTAACGACGCTAAATTACATCGTGATGTTTGGCCACCGGGCTTTGGTGTTTGTTGATACATAAAGCCAAGATACTATTTAATATATTTATTCATAAACTTTGTCCTCTATGATGACTGCCAATGCTGGATTGTACCGTGTCTTAATGTTACAAACGTTATTTCTCAAACATAAACTTCGAAAATTTGAGCGCAATTCGTGGCAGAATTGAATTGGCTTAATTAAATTAGAATTGAATGGGGTTGAACTGAATAAGGTTGAATAGTAAAATGACTTTGAAAAAATAATCCAAGGGATTAGATAATTTCATTATTGTTTTCCGGTTCGGTGTCCTTGTTACAAACGTTAAATAAAAGGATTAACAACATTTTTTTGGTTGAAAATTGGATTTGGATAACAGTCATTAAACATTATGATTATTATAAACAAACTTTCCTTTAAAATATAGAAGATTGCTCTTGTAAAACTATCTGGATAAAAACTTTCGTTATTTATAATATGGGCAATTCCATCAAAAAGTGTCCTGGACCCAAAATTTTGGAATCAAATTCATGGCAGAATTGTTAACTTAGTACGTAAGAATGATAGCTGGGCAATCCAAATCTGCATTTTGTTTGCGTTTTTTCTTTTGTTTGTGTTTTTTCTTTTGTTTGCAGTATTTTCCGTCGTTATTTAAAAAATAAATTAATGAGGCTAATTCGTGATTTTTTGTCCTACTTTTGTTAAACTTTTCAATCCGCTCCCCTGGTTACATTATAAAAGATATTTTAAATTTGTATGACTAAAAACATAAAACTGGAGGTGCTTGTCCTAAATTGTTGAGACGTTTTATGATAACGCTATTTTCAGGCTAATGAGGCTCGTTTAAATTAGCCCTTAATGACCATTTATGAAATGTAATGTCCATGACATTTTACGCTGTTTAGTTTCCCACTCTAAAGCCAATAAGAGATATTTTTATGAGACTTCATATGCAAAGCTAGTTTTTAGGGGCTAATCCTTTAATGTATGAAAATTTAAAAAAAATTAATTACAATTGTCCTAACGAGCGTCATGGACATTACATTTTTTTGTCATGGACATTACACATACACATACTGCTTATATACCCTTTTAAAACAATGGAATGATCCTAATATGCAAATGTATAATACAATGCAACAATGTGTAACAACTTCCAATTGGACCTCATGTGGAGGTAACATCTGGATTAGCCAATGAGAGTACTTGTACTAGAAATCATCAGCAAAAATCTTTCCAAGCACATGTTTAGCACATGTGATAACCTTGTGTACTGCTGGTGAACTGCAAACTAACAGCTCAAATCTGAAAACCAAGGAAGCAGCTATATTTGGCCCGTTCCTCCCAAGAAGTCTTCACAGAGCATTTCAACTGATCTACTGGGAGTTGTGCACCCAATCACAAGCATTACAGGCTCAAGATCAACGTTGAAAATCCCAGAAAACTTTACTGTTTAATTTGACTGTTTTTTCCGGTAACATTGACGCAAGCACTTCATATTACTGTTGAAAAACAATCACATTAGTTTGAGAAAATAAAAAACAACAAAGAGGATTACAATTGGGAATGATAATTAGGAAGGAAAGATAAGATAACTATGGTAAATCACAAAGGAAAGAGTTATACTTGCGTAAATGTACAAAAAGGGGGTGATCATGAGGGGCGGGGTTTCAGTGAGATGCTAAGGGGAGTTCTGGTTCAAGAAATGTGTGGGAGAGGTTACAAATGGAGAAGAGAGATACTTGACAAAGTGTAATATACATATCAAAGGCAAGGGGTTACAGCATATTGTAAACAGCAGTGATAAGATGACGTACCATTAAACAAGTTGGTCGTAATGTCCATGATGCCAAAAATATGCCAAAATGTAATGTCCATGACACTTCATTAACATGTAAACGAGAAAGTTGAAAGTTGTTACTAAAAATGTTATTAATTTTTATGTTAACTGTTTCCCTGTTAACAAAATAAAAATGAGTTTTAAAAAATTGGAACTTAAACTTCACAGAGTTTTGAAATTGATTGTGTTGTTCGTAAAACTCACTTACGTTTTTCGTAATGTCCATGACGCTCGTTTGCAATACTCATACTCATTAATTAATTAAAACTATTTAAAAGACATAGTATCATTTGAAGTATTAGAACACAGGTTACAAGTATCCAACACAAAACAATCGTTCAAAACTTTTAATTTTGTTTAACTGACATGTAAAGTTTTACAAATGTCCCAAAACGTAATGTCCATGACATGGAATTGCCCATATGTGGTGTAAACGTATGTAACGGTGTCCTTTTTACTCACTCATATAACTCAAACTGAAAAAAACATCAGAATATTTTTCTTGTTTGTACCTTGTCTGCTCATAGTGAGACATGTACCTACATGATACAAAGTCAAAGGGAACTTACCCTTTGTGTGATGCCGTACACCTAAAAGACACTATGTTACATGTACATACGTTAGAAATGCAACTACAATAAGTTTCAATGCTAAAAAAGTGGACTTCCTCACGACGAACTATCTTTACCCCTTTAAAGTAGCTTGCTTGAGGGATAACCATTGAAATAAAAGTGTCTGCATTATTCCTGACAGTTATTAATTTTTTACCATGGTGTGTCACACTTTCTTCACCTAGTATTGTATACACATATATAAAAGCATGAACCACATACGTATATTTATGCAGTGCGTGCTCCGACTGTAATCTCATGATTCTCTGAAACCATCAGGTATGGTCACCGTTATGGAGTCGTCATTTTGAATAGCTGCTGTCCATCTATAAAGCCCCCCAAAAAAGTCTCCGGTTTCTGGTCTCCGTGTGTGTTGTCGCAGTCAGCTTTTTATTTTTTAATTTTTTAATTTTATTTTTTTTCTATGAAATGATGTCCAATTGCAGCCAAAATTACTGGATCGATTGGAATTCTGCCGTGTTGTGTTTTAAATTACTTTTTCATGTAGGGGTATGAACGTTTGCCCGGCTTGTGAGGCCTCTCTTGGCCACCATACTTTGTGTATGGGAAATTTGGTCTGGAAATAACTGTGTCTGATACATGATCACGTATTTCACTGGTTGGCAAAAAAACAAGATTACAAAAAGGGGAAAAAATTCGTCACTGCACTGATTTTGAAGCCCATGCACATGTACGACCAGAAACCAAAAGAAATTTGGCCTAATACACATGTATGTCTGTGACGTGAACCGTACCTTGTTCATAATGCCAACACAAAAGATTTGATATTATATCTGACTTTGAGACTTTATATTTGGTTATATATTTATATTTGGTTCTTCACTGGTTTGCTGTAAAAGTCTCCTCAAATAAAATACCAACATGTTTTTGTAATCCACTGAATGAATTATTCCCAGTTTCCCCTGGCTACTTTTTTTCATTGTGATATTTGCTGAATATTGTCTTGCACACCGCTTGTAAAAAAAAATCCATGTGTGAACAGCACACCATGGAGTCACTTATTTGACTAAACCAATCAGTCGGCAATAATCAGGACATGCGTGTACGGTGTAGCCATACCCATTGTTGCTGTTATGAAGCCGCCTGTGATCCCAGTATGTGAAGATCGCAAAGGACTCGGGGCACAATGACGCACGGCTTTAGAATTTTTACAAAAACACAATGTTTTTCCAGTCAGTTAATCATGTAACCAGCCGTAAAAAAAAACCCAAAAAAACCATGTACACATGTAGGTTGTGTACAATGTGTATGATGAAGTATACTTGTTCAGTGACAGTACATGTATGTAAATCATGTATGTCTACCATTGATGGAGAACAGCGTAAACAAGAAAGATCAAAAGGTGAGGCAAGTTTATGACTGGTTTGAGCCCAATGAACCATCTTGTAGCTACACCGTGGTGAAAAATATGTGTTAATTTCATTTTATGGATGAAAAATTAATTTTCAAGTGAGTATCAGTACGTATATTTTTACCCGGTACGGACAATGTCGTCACGATCAACCAGGCATGGAATCGGAGTGCTAGTTTTAGATTAACTCGGGGACTGAAAAATAATACCCCACATGATAAGGCCATTTCACCGTTGCTGCTGCATAAATGAGTCAGTAATTTTCAGGCACTGTGTTCATCTTAAACTTGGACACTGATTCCATGCTCTGATCGTGACGATAGTGTCACGATCAGTAAATCCTTTTGGGCCATTCCCATTATTATTTCTATCTAGAGATTCAAATAATAGTGAGCTGCATGTACAATTCATGCTTCCATCCGCATTTGGTTGACCACTTAAATTGCCCCACTGTTTATATTTAGTCAACAAAAAATGAAAGGCATACATATGACATAAAACACAATAAAGGGGGCCACTTTCCTACTGTCACGTTAGCAGTTTTTCTAATGGTTGTAATTTTTTTAAATATCTGAAACCACCCAAAAAGAATTTCAACATTTGAATAGACATGCATGCTTATCCTAAAGATAATTTGATTTGATTATTACTATTATTTTTTTAATTACCCTAAAATTTCCATCAACAAATGGACAGAAAAGTAAGGTAACTTTTTCCGTCCAATTTTTATGGAAATTTGAGGGTAAAAAATAAAAAAATAAAAAAATAAATAAAATAAATCAACTCAAATTAGTTCTAGTATAAGCCTGCATGTCTATTCACATGTTGAAACACTTTTTGCTTGGTTTCAGGTACTTGGAAAAACTGCTAACGTGACGGATGCAAAGTGGCCCTCTTTATTGTGTTTTATGTCATATACAATGTAAATGATCTTAACCCTAACTCACTAGGCCCATTTGCTTACACATAACCTGAATCCTCCAAAATCCTTCAGTAGTAAAGCAAGCACATGACATGTATGCATACATGTGTTTCTAATCTGTGATACATGTACATGGCCAGGGACCCTCCCTGCATGCATGGAACAATAAACAGTGTCCACTGACCCAAGCACTGACCTTGCAATCACTACAACAAACATGGATGTACATGTACATGTACCATGGAAAGGCAAGTATGCCTAATAACCTCAATCCTCCAAAATCCTTCACTTTAGCAAAGAGCATGTACATGTAGCATGTAACCTCAGTCCTTCAAAATCCTTCACTTTGGCAAAGAAGATTTTGGAGGATTTAGGAAGGTTAGGGTTAATCACTCTTGTAACGTGCAGTGTACATGTACCTTACAATAGGCTCATTTCATGTCACTTTCTAGTGTTTAAAAACATTGAACAAGAATTCAAAAAACTAGTTCCAATAGTCAGAAGAAGGCCAACACTGCTATTTGTTCGCTCTCTCAATTTTAAGGTCAAAAGGAAATGCTTTACAATGTATTTTTTGTAAGAAAATTTATCTTCTATGTATGTACATGTAAGTGCTTCTTCAATGAACGCTACAGCACACAATTTGACAAAATGCCTGCATACTGCGTATAGCTTAAGTATGCGTGCAGTGCATTCATCATGTGCTGTTGGATTACTTACTCGACAGTACTAGCTTATAAATCCTGATTCATTTAGAAAGAAACATTGTACATGGGTAGTGAGAGATTTAGCTTAATTGTCAATTCGTCGCATTTTTCTCATAGTGAAGAATTAAAAAAAATTGTGAAATCCGGGTTTTTGCAGTTCTGGGGTTCTTTTAGTGTCTAATTTCATCTGCAAAGGTTTTAAACCATAATTCTGCCTGGTTTTAGAGTTACAGAGATCCCCTATGCGGCGAATAAGCAAAAAAGTCAAATACGTTTTTTTTTCATAGTGACGAATCCGTTTAACCGGTTGGTAACCACTATATCTTTGTACGCATACAATATTACAGTGCGCGGACGGCTGGTACCAGCTGTAACCACGGACAGACTGAGCAGCGTAATCTGTAGAAAACATCAATTTTTTAGCTTGTTTTGCAATGTAAGACAAAGAAAAACCATGGATCTAAGGTATTTACATCTTAAGGTATTTACATCGTTAGGCAGTGTATTCATTTGTCGATACTTATTGGTAATATTGGCCTCATAGAGTACATGTATGTACACGTACAAACATGTACAAACACATGGGTGGCGAATAAGCACCGGCGGCACTTATTTGTTTTTTACATAGTGATGAATAAGTATAGGCCTATACGCTATGCGTGTGCTAAAGTGACGAATAGGCAACCACATTTTTTTTCATAGTGACGAATAAGTTCAAGCCATCATTACACATAGAAAAATCAACATTTTAAACAAAGTAAACACAGTAAATTACTAACCAGGTACTTATTAACACTTGGATGATAAAACGAAATGGGTTTTTTGGGGGGAAAAATAAAGCAAAAAACTAACAGCGAAAATGTGTCTGACTTAAAGCATGATTTACTTGTAACGCACTTTTTTTCCCGATTCGTCACTATGAGAAGCTCACTCAAACAACTGTTTTTAAGTGTACATATAATATGTGCATTCATATTTCTGTATTATACAGTATGTACATTTTTACGTACATGTACATATGTGACGGGCTCTGCGAAAATGAGTCGCTTCTCGCACGGCCTATTTCCACATACAGGGTTGATGAATGTTTGGAGGGTGAAAAAAAAATTGGAAATTGATTTTCTGATTATCCATTATTTCGGTTCTTTAGTATCTGTATTTTCATATTTATAAATCAAAAAAGCTGATTTGTATGAAGAAAGTGGAATAAATGATAATTTTTGTGTGCCTTTTGTTTTCATTTCGTCTGTTGTTTCCATTACAATGCGCTATAAATTGCTGCGTTTACGTTGATTGTGCTTGGCAAAAATATAAACCCCGCTAGCATTTAAGGAACATATTGGTAACTACGCACATTTTATTAGTAACCTTCTGAAAACTGTGTTTACAGGTTTTTTTAATAGGCAATTTCTCCTATACGGGTTTACTCGATTGTTGACATAATACATGTACATATTTTCAAAAGGTGATAACTTTTGAACCGGACATGCCACAGTTGTTTAACAGGTATCAAAATGAAGCTTATTGCATGCTCTTTTCAGCCATGTATTTAACTAAAAAATTATGTTCACCCCATGTGACTCATTTTCGCAGAGCCCGTCACATATGTACTGTAGTGTATATTGTACACTACTTGGTGTCTTCTTGTACAGTAAGTTGAAAGAAGTTTAACTTCTGCTAATCATTTGTAGGGAATTTGGGTTATTAACTTTGTTATTTTTTCGCATTATTTGTTTGTGGTTATGTACATTTACATGTACGGACATGCCTTTCTTCTGGTACATGTTTTGTAGGACTTGTGCCATACATGTACTGTGGACGGACTCCGGCTGCACAGGATCGTTTAAAAAAAAAAACGTAGCTTCACATAGCATTGAGCCACCACTCAAAGTGATTGAAGAAGCACTTCAATTTGCGAAACCTGGATGACCGACTGTACGTCCCACCAGGATGTCACAGGACAAAGAACCTCACCAGAAAATCAGTGCTTCCTTGTTTGAGTGTTATGACAATTGTACATATTGTGTAAATTGCATGGGGTTACCCATGGCTGTAATAAGTACACTGTAATGTATAGTTACAGTTAATGCCACACTCGGATGTAAATGTTTATACATGTATGTAGGTTAAAGCATGTTTTAAAGCGAGTGTCAGTGGAAAAAACCTCCACAGGCGACTTGGGCAGGATTCAAACCCACGACCTTCCTGCTTACTAGTACAGACGTCTTAACCTCTTGACCACCGAGCTTGCCCGATGTCGATTGGCCGGCTGGAATCCAACATGCATGTAGCAACGGGTTTGGTTTTTTGCTGGTCAGTACGACAAACAAATTATGCATCATAATGAACTCACTGTAACGTCTGTAAATGAACGCGTGATATACTATCCATGCCTGGGGCTACTTTGCGCCCACTGATCGCGCGCACAGTTCAGTTTGATTCTGCCACGCTTTTAGTCTGGCATACGTCATCTGCTGAATGTGAACAATCACAATCTCATCCCCAGGGCTTTCAGGCAATTTCTGTACCTCTCACCTGCTACTCGCTCGTCTCTCCTCTCTCGCCCGGGGACGAGGCTGAAACAACTTCACAATGTCGTTGAGACTGCAAATAATACGTGGGCGTTGCACCTCAGTCTAGCTAGTTCACATTTCCCCCCGTATGTTACTGACCGACAATATATAATAGAACTGTAAGAGGTAAGACGGTTCATTGCAGTATTTTGATCACAAGCTAGACCAGCTTATAAATGGAAAAACAGCTTGAACCTAGGTTGCTGCAGTATTTCTAAAGCAGTCTCGGCATAGCATGCCATGTGACCCTGAGACCTGCTCAACATAATGCATGGTGCGGCGATCAGAGCGGTCTCCACAGAGGGGACAGAAGGGAAAATTCCTGTCTGCATGTAACATTTGAACGGACTCAAAAAAAAACAAACAATCGCGCGATTCAAGCTATTTCCAGAGCACTTCCCACATTTCTAGAGCACTTAAAATTAGATCATTGTTCATTACAACAAATGCCTACATGTGTAACAAAACTCCAGCTATATTTTAAGTAAAAAAAGGATCATTTTTTATATCGGCTATATTATTGGAATATCGTCGGTACGGTGATATTTGGATTTCTTTAAATACTTAAGATGTATCGCCTGTGTTTGGGCTGATTTGACGGTAATAAAATAGATCAATCAATCAATCAATCAATCAATCAATCAATCAATCAATCATCAGGCATTTGTAGAGCGCCACCATTCTAGTTGCCTATTCTGAGGCGCTTGGAGAAGTGAAGAAAAAAAAAGAAAAAATGAGAATTCACAGAATTTCATGAGGAGATAAGATGCAACGGACTAATTGCAGAGCTCGACCTTAGCGGTCGCCCGGTCGCCAAATGCGAGCCAAAACATCGGCGGGCGACCCCAAAACTTCCCTGAGTAGTCCGGCGGGCGAGCCAAAAATTTTGTTGTGACATAAACTGAAAGTTAAAATGCGTTCCTAATAATTAGGAACGTACATTTTTAAACAATTACAGTGTTATATTCTTGCCGTCGGAGAAGTTTTTTTAACCCGTCTTTGAAGCCCTCTTGACATGCTTGACGGCCGGTGTAAATCAAACAAATTGTCCTGACCGAAGTTTGGTTTGCCCAAGACGCGGCGCCCAGTGGCATTGTCTAGTCTTGTCTCATAGCAGTTAAACAGTTAAGCAGTTGTATTAATTTGTTGTGTAATAATTTGTTGTACTATAAGGCTTAACATTCGTAGTTGTTTCAAGTTGTTTGACCGAGAAAGACGTGGTGAATTCGGAAAAATGTGGCGATTTCTCCCCAATGTTTGAACCCCGACGCTAATAAGACATCGACTAAATCGACCAACAAACGAGATCGAGACCCAGGGTACGATAAAAATAAAAGACGGAGATCGTACAGAAAGAATGGGAATTGCAGTATAAATGGCTCGCACGAGAGGAAGAAGGGGTGATGTTCTGCAAGACATGCCGGGACAGTAATGTCACTGGCTAACGCAGCGGCAGAGGACAAAATTCTCTGTATAAGGGCAGCAATACCAACCGCTGGCCAAGAACCACATGTTGTGAATTTGGGGCAATGCATATTCATTTGAAGAGCCCTGATCCAATGATCACCGCGCTGCGTGCAGCGGCGGCTCTCACACTGACGGCAGCCAACCGGTGTATACATATGGCGAGACACGCTGCGCCAATCACCGCCACGGCAGCCAACCAGCTGTTACATATGTATGAGATACGCGCGCGGCCAATCACCGCTACGGCAGCGGCCGCAGCCAACCAGTGTATACATATGTAAGAACACGTCGCGGCCAATCACCGCCACGGCAGCCATTCAGCGTTTACATATGTATGAGAGACGCCGTGACGATCACTAAAGCCAACCAGTGTGTATGAGTCACGCCGGGCGGATCACTGATCACTATTAAAAGCCGTCTAAGGTTTTGATGCCGTTGAATGTAAATGTACAAAATAAGTGAAAAACTTAATAAGTTTCGCAGCCGCTAATCACCGCATTTTTATCACCAGCAGTCAGACACTGGGTCCCTTATTGTTTGTGGAAACGGTATAAGCGACTGATGTATTTTAATTGATTGAAAAATTAGTGTTAAACATGTGGGCGAGTTAAAAATCTGGCGGACTACCCAAAAATCTGCCTGGGTAGTCCGCCTGGCGAGTTAAAAAAAAAGTAAAGGGAAAGCACTGAATTGTAAGCAGAGATTTGAAGAGATGTGTCTTAAGTCGGCTTTTGAAGTTCTGCATGGAGTCAAGTGTGCGGAGTTGATGGGGGAGGATCATTCCATAGTTTTGGTGCACAAGAAATAAAACTTCTGTCATCTAGTTGAATTACTATTTTTCTGGGGTTAAGGAAGTTATAAGCTTTCATTTGAGACATTGAATGAAAAAAATCTGTCGAGGATTAGTACCAGTAAATTAAAAACTCAAATTAATATAAGGCGGGACCCCGACATATGCCCAGCATGACCAATCACAGCCTCGTCCCCAGGGCTTTCAAGCAGTTCCTGTTTATCTCTCACCCACTACTCTCTCAGTCTCTCATCTCTCGTCATGGGACAAGGCTGAAACAACTTCACAATGTCATTGAGACTACATCGCAAATAATACCACTGGGGCAAATAATACCACGGGGGCGTTGCACCTCGGTCTCGGTGAGTTCACATTTCTGAGAGGTTGTAATCCGCAGCATGCCTGTGATCTCTCAGGATTTTCCCTGATTTCTCGGGATTTTTTTTATAAATCTCCCTTGGCCTCAAAATTTTCTTGAAAGAAGAGAAGTAGTCGCCAAGAAAAGAAAGAAGTAGCCTGTATTGTGTCCAAACCTCTACATGTAGTTTCTTGTTTGTGGGGATGTGGAGAGTCTGTAAAAATTAAACATCCAGGAGGTTCAGGGGGCTTTGTCCTCTACACCAAACCCCAAAGGGAGACCCAGAACCAGGATTGTTTAGTTTTGTCAAATCACACCCATGCCTCAGGTTACACATGACCACACAATTTATTGTATGTAACAGGCTGAGGTCGTGGGCAGTCAAGTGCATTTGAAATATTGCTTTTATTTACAGTTTTTACAATTTTTCTTCCTTTTTTTTCATTCACTTTATAAATTCTATTTTGTAGGTCATCTTAGCCAAACTCGGGCGATATATCTTCAAACGACTTAGCCGATCATTTATTATGTGCATGCAGACAATGTAAAGTTTGCGTGAACATGCTTAGTCTGTTCACTGCTTTGCATACTTGGAGACAAAAATCCGGTTGCATTATAAAATCTAGAATTGTTGATAAATTGTATTATTCTGATCAATTATAATATGCTTAACCCTAACGCCCTAGGTCCATTTGCTAACACATTTATAACCTGAATCCTCCAAAATCCTTCAGTAGTAAAGCAAGCACATATGCACACATGTGTGTTTCTAATCTGTGATACATGTACATGGCCAGGGACCCTCCCTGCATGCATGGAGCAATAAACAGTGTCCACTGACCCAAGCACTGACCTTGCAATCACTACAACAAACATGGATGTTCATGTACCATGGAAAGGCAAGTATGCCCAATAACCTCAATCCTCCAAAATCCTTCACTTTAGCAAAGAGCATGTAGCATGTGACCTCAATCCTTCAAAATCCTTCACTTTAGCAAAGAGGATTTTGGAGGATTTGGGAAGGTTAGGGTTAATGAATATGTATGAGGTGCACTCATACCACATTTAATAATTGTTGCCTGGCGTGATGGGGTCCATGGCGTTTTGTACACCCGAGGGGGCTGATGGCACCCGAGGCGAAGCCGAGGGTGCCATCAGCCCCCGAGGGTGTACAAAACCCACGGACCCCCATCACGCCAGGCAACAATTATTTTGTTATACCATGGTATTAGATTACGTTACCGAAGAAATCTTCCAGTAAACTGTCTAAGTCTGTAACTGGAAGCGTCCCGTTTCGTTGCAGTACTAGTATTCGCGAACTATTCGTACTGCATGGTCGAAGCGAACAAATTCACACACAGCAGACAAGTTGTTTAGCTGGTCCCTACAGTGCATCAAATTGAAATATTATAGCGTGTTCTGCGGAGTACCAGCAATATAACAACCTCGGTCGCTGTTTTCACTTCTTGCAATCAAAAGTAGCACTTGTGAAAGATATGGGGATGATACTCCCAGGGACGATCAGGGTGATGTACCACTCTTGAGAGGTGAACATCACTTTTTGAGTGACGTCAGAGGGTAACATCACTTTTTGAGTGACGTCACGAGGGTAACATGAAGATTTGTGATTTGTCATGTGACAGGCTTTCGACCAATGAAATTACACAATCTAAGACCATGATATAACAAGGTAAATTGGTTTATTTTGGGAAAGTTGTACAAATACATGTACAGTGTAACTGTTTCCTTGGTATTGGCTGATCTTGACTACCTGCCATCGCTTTGCTCTGGGATGAAAAAAAATAAGTAAATACATCCAGACAAGTAATTTGTACTACTTCTTCTTCTGGAACCATGTGGTATAATTTGTACACTTCTTATAGCAGTTTTTTTTCGCAAGAATTTGTGAGTATACATGTACATCATCAGAACTAGAAGGGGCCCATTTCATTGTGACCTTCATGAACCATTAACACAGTTTCCATACATTACCAAAACAACGGGGATCTTGTTGAGAACTGACCAACGGAACAATCAACATTTAGTATTTTTCTTGTCCCGTCTTTGTGCTGTTTTTGTTTTCCTTTCTCCACTTGGTATTATGTGCAGCTGCATTGCTTGCATCCCTCCCCCCCCCCCCCCCCTCCAATTCTGTGAGTTTGGTTCAATAAAACTATTGATTTGTGTCGATAGGCGCAAGCTAAGTGGCAAGAACGCAGAGCATTTGTAGGCAGGTCAATCCCCATAATGCTATTAACTAGAAAACACAGACACACTGTCTCCGGAAAATTCCACATATTCACTGGCAATTGTCACTGACGGGATTATTTGATTTCTTATTTTGTTGTACACACACCTAGATAGAGATGCAGAATTATTTTGTGCTGGTGCATCAAGAGCATGTTTTCTCTCAATCCTGTCCATTGTATACATGGCAATTTCATTTTATCTGTTAGAAAACGAAGCACTGGTAATTGAAATGTGCACAATTTATATTTTCTCTTGTCAAGGATTTGGTGTGCATGTATTTTTGTTGGTATCAGTACATTGCATTTGTTTCCCTTGTACATGTAGATAGAGTCTGTAAATTACTTTCAGAGGAGTCATTTCACACAAAAAATACCAAAGCAGAGGATTAATTAAGCGAACAAATGTGATAACTTGTGTTACCTGGGTTCTAACACAGTGTCAATGTAAAGGCCGTTTCACACAAGACCGTTTTAACAAAGGACCTTGGCGATAAATCACATCCATGTTAAAAAAAATAGCAAATTCCAGTCGTGTGAAAGCTATCCTTGTTTAATAATTACCACGGACCCTCGTTATTTATAACAGACATCGAGACCACCTCCAAAAAATTACAACGATGTTAAAATCGCCACGATAGGTCGTGTGAAATGCTTAGTGCGCCCAAACAAGGGACCCTTGCTTTGGCGGTATCATTTCGCATGTGCAGTACGCGTCACTAGACCAGCTTCACTAGACCAGCTTGCAATACCAAATGTGTAAACAACTTGTGCGTCTTTCCCGTTTGTCTTCATCTTGTTCGTTGATGAAGAATTAACGTTAACGAGCTCCGAGAATTGATTGTCGGAGTACTTGAGCCGAAATCCATAGTAATAATTGTCGATAAACAACGAGAATATTGTCAGGAAATTAGGAGTAAAAATAGGAGCAACATTTTTGAGAATTAACGTTAACGTTCGGCCTACTCTGTCAGAGTTTCTGCAAGAATACTTTGAATATCCATAGTAATAATTGTCGACTCAAGAAACGAGGAGAAAATTGTCTGGAAACTAGGAGTGAAAATTGTCAGGAAACAAGAGGAATTTTTTATCGGGGAACGATATAATTTTTCGAGGAAACTTAAACCATTGGTAACTCATCCAAGAGAGTTCAGTGAAGGGGCACTGCGCGCAGTACCAGGGTTCTGCACATTTCCCCCTAATAAGAAAAGCTCTGAAACATGGGACGTCAGTGGTTTGGACTTAGTTTGGAAGTCGTGTGAAAGGTTGTTATAAAATCGCAAGCTACCGAGGTGACAGACAACCGGCGCCCATAACCAAGGACGTTCGTTATCCGTGCTCCTGTGAAAAGGGTTTAACCAGTTCGCTTCGGAGGCCGTGTATACACGCAATTTTTTTTTGGACAGCGGATCGGAGAGCGTCTAAACACGCATTCCGATTTTTGTGTGTGTCACCGGGAGACTTGTCAACACGCCACACGTGGCATGCCGTCGTGGCGGCTGACTTGTATACACGCAATCGTTTCTCGGAGTCCATGGGGTCACGGTTCGGTGGCCCCGGACAAAATGCACTGCAAATACTGAACGAGTTCACTCTTTTCGTTGATTTTTGCCTAATCCCTTTATCCAAGACTTGTTCCTTTGACGTACCAGCCAGGGATTTGTAAAGAGAGATTTATATCCATTGTTTACGAGGCGTTCGATCTCTCTCCAGGTACGCCGTCTTTTCGACCAGTCGCTGGTCGCTAATAGGCCGTTGCATCGGGGCTTGCCAACGGTCTAATTGTGCTGAACAAACACAACTGTAATAAAAAAAACTAGCCATTTAATTCTCAAAATGTCAATGAGTAAGGTGTTTATTTGGGTGTCTGAACTTAGTTTCATTGACAAAAAAAATTATTAATGGCTAGAAATTTTTTCAGATTTTTCACTGAAAATAAACCCGCACGGGGGACCGGAAAAAAATAAATATTCCCGACGTCAACTGGTTAAGGAGGTCTGTACTCAACAATTTTTGCCTTGTAAGTTGTATGGGCCCTGTCCATCATGCCCATGCTTGATTTTCTAGTTATCATAGATTTACTACTGAACATTTACTTATACTAACTTGTCTGCAACATTTTGCTCCGAGTGGTTTCTGTAAAAAAAAAAAGTGAATGGTTTTTCACACTTGCATGTTAGACTCCACATTGAGCTGAAATGTTCAAAGGTTGGTTGTTTTTTATAATATACATTTATGTGATTCAGAGACAGTAAGCACATCTGTAGAAGTTTTAAATCTTAAATTTGAAAAGCCAACAGAACATTTGTATGAAATGATTGTAAAGTGTTGTCATGTTTTGCTTTTTACAATGAGCATACACGTACACGTGTATACAGATATATGTCAATTTCTGTAATAAACATTTAACTCGAATTATACATGTAATTCAGCTACCAGCTGTCATGATCAGTTTAATAAAATAATATTAATATGTGTATGTGCATTGTATGTCAATGTACACAGAACATTTCTCTGAAATGATTGTCAAGTATTGTGTCGCGTTGTGCTTTTTACAATGAGCACATGTGTGTCAAATGCCTGTAATAAACTTTTAATGCTGATTGTAATTCAGCTACCAGCTGCCACGATTAGTTAAATAAAATAATATTGATATTTCTATGTACACAGAGTGTTGTGTTACAGTGTATGTTGTGCTTTTTTTTACAGTGAGCACAGAAACACATTATGTAGGCTTACATGTATGTCAAATGTCTGTAATAAACTTCTTTTTAATCTTTGTAATCTTATTGTAATTCAGCTACCAGCTGCCATGATCAGTTTAATAAACCAATATTAATCATTTCTGTGTACACGGAACATTTGTGTGAACTGATTGAAAAGTGTTGTGTCATGTCTTGCTTTTTAAAATGAGCACCCATACTGTACGTGCACATGACATGTCAAATTTCTGTAATAAACTTTGTAATCTGATTGTAATTTAGCTGTCAGCAGCCAGTGTACAACCCTAACCCCCGAGGTATTCTGGCTAGGAACCTTCCTGAATCCTCCACAATCCATCAGTGCACATTTGGAAACATGCCCTTATCTTCAAAATGCACCATGCATTTTCGCTGATCTTTCATTAATTAACCCTAGCCTTCCCAAATCCTCCAAAATACTCTTTGCTAAAGTGAAGGATTTTGAAGGATTGAGGTTACATGCTACATGCTCTTTGCTAAAGTGAAAGATTTTGGAGGATTGAGGTTATTAGGCATACTTGCCTTTCCATGGTACATGTACATCCATGTTTGTTGTAGTGATTGCAAGGTCAGTGCTTGTGTCAGTGGACACTGTTTATTGCTCCATGCATACAGGGAGGGTCCCTGGCCATGTACCATACATGTACATGTATCACAGATTAGAAACACATGTGTGCATACATGTCATGTGCTTGCTTTACTACTGAAGGATTTTGGAGGATTCAGGTTATGTGTAAGCAAATGGGCCTAGGGAGTTAGGGTTAATAAATCAGTATTAATAATTTTTCTAGTGTACACACTTTGAAAATAATTCTGAATAAATGCCAGTTATAATAGATGCATTTTCTTTTTAATACGATATCATTACAACTTACAAGTACTAATGTACATTTGTACACACAGGCATAATGTGGTACAGTGACACTGTCAAATGTCAAATTTGGTCCTTGTCAGATGATAATGCCTGTACATGTACATACATAGTACACTACTCTTTCCTAAATTCATTGTGAATGACAATAACGTAATAAGGTAAAACTTTCACTGATTGGTTGTTACATTACATAGCTTCAAAGAGAGTGAGCACACTCTAAGGCCAAAATAAAAAAGTCTCTGGTTTCTGGTCATCGATCAGCTTCAAAATCGGTGCGGTGACGTTTTTTTAATATTTTTTTATATATATTTTTTTTGGGGGGGGGTTACTTTTTTTTTTTGCCAGCAGGAAAATACGTGATACATATATTATACATGTATACATTGTATACACGGGGACCAAATTTCCCATATATACAAAGTATGGTTGCTAAGAGAGGCATCACACATCGGGCAAACGTTCATACCCTTATGTGAAAAAGTCACAGCACAACAGAATCCCAATCGATCCAGCAATTTTGGCTGCAATTGGACATCGTTTCATAGCAACAACAAAAAAAACAAAAAAATTAAAATGCTGATGCGCTGGTCTGAGGTTTGACGCACACAGAGACCAGAAACAGGAGACCTTTTATTTTTGGCCTAAGAAGCAGTTTTGCCAAATTGTCCAATGCACACATTGCAGTACCTTCCCTTGAAAAAGAAAATGCATGCTCAAATTCAGAATGCCTCAGTAATGAACCACAGAGTATCAGATACGTATCTGTACATGTATGTCCATGTCATGTAATACAATATGTTCTTGAAGGAATTGTAGACAAGTAATTACTCTGGTCAAAGTCTTGAATAAAATATCAAGATTTGTGTTTGAGAGCCATGGATTTGTTTCTGTGTACACATAATATGTGAACATGTTGCTTGAAGTTTGTTTATAACATAGCATTGTCTTGATTTGGTGTGGTTTGCATTGCACCAGTTTCACCAATCCTGACTAAAAAAAACCCAGGGCCAGCCATTATTACATCAGTACACAATTGTACACAAGTGGGTAGCACCCTGGAGAGGCTCACAGAAAATACAGTGTACCCCTGTAGTATTATTTTGCTGTAAATATCACCATGATTCCTGGTTCCACCCATGCATTCCTACTCCAGACAATATACACATAATGTACTGTACAGTGAGAACAGAATAGTTATATTGATCGTGCCCTGTGGTCAACTAAGATCAGTCTGATAACTCTTATTCATTGTGTTGAATTCACTGTACTGGGATTATACTAGGCACTAGTAGGCAGATACAGAAGCCAGGTCCTGTTACGTTACGTAACAGTTTGGCCAGCTTGGAGGCCACTGCCTGATGACCACTGCCTGATGACCTCTGCCTGGTGATTGGATGGCTATGAGCATGTGCAGTGGTGCAACGACTGCACGTAGGGTTTACACAGGTCATTGTACTATCATGTATGCAGTGTATGTGATCTACATGTATGGGCAGGCCTGATACTATATGGAGGCAACAGAGGCAATTGCTTTGGTGCCCCTTGAAGTGTTCCAATAGAAATTTACATTTTCCTCATAGAGGTGCCCTTAACCTAGCTTAAATTGCCTTGCCCCTACCAATAGATAGTATCAGGCCTGTAAAGTTGTTTGTATATTTGTTTGTAATTTTCCCAATTAATACATGTATCTTTTTGTTTTATTCAGTTTGGTGTACACTTAACCATTTTTTTTTATTTAGGTGGGAGATGGAGAGGATGGGGTTGAAAATGAAAAACTAGGAAAAGTGGGCTTTCTGTGGAGTGCCTCTCCTTGAACTTCTGACCCACCTGTGAAGTACATGTACGGTACATACATGTAACTTGAATAATTCAAGAGGCTGATGATACCATTGAAGGGAAGTTAGGCAATTGCACATACCATTGTACACAACAAACCTCAGAATAAGCTGCTGTCAATGACATCATATTGTCCAAGGCTGCCGCAATTAGCATGAGCTGTGGGTTTTTTTTCTTGTTTTTTTTCTGGTCAACACTAGTTGTGTCATCACATCCTGTGTGCCCCCAAACACCAGCCAGAGAATCTCTGTCTTCTTTCTGTGGGCGGCATTAACATTACAATGATCAAGATCAACTTGTTAGGACTGGATCCCTTCGTCGTCCGTGTCACTTGTGCAGACAACAGAGTTGAATGGCTGAATGGATAATATACCTTCTGATGAGAGTGCAGTTTCTTTCCTAGCGAGTGAGTGGCTCCTGTACTTCTCTTCATTATGAAGGAGCAACATGAACATGTACCTACCGAGAATCAGTTATCACCGTTTAGCCCGTACTCGTATGTATTGAATTACAGATCTGTAGTTACACAATTTTGACATGGATACTATGTAATTTACATGTACACATACAGTATGTACACATGTGGTTGTGGTTTTTTTAATAAACCTTTTTATTAATATATATATATATATATATATATATATATATATACACTTTGTTTTGTGTACATGTAGTGCACTTGAACTTACATGTACAGTGTACATTACTAATGACAGTGTAGAGTGTGGTTTTGATGTTTGTGTTGGAAGAATAGAGTCACCATTTTGGCCTTGTCTGCACACTTCATACATGTATGACAATGTGCATGTACATATTGTATGTGATGTTGTAGTGTACATCGTGTACATTGTACACATGTATACAGTTCCCGTCTCGGGATGACAGAAATACATTTTGGAAATTATCCATCACTAATTTGATTAGAAACATAGCAGCCGAGACAGAAATATTTCAGTGGATGTGTGAATAGACCTGATGCATATGACGTCGCAAACCGAAGGTCGCCCTCTATCAGAGGCTAGAGAAGGTCACTCATTGGTTCATGTACATGTATGCGTATACGCACAGCGCGCAGTGCGCATACATGAACCAATGACTGGCCTTCTCTAGCCTCAGATAGAGGGCGATATTCAGTTTGTGACATCATATGCATAAGGTCTATTGATACATGTCCTGTCATCAACTTTACTCCAAGAAATTTTCATGTAAAACCGTGATAATAATATCAGTTTTGTTGAGATTTAGTAACCAGTAGTGTACTTAAGTTATAAATTGAAAGCCTTTTACTTGATCAAAATTAACATAAATGACATTTCAAAAATAGCTTTCCTATACTACATGTAAATGTACTGTAGACACATACATGTTAGGGCTGTGCCGGGTATCCGGATACCCGACCGAAATGGTCATTACCAGGTTCCATTTTTCGGTTCCAATGACCCGTAAATGACTTTTTAAATTGGGACTTAACATTTGAGCGGTGCAAACAGAAATCTGTGACTCTTGAACAATGCACTTGTACAGACAATTATCTTTAAATTCAAGAGATTGCACTCCAATAAAGAAAAGATCGATAGTATGGTATCCTCTGTATTATAAAAGTCAATTTGTTACCATTTACAGTACATGTATTTGTACACCACTGGAGGCATGTTTTCAACAAAAATGAAAACGGGTATCCGGGTATCCGAAGTTTCCTGATTTCGGGTATCCGGTTCCAAAAATATCCGAAACCGCACAGCCCTAATACATGTACACTTATGGTATCAAATGGAAACTTGTGTGCTGGGCTACAAAGTGTCAACACTAAAATAAAATTTAAAAAAAACATTTTGGCGGTTGCCGTGGAAATCCAAAATGGTAATTTTGTTTTGTGCATCTAGGAGAACAAAATATGAATGTTAAGTTTGTTGACACAATATTACAATCTGGATTACAACTCATGAAAAAAAATTGTGCAGATTGGGTGTTTCAAATATATTTTTTTATTGCAAATTTCGTAAAACCATATTCTTGGCAATTAACATTAACCCTAACCTTATACCAAATCCTCCAAAATCCTCTTTGCTAAAGTGAAGGATTTTGAAGGATTGAGGTTACATGCTACATGTTCTTTGCTAAAGTGAAGGATTTTTGAGGATTGAGGTTATTAGGCATACTTGCCTTTCCATGGTACATGTACAATGTACATCCATGTTTGTTGTAGTGATTGCAAGGTCGGTGGACATTGTTTATTGCTCCATGCACGCAGGGAGGGTCCGTGGCCATCACAGATTAGAAACGTGTGTGCATACATGTCATGTGCTTGCTTTACTACTGAAAGATTTTGAAGGATTCAGATTATGTGTAAGCAAATGGGCCTAGGGAGTTAGGGTTAATGATAATTATTGTTCACTAGATACAGATGACATTTGGGGCTGGGGGGTGATATTCATAAACAAATTGCATCTGTTTGGGATTATTAAGTGAGGGTGGCGTGGCACCCACATGCATAGAACTACATGTCAAGTGTACATGTCAAGTGTAGGAAGGGGAAAGTTCCCGGTGATCCTTTATATATAAAATGTTATTTTCTTTCGACTGGACAAAACTGAAACCAATTTATGTTGGTCTATTTCAAATTTAAACATTTTGAAAATTTTTCTCGCCATTTTTTTTTTTTGCTTGAGATGGGAATAATTTCAGTGTTGTGGGAAGTTTGGGAATAGATTTGTCCCTGTTTCTAAGCGGTTAGAGTGGAATTCAATCTGAACCATTAATAGAGACAGTAAGCCGTCAAGGCCATGCCACGGATACTGACTGGACAGCATGCATTAACTCCATGCACTTAATGCACGTACATGTACATGTAAGCACACGCTTCTATTTTAGATGTTGGCCATTGTTGCATGATACATCGTTGGAAATTACAAAGTGACAAACCTTCGTCTATTCCCCCCCCCCCCCCAGCATCATGAAACAGGTATTTTCAGGCGTGCAACTTATCAGCTGATTTGCTCTTTTTTTTCTTTAATAATAGTGCTATAAAAAACTGAAAAACACTGTACAAAGTTTTGTATGCTTGGCCATTTCCTCTATTTTTTCAGTTAGTGCAACAAAGTGCAGTAAAGTAAGACTACCATCATTAAGCTGTATTTATTCCAGAAGTTGTCAAACTGGTAACAGTTTGGGGATGGAATACAATAATGTTTATTTTCCTAATTTAAGTTTTTTTCTTCTTCACTGGAGTTTAATTTTGGGGAGGTAAATTTCCTTAACCCTCCTACTATAGCTGCACTTTAGTGGGAAGTTGCTATCGAGGTCAAAATCAGTCAACTGGCCCATTTTGACTGTTGACCCAAATGTGCATACATGGGCATTTTTGACTGGTTTTTACTGTCATTTTGACCACCCTCAACAATACAAGACAATGCTTTTACCATCGGTAAAAACGGTCGACTCATTTTGACCTGCAAATGTACTTGCTACACGTAAGGTTTGACAGTGTTTGAATTTTAAGTGCACTAGATATACCTTGGCAAGTATATCAACATTTTGACTGATTTTGACCCTTGTTGTAGTAGGAAGGTTAAAGGATTGAATAAAATCGAAACTCCCAATATAATGTTACATACTTTTGAGGAGACTTGTCACTATTAAAAATCAAAACATCTTACATGTCCGTGTACTTCTTCAAATTTAATATTTCAGATACTGTACATGTACATGTATGAATTTTTTTTAAAGTGGAGCTTGTTACACGTAGAAAAATCTCTGGAAAAACCTCAGCGACTTTTAAAATACTCTTGATACCTGTTTGACGTCATCTACAGAGTTATCAGTGAATAGGGGTACAGTACGTTACACATCCAGATTTACTGGCATACTGTTCGGAGTCAGACAGAGCATATGTTGCGAGTGCTTGGCACTTGTCATTTCGCGTGTGCATTGACCAAATTGACCAAATTGACCAAAGCTGGATGAGGGGTGGGGGGGGGGGGAGGGGGAGTCTACAGATTAGATACTTTGCTTGGGGCATTTCACAACCTCATTGGTTTTTTGCTGCTCAACTGTTAATGTCAACTCTATATCTTGTGGCTGTCAATTTTCTCTTACATGTTGCTGTCAATTTTCTCTTACATGTTGCATAAAACCATCAGGAAAAGTACATGTATGACAAGTTGTTTCTGGGCCAACATGTACATGTATTCTGGTGATTAAAAGTACTGTTATTCTGATGGCTTTGTCAGAAGAATGTGGGTTTCAATCCCCATCAGAGACCAATGTGTCCCTGAGCAGGACACTTTACTATGGGTACCTGTGAAGCGTTGACCCCCAATGACCAAAGGGGTTATAACATAAAGTGCTTTGAGTATTACATCTTGATGGGATTTAAGGCTAGAAGCATTCCATTCAAGGGACAAAATTGTCACGATCAACAGGGCATGGAATCTGAGTGCTTGTTTTAGATTAACTCAGTGACTGATGAAAAAAAAGGTTTGTTTCTTGTTAAATCACAAAAATCTTAAAAAGCGTACTGTGTGATACGGCTAGGCTTGGTTAATGCATTGAAAAGATCAATTTTATCGTCAAATGTTATAAATTCACTTTTGAAAGATTTTGCAATCATACCTGCACTGTTACTGCACACAAATAAAATGCCAACATTTGCGGAAAATACAGGGTCCGTAAAAAAATAAAATGAGATTGTGCCACCTCATTAAGTTGGGACAATATCGTCACGATCAACAGGGCATGGAATCGGAGTGCTAGTTTTACATGTACATAGATTAACCGAGTGACTGAAAATAATACCCCACATGATAAGGTCATATTACCATTGCTGCTGCATAAATGAGCCAGTAATTTTCAGTCACTGTGTTCTTAAACTAGGACACCGATTCCATGCCCTGTTGAAAGTCTGCTCTGATCTCGAGCATGTCTTGTCTTTTGGTTAAGACGTCTTTACCTAGTAAACAGGAGGTCGTGGGTTCTGAGTGCTGCCTCAGTCACCTGTTGATTTGTTTCCTCCGCCGACAATCAAAAAGCACTGAGCATGAAGAGCTTTGTAGTAACATAAGGGAATGGGGGGGGGGGGAAATCAAATCAATTGTTCCAGATAATAAGTGATATGCACATGCAGTGGGAAAAACCTTGTAAAATAGATTACTCATCACAGTCGGTAGTTGTACCCACACATTCATTGGGTTTTGCCACCACAGACAGATTGATATAACTGTACTTGTTAACACACACGTGGTATGTTAACAACAGTGCGTGGTATATTAACAACAGTGCGTACCTGGCCTCATCAATCAACATTGTTGTGGATACCAAGTTGATATAAAAACCCAGTAAGCAACAGCCACAACAGGGGCATGCTCAACTAACCTTGAACCCGATTTAGAGCTAATAATAACTCTGGAGCAAGTGAGAAATAAACACAACCACTGGAAGATGACTCAACTATTATGTTACTACAGGGTACAAGCATCAGACATTGAAATATATGAATTACACCTACACGAAATACCACTGTTTAATACAAATGACATAAAACACAATAAACGGGGCCACTTTGCATCCGTCACGTTAGCAGTTTTTCCAATGGTTGTTATTTATTTTTAAGTACCTGAAACCGACCAAAAAGTGTTTCAACATGTGAATGGACATGCAGGCTTATACTAGAACTAATTTGAGTTGATTTATTTTATTTTAAAAATTTTTTATTTATTTTTTACCCTCAAATTTCCATAAAAATTGGACGGAAAAAGTTACCTCACTTTTCCGTCCATTTGTTGATGGAAACTTTAGGGTAATTAAAAAAATAATAGTAATAATCAACTCAAATTATCTTCAGGATAAGCATGCATTGTCTATTCAAA
This sequence comes from Zoroaster sp. YZ-2022, assembly GCA_029582265.1. Taxonomy (NCBI): domain Eukaryota; kingdom Metazoa; phylum Echinodermata; class Asteroidea; order Forcipulatida; family Zoroasteridae; genus Zoroaster; species Zoroaster sp. YZ-2022. The sequence continues at coordinate 6,666,705 of CM055821.1, read as the reverse complement.
TGTTGAAATTCTTTTTGGGTGGTTTCAGATATTTAAAAAAAAATTACAACCATAAGAAAAACTGCTAACGTGACGGTAGGAAAGTGGCCCCCTTTATTGTGTTTTATGTCAAATATAAAAAATAACAATTATGTAGCCACCACCACAATTTCCTTTTTATTTTTTTTAATTTAATTTTTTAAATCAACTACATGTATATTTTTGGGGCAAAATTTAAACAATTATACATTTATAAACACGAATGGCAATAAATAATAATAAAATTTGTTTTTCTCGCCTTGTTTTCGAGATGGTACATTATTAGAAAATTGTATCAAGTGTTTGTGGCTAAGGCCATTTTTTTTTTAATAACTTAGATTACAGACCCGCCGTCCAATAACCTCAGATTTTAGAGAGAAAAATGCCACCGCAATATCACAATTCCCGACGGTAAAAAAAAAAAATACTTGGAGCGCAGCGCCTCTCTTTGACTTTCTGTGCATGCAGTGCATATATATTTGTGTATACAGATTGCATTTACCGTTAACTCACTTCCCTGGTCTCCTTAACCTTAAATTTTCATGCGATAAAAACAAAAAAACATCTGGTTGCCACTCATTGAGCCAGGAATCATTGGTGCCGTGAGTCCGTGTTCAGAATAAAAAATAAACGATTGAGGGCGATCCTAATAAGAGAACGCCCCCAATCTGTTTTTTTTTGTTTTTTTTTTCCCTCCCTCCCATTACCCGCCCAACTTCGGGAGAAATAAATCCATAATCCAAATGACAAAAAAAATGATGTGTGGGAGTTCATGTACTAGGACACATATTCATGTGTAGCTCTTGAAAATGTAACTCACGATTTATGAGAATGAATATTATTTACAGGATGCCCTTGCATTACATTTTGTGTTCATAATTTATGACAAATTAAATGATACAAGTTAGATCAATATCAGGCCTCCCAGCGAAACCTATACAACCTATAAAACCCATAAAAACCTATATTTCAAAATGGGAACCTTTATTTCCCCAAAAAAACCTATATTAACATATGAAAACCTGTATTTTAATCTCCTGCAACAGATTTTCAACTTCCTCATAAAATCCTCATGGCTTTGAAGAAAAATTACTTCCTAAGTACAATGTATAAAGAGATTAAGCCAAAACATTAGCCAAACTGTAACATGTGTACCACTCTTATGCCCCGTTCCCACTATCACGATTCGCGCCACGATTGAAATCGTGGTCTTAATCGTGGAGTAATCGTGGTGATCCTATCAGATCTTATCAGATCTTGAGGTCTGTCGTGGCAATCGTGTTGATCGTAGAACATGTTTGGACGGTTCAAAAAATTTCTACGATCAACACGATTAATTTTTAATCGTGATCATCGCATGAGATCGTATTGGATCGTAACAAAGCGCGACAGATCGCATCTAATAGTGCTTCGAAATCGTGGTGATCGGGATCAACCTTGGATAATACAAACACCACGTTGTCATCATCCTCAACTCCTGCCATCATCAATGATTGTGGGTTGTAGTCTTCACTCTGTAGAAGTTCAAGAAACAATGAAGTCCATGGTCAGTCGGGCTGTATATGTACCCGTCGGGGTTCAATCGTGGCTCATATCGTGATCACTCTCCATCCCGATCGTGAAAGACATCGCCACCACAATCGTATCCGATCGCAAAAGAACGCATCGGTTCGTGATGATCGTATCGAACGCATCCGAACGATCTGCACGTATCAGATCGTCCAAAATCGGGGACCCCGATCGTGATGATCGTGTCAGATCGGGACACAATCGTGGACTCAATCGGGACAATCCTATCGGAACGTATCTGATCGTATCTGAACGGGAGACCAGATCGTGACAGATCGTGTCATCTGAAATTGACCAATCATGCCTATATCGCATCCAAGCGCACCAAATCGTACCAGAACATATCGAATCGCATCAACTCGCATCCAAACGTGAAATTTCAGAAAAGGAAACAAAAATTTCACGATCAGCTACGAATGGTCAATCGTGGCGTTCGTAACGAATCGCACGACAGTGGGAACCTAGCATTAGCAATTTACCAAAAACTTGTTACTTAACACTACATAATCACGTGAAATTAACCTATAATAACCTATATTTTGCTTAAAACCTATTTAAAAAAAAACTATAATTGGTAGATTAGGCACTGGGAGGCCTGCAATAATTAAATTCATGTAGTAACACTGAATGAAATGAAATAGATCTAAAACAATGGGTGATATATAATAATAATAATCATAATAATAATAATAATAATACAGAAGATTTATAATGTGCACATATCCACCAAGAAGTGCTCAAGGCGCTTTACAGTAAACAAGAAATCATACAATAGCATAACAATACAATAGCAAATGCAATGTAATACTAAACAAAAGATTTTTTTTTTAAATGCATAAATGAATGTTAGTAGTCCTTATAGGCAATACACATAAGATGAGTTTTAAGGTTTTCTTGAAGGAGTCAACAGATTGAGATTCACGAATGTACAGAGGCAAATCATTCCAAAGGCGTGGAGCCACAACTTCAAAAGATCTGTCACCCCAAGAATGTTTAGACTTTTGTTCAGCCAGCAGAAATTGTATATTTACATGTAACTGTTATTCAAGTTGCACACACACCAAGAACACAAACTGTATGCACAATCATACTCTGAGCGTATCCACGCGGTGGTACCTGATATCCTGTGTTTTCTTTAAAAACTTCCTCAAAACTTCCCAGAAGGTCAGCTGTCCTATACATTACATAGTACATGTACATATAACCGCAGTATTCAAACATGTGGGTGCAGTGACCGAGGATCCTTTACCTCCACTTTGGCAAATTGCCAACTTCCTTATACAGCCGACATTTGTCAGTTCTAGGAAGTGGTTCTAACAGGAACCGTCCGATTAGTTTATGAAATGTACTGTATACATGTATTGTACGAGACAGTGTGTAAATAAAATCACATTAACATTTGTTGAGGTCTTGTAAGCGCTGGAAATTGCATACAAATTGAACATTTCCAGTACTAAGCATGTAATGCCTTTATACATACATTGTAATTTGGACGCAACATTTTGTGAATGTTCCTTTGGATGGGACGTTAAGCCGTAGGTCCCGTGTACTAGATTATTAAAGTAATGCACGTAAAAGAACCCAGAACGCTTATCGTGGAAGAGTAGGGGTTTACCCCGGTGTTTCTGGTTCATGTAGCAAGCGCCCTTGTTTATAGGTTTCCTGGGCACCTTTGAAAAACAGTGTTTCACTGAAAGGTCTCCCCAGGTTAAATAAGAAAGAAATTTAAACAAATAAATAAAATGTAACGTGAGTAACCAGCATTATTAGATATTGTACATATAACAGATTGCTATTATTATTATGTACTGAGTAAGGTCTGAGTATAATGCAACATCTGTGGGTGAAATATGATGAGTGAAATATATAAGTAAGGAAATTACGGCATTAAGAGTGGGCCCAATACCTCAAAAATGTAACGTGAGTATTCATGGAATCGCCCATTATGGTGCAGTATATCACGCCAATCTTGAAAGAACTGCACTGGCTTCCTGTTTCACAGAGAATTGTTTTTAAACTTATGCTAATTGTTCACAAATCTTTTAATAACATTGCTCCAATTTATATTTCTGAACTGCTTAAAGTCTACACTCCATCACACAATTTGCGCTCCAGCAACATGTCACTCCTAAAGGAACCAACTTCAAAACGGAACTGGGGTGATAGGTCGTTTTCTGTCGCAGCTCCGAGACTCTGGAATCATCTTCCAACTAAACTCAAATCTTGTCATAGTATAACCAGATTTCAGTCGATGCTTAAAACTCATCTTATGTCACAACTCTTCAAAGATGATATATTTGTAATTGCATTGTAGGTACATGTATCTCGGTACATAATTTTTTTATTTTTTTCTATTCTATCATTGTATATTGTTTGTATTCATGTTTTTCTTTGTTTCCGCGCCTTGAGCGCCCAGCAGGGTGGATATGTGCGTGCTAAAAATCTTTATTATTATTATTATTATTATTATTATTATGTATAGACCAAAAGTGCCAAAAAACATAAAACAATTATTTTTAAAAAGGTCAAAAAACGCCGCCCAAAAAACCCACCCACAAAATTGGCAATTAAAAAGTTGAAAAAGTGATGTCAAACATGGCTACAGAGTTGTGCATACTGTTTTTTAAAATAAAACAATTCCTACAAGTACGTGTATAGGCCCTTTATGAATACCAGGCCGTGTCCTCATCAAGTTTATATGAGTGAACATAATAATACACACATATACATTTCTACTATATGTAATACTGTGCATGCTGTATTTGTTAAACGTTCAACACTGTACATATAATATTATCTTAATAGTTGCTACAGTGCATGTAAAACACCTATGCACTATTGGAAATCTGGAAAACAGCTTTACATAATTCTTACTTGGTGTAAAGTCTAATAATAATAATAATAATAATAATAAAGATTTGTAGCGTGCACATATCCACCCTGCTGGGCGCTCAAGGTGCGGAAACAAAGAAAAAACATGAATACAAACAATATACAATGATAGCATAGAAAAAAATTATGTACCGAGATACATGTACCTACAATGCAATTACAAATATACATCATCTTTGAATAATTGTGACATAAGATGAGTTTTAAGCAGCGACTTAAATCTAGTTATACTATGACAAGATTTGAGTTTAGTTGGAAGATGATTCCAGAGTCTCGGAGCCGCGACAGAAAAAGACCTATCACCCCAGTTCCGTTTTGAAGTTGGTTCCTTTAGGAGTGACATGTTGCTGGAGCGCAAATTGCATGATGGAGTGTAGACTTTAAGCAGTTCAGAAATATAAATTGGAGCAATGTTATTAAAAGATTTGTGAACAATTAGCATAAGTTTAAAAACAATTCTCTGTGAAACAGGAAGCCAGTGCAGTACTTTCAAGATTGGAGTGATATGGCATAACTTTATGGACAAAGTTACAACATGAGCTGCTCTGTTTTGTATGTGCTGAAGACGAGATATTTAATTCTGCGGGAGACCGTAAAGGAAAGCATTCCCATTATTGAGCCGTGATGTGACAAACGCATGTGTAATTTGTTCAGCAGCACTTTGATTCAAGTATTTCCTTATTTGGCCAATATTTCTGATATGAAATGATGATACGCGAACAATGTTGGAGATATGAGGTTTTAAAGTTATTGTCGAGTCAAATATAACACCCAAATTACATGTGCTTGTGATGAGGGGGTTATCTGCAAGTCACCAATTGTAATAAATGGAAGGGAAACTTTTGATAATTGCTGACGCGATCCAAATAGAACAAATTCTGTTTTTTCGTCGTTCAATTTCAAGAAGTTTTGTCTCATCCAACTACGAATCTCTTGAATACATTTCTCCAGCGTTGTAATACACGAATTGACAGGTTCTTGAGAAGATTTGAAAGTTATGTAAAGCTGCGTGTCATCAGCATAGACATGGTAATTTAAATTATACTTCAAAATGATATCACGAACCGGAAAGGTATAAACAGTAAACCACTGTGAGCCGAGCATGGAGCCTTGGGGTACAGAATAGTCAAGAATAACAGGCTCGGAGATAGCATTACCAATACAAACATGCTGAGGCCTATTTAAAAGGTAGGACTTACACCAATCCATGTATTCCAAGATGATATTGAAGGCGGGAGAAGGATTTTGTGATCGACCGTGTCAAAAGTGGCGCTTAAGTCTAACAAAACTATTGCAGTGGTTTTCCATCGTCCATGGCAGATAAGATATCATTGTTGACGTGGAGAAGAGCATTTTCCATTCCATGAAATGGTTTATAGGCTGACTGAAATGTGTCCGACAGGTTATTAGCACGAACATGGTTATTAGTTCTTGAAAACTTCCTTGTCCAAATTGGATTTCTTCAGGAGTAGTTTAACACAAGCAACCTTCTGGCTGTCAGGGAAGCAACCGGAAGAAATAGATCTGTTTACAATAATTCTGATATACTTCGCAAACACATCAGTATTTTGTTTTGTTAGCGAAGTTGGTACTGGATCCAATCCAATCCAATCCAATCTAATCTGCATTTGTAAAGCGCCATCAATCTAGTTGCCTATTCCAAGTTCACATGATTTTGATGGCGATTTCATGATGAGTTTCTTGATCTCTGTAACACAAGTAGGCTCGAACATAGACAGTCTGCAATGTGGGTCCTTGTGTGGCGGTTTAAACTTTTTGTGATAGAATGGCAGATACTGGGGGGAAAGAACGACGGATGTTCTAAATTTTTGTGACAAAAAAGTTTGAAAATGCATTTGCGAGGTCCTGATCGGAGTGTGTAGATGGAAGCACTGGAGTTTTGGGTTTATGAAGCAGCTTTTCAACAATGTTAAAGAGTTTTTTCTTGATCGCCAGAGATCTCTTTCACAAGAGATGAGTAGTGAGCTATTTTTGCCTGGCTAATCATGTTCTTGACTATCACGTTGGTTACAATATTCTTGCCGATGTACTTCAAATTTCCCATTGTCACAATGAATTCAAACTTTCATTGAAATATTTTTTTTTTTTTAATTACCAATTTTATACCTTATCTAAGAGGATTTTGTTGACCAGCTTAGTCTTAAAGGGACAATATCGTCACGATCAGAGCAGATTTTCAACAGGGCATGGAATCAGTGTCCTAGTTTAAGATACAAACACAGTGACTGAAAATTACTGGCTCATTTTCGGTAATATGACCTTATCATGTGGGGTATTAGTTTCAGTCACAGGGGAAGTATTAAAGTAGCACTGCGATTCCATGCCCTGTTGATCATGACAATACTGTCCCTTTAAGAATACATGACTGAGTAAAAGCATTGCCGCAAGCTGAACATGTCTCCATCTTTGAGTCACATGTATTTAGTTCCTTCTTGCATGTACATGTACAGTGTAGGTCATTCCTACCGTTGTAAACAAGTTTTTTTTAGTGTAAAATGTACTTCAATGTTTTTTTCTATACAACGGTGGATCACAGTACATGTACATGTGTACACTTCACCATAAACTTAAACAGTATACAGTGCACATTAGCACAAGGTTAGTCTCTGAGATGGAAGGATTACGTTTTTCTAAGTTATTTTTTACAATCGGCATTAGGCTTGGGCGATGACAAGATAATATCGAATATCGTGATATTTTTTTTATTCGATTATGATATCGAGAACTTTTCAAATTATCAAGATATCGGCAAATCGTGATGAAAAAATATATCGCGATTAAAAAAAATCCTTGATTGTCAGTCGGGTCAGAAATTCCATGGAAAAAACTTAGGAAGTCTTCAGCTTTCGGAAGTGAGAAACAAAATCGAACTACATGTACTTCTGTGGTAAACCGACTGTCATATCACAAAGGAGCCGCCTGACAGGGTGTTGTTTAAAATCCACCGCCACTCAAAGTATATTCAGACGGATTAAGTGTTGGGGATTGAATGAGGTATTTGATCCAACAATGTGTAGACAATGTTAACATCTCACTGTCTATCCATGGTGGTCTGTGACTCTGGCTGGTGCACCACGTGTGACAACATTATATCATGCATATTTAAATATATGCAGAATATGGGCGTTAACTTAAAAATCGACAACAAAATAACATTTGCAGTAAGTGCCGGTGCTCTGTGCTCACATTAGTCATGAAATAAATCAAAGCATGGATCGGCAGCGGCTCAATCAAAGTTGGGGGATTAGGACACTATTCTATTATAGGCCTACCATACTGGGACTCTTGTCTAGTGACAAAACACATACACTACTCTTGATAAACCACGGTACTATGCGCATGAAGGAATAAACCTAGTCTCATGTTTATACTATGACATAGTCACGTGGAACGCGAGTCACATGAACTCGGGCTGATGATTTGATTGGGACGCACGATGCAGTAACCGTCCCACATAATTATTACGCAAACGAATTTGCCAATGGCCATGGTGCACTAGTGAACGGCGCGATTCCACATGTCTCTCCGGTAAGCACTGGCAATTTATTGTGACGCGTGTTATATGGGTACATCCCTGTTATTATCGGCTCTAAAGCACTCATACTTGAAAAAAATAATAATCGCGATATTATTGAAAATCGCGATATATGTTTGACGATATACATGTATCGTGGATGAAAAATATCGATATCGCCCAAGCCTAATCGGCATAACAGGTTTCATCAAAATGCAATTTCAAATTTGAAGCCCCTATTGACTATTGGTAATCTCATAAGAAGTGACGGGTTGACATAAAACTTATTATATGTACATGTATGTACTTGTTGCCACCCGAGTAACAGTTTTTTGTTGTTTTCTTTAAAACGCGAGCATCTTTTCTGATGAAACTTTCACAGGTTAGTTTTTATGATATACATGTATTCCTTGAAAACTAGATGGTTCAAATGAGCGCATGTTTCTAAAATAAAACAAATATTGAACCTTCCTTTAACCCTTACTGTGACTGCAAGGGTCAAAAATGTTGATATACGTACAGTATGTTGATATACTTATAGCCAAGGTATATCTAGTGCGCTTAAAAGTCATACACTGTCAAACCTTACATGTAGCAAGTACATTTACAGGTCAAAATGAGTCAATCGGTTTTGACTGGATAAATCATTGTCTTGTATTGCTAAGGGTGGTCAAAATGACAGTAAAAACTAGTCAACAATGCCCCTGTGTGCACATTTGGGTCAACAGTCAAACCAGGCAGTTGATTGATGTGGACCTCTACAGCTACTTGCCACTAACGTGCAGCTGTAGTTGGAGGGTGAAATTAATTATTTCATACCTTACTGTTGCACTTAGGTGTACATGTAAAGAAATGTACGAATTTCATGTTTCATTATTGTACAGGATGAAAAAATTCAATTCAGTTCAATTGGAGGTGTGAAACCATTACAGCAAGTGGTCCATTATGGTACATGCATGTATGTACATGTTCATGTACATGTAGACTCGGCGACTTGCTCATAACCGCCAAAAAATGGGAACCAGCTCGTTCAGCGTTCATCTGTGCAGCGACCGTACGGCCCTGGTGGGTTGCGGGACCAGTGACAGTCTGACATGTAGAAAGCTGAAGGGTTTCAGATGCTTTCAGTAGAGGAACGTGTATAACTGGTACACAACTACTGACCACACGTGCCACTTTTTCTGAGTGGCAAACTTACCGGTCTTTTTTTTCTTCTCCCCATTGCTTGACGTTATTCTAACTAAGCATGGGCACGATATTGCGAACAATGGGTAAAAATGGTATATCTGCTGCCATCTAGTGTCTCAAATAATGCTGGGCGATTAGTGAAATTCACTACTTGAATAATCGCATAGCAATTATTCACGAGTACTCGATTAATCACGAGTAATTGACCGCATTTTTAGCATGCGTATGCATTACTCATACTAGTCATAGCCTCGGTCATTGGTTATTCACGTATTTCAAAAGTATAATATTTCAAACATATATTTTTTTTATGATAATTATTCTGAAAACATCTGATATTATTTCAGATTTAATATGTTAGCCCTCCTACTATTGCTGCACTTTAGTGGAAAGTTGCTGTTGAGGTCAAAACCAGTCAACTTCCTGTTTTGACTGTTGACCCAAATGTGCACACAGGGGCATTTTTGACTGGTTTTTACTGTCATTTTGACCACCCTGAACAATACCAGACAATGCTTGTACCAGTCAAAAACAGTCAACTCATTTTGACCTGTATGTACTTAATACACGTAAGGTTTGACAATGTTTGACTTTTAAGTGCACTAGATATACATGTACATGTACCTTGGGAAGTATATGACATAAAACACAATAAAGGGGGCCACTTTGCATCCGTCACGTTAGCAGTTTTTCCAATGGTTGTTATTTATTTTTATGTACCTGAAACCAACCAAAAAGTGTTTCAACATGTGAATGGACATGCAGGCTTATACTAGAACTAATTTGAGTTGATTTATTTTATTTTATTTTTTTTATTTTATTTTTTTTACCCTCAAATTTCCATAAAAATTGGACGGAAAAAGTTACCTCACTTTTCCGTCCATTTGTTGATGGAAATTTTAGGGTAATTAAAAAATAATAGTAATAATCAACTCAAATTATCTTTAAGATAAGCGTGCATGTCTATTCAAATGTTGAAATTCTTTTTGGGTGGTTTCAGATATTAAAAAAAAAATTACAACCATTAGAAAAACTGCTAACGTGACGGTAGGAAAGTGGCCCCCTTTATTGTGTTTTATGTCATATCAGCATTTTGACTGATTTTGACCCTTGTAGTAGTAGGAGGGTTAATAGACAACGACAAAAGAATCAGTCATTACTCGTGAATGTGCTACTACTCACGAGTACTTTTGAGGTAATCGCAGCAGGACAATTAATCGAGTAGTAAAAAGATGCGAGTATGAGTACGGTTAGCAATTACTACTATCGAGTAATCGCACTACTTGCCCAGCACTAGTCTCAAAGTCTCCTATTGAGATGAAGAATTTCAACTCCCATGAATTGGTTGCACCATATTGACATCATTTTTAACCCTAACCTTCCCAAATCCTCCAAAATCCTCTTTGCTAAAGTGAAGGATTCTGAAGGATTGAGGTTACATGTGGGCTACATGCTCTTTGCTAGTAAAGTGAAGGATTTTGGAGGATTGAGGTTATTAGGCATACTTGCCTTTCCATGGTACATGTACATCCATGTTTGTTGTAGTGATTGCTTGGGTCAGTGGACACTGTTTATTGCTCCATGCATGCAGGGAGGGTCCCTGGCCATGTACATGTATCACAGATTAGAAACACATGTGTGCATACATGTCATGTGCTTGCTTTACTACTGAAGGATTTTGGATGATTCAGTTTATGTGTAAGCAAGTGTGCCTAGGAAGTTAGGGTTATTCTTCCCTTTTAGTCATATCTTTAATTAGTGTGGTAGGCTGGGAGGGGGGTCTTTTTGTGCAATCTAGTCCTTCAAGTTTTATTTCATGTGTAATTGTCCCTTTAGACTGGTTGTTTTTTATTAATTTATTTGTGCCTCTTTCTGCCAAAGTTTGTTTTCGATGTTTGTGTTTTATCCTTGATGTATTTTTATATAATGTGAGGCCCCAAATGATCAGCTATGCTGGATGGGTTACCCTCGTTAACCCTAACCCTGCCAGACGCAGCACAGTGCATCAGGTGGAAAAGTCTGGTGCACTTTGATGCATTCAGCTGTCAACACCAGTGCATAAGCAGCCAAGTCTGAGGCTATTGAGAGCTGGTCCCATTGAACAATGCCAGAGTTGTATCCTGCTGCATTTGGTGACCACAGACTCTGAGGCAGTTCGGCCTTGAGATTTGTGACCAGATGGATCTTGCTGCACTGAGCAGCCAAGTCACTTTGACAAACGATGCAATCTGATGCGTCTGCGCAGGGTTTCTAGCCAAAATACCCTGGAGGGTACAATTCATGTCATCTCATCCAGCTTGATAGTAATGACCTTCTCATATTGCCAGTCCCCCCCCCCCCCCACTACAAAGTTGATTGACTTTGGAATCTACATGTAGAGCATGCATGTTTGTACATTGTGTAAAATGTGTAAAATGAAATTAGAAATAAATGCCCGAGGCGGTTTAGATTGGTTGAGATGTGATAATGTTGGGGGTGTATTATCGGCCATTATCAATATCATACATGTATGTACATGTAGCATAGTACGTTTCTGTCAGACTGTTACATTGCGTCCTCTGACTCATAAGCTAAGTTTGTGTTTCATCTGTTCCGAGCCGGATTTGTCAGTTTCTATCTAGCTCTCTTTCAAATATTTTTTTTCCATTTTTTTTATTTATTTATTTATTTTTAATTTTGAAAACAAAATTGAGATGGCCATTCATTATGTGGAATTAAAGTTCTTGGTCGTTGCCACAGCATAAAGACCTCTGGGGTCATGGCAATGGTCAATAATGGACTCAGCTTGATCCATTATGATCCCAAACCATAACTCCCAACAGTCTTCCAGAAATAACAGGACATATGTACATGTATATATAGTTACTTATAAAAACAATTAATTAATGAGAAGGTACATGTAAATGTGGTTTACATGTAAAGTTACGCCTTATGACGAAAGGCTGTGCCGGGTATCCAGATACCTGACCAAAAATGTCATTACCTGGTTCCATTTTTCACTTCCAATAACCCGTAAACGACTTTTTAAAAATTCCGACTGAACATTTTAAGCCACACAAAATTATGGAAGTCCCTGATTGTTTGCTGACAAAATGAAGAAAACTTAGATGAAGGCTTTAGAAGGAACATTTGCCGACAGCCTTTCACAGACTTGGTGGCTTTTTGTTTGAAACTTGTGTTCGTATTGGTTATTTCATACATTCGGGAGGATTTATGTGTTTTTTTACAAAATTGTTTTCGGGTACCCGGGTATCCAAAGATTTCCAATTTCGGGTATCCAGTTCCCGAAATAACCGATAACGCACAGCCCTATTATGAAGTTACATGTATACACCACGTACCGTACATGTCAGATATCTTCAGTTATTAAGTGCTCTTCATTTCACTTACACAATCTTGGCCTCATGAGAAAGTATTTAACTCCAAATGCTTAGTTAGTTAGTTCTCGCCTGACATGGGAAATTCTCTTTTATATGGTCTGCCGGATAATCAAATAAACCGTTTGTGTCGTCTACAAAATATTGAAGTTGGAATTGTTACCCAGTCTAAGGCTAGAGAGCACATTCTGAGAGATCTACATGTACTTATGTACATTGGCTACCCATTAAAATTAGAGACGGAATCGTCTTCAAGATCCTTCATGTTTATTGCTCGTCCCTTGGCAGATTACCATTATATCAATCAGAATTACTTCAGGCGTATCATTCAAACCTTGAGTCAATGAGATCCAATAACAAACATCTCTTAAGAAGATATCAAGACCAACAGATCCTGGGGTGAAAGATCATTTGCTTCAGCTGCTGTCTTCATTGTGGAACCACCTGTACCAGAACATGTCAAACTTTCTCCATCTCTGACATCAGTTAAAACTGCCCTCCAAGACACATTTAATGAGTGTTGCATTGATCAATCTACATGTATCTACCCTGTTCATAGTTTTTTTGTTGTTGTTTTTGGGCATTTATATTTTATATGTTGTGTCGCTGTGCCATGAGTTTTTTTTTTAGACGGATACGAGCACATTACAAATACTCATCATCATTATTATTATTATTATTATTATTATTAGTTCCATAATACCAGAACATGTACAGTGTACCTAACCATGTCCATGTTGAAATAATGCTGTTGAATCATACTGTTCTCTCAGTTATACTTCTCCACGGTTACATGAACGGACAGTGTACCAACCAAAAGTCTGAAGAGGAATGGCAAGTGACACCATGTGACACACAGCGTCTAGAATAAAATGTGCAACAAGTTTACGTAGAGTCTAGAATGTATGCAAATCGAGTCCGAATGTGGCCCCGGGCATTCTAACTGATAACCTGTGCCTTAAAGCGCCTATGAATACACTCACAAAAAATATATATACATGATCACAGTTCAACATGCATTTTTGCCAAACTTACCTGGTGTATAATGTTCATGATGGTATATTAAACATTCAAATATTTCTTCCTTAGCGGCTATTGTTCAAGAATGTAATAACCCTTCTGTGACTACAAGGGTCAAAATGTTGATATACTTGCCAAGGCATATTCTTGGAAGAAGCGATGGCTCTGAGAAGAGCCGGTTGGTTTGTTCTCAACGTTTCGACTAGTCTACTCTGGCCGTCATGATCTAATGTACTTAAAAGTCGAACACTGTCAAACCTTACGTGTAGTAAGTACATTTGCAGGTCAAAATGAGTCGACCATTTTTGACTGGTAAAAGGCATTGTTCTTGTGTTGTTGAGGGTGGTCAAAATGACAGTCAAAACCAGTCCAAAATGCCCCTGTGTGCACATTTGGGTCAACAGTCCAAACAGGCAGTTGACTGATTTTGACCTCCATAGCAACTTGCCACTGTGCAGCTACATGTATAGTACATGTAGGATGGATAAATTATACAATTTTTTGTTATGTCTTCATGAAGACAGAAAATCTGTATTGGAATGACTGAACAGTCTGAATGTGATCATCAAAGATAAAACTTTTGATTGATAGGAAATGAATATTCCTCCTCAGTCGTGCCATCTCCACATTTCTCAATTTTAGTGATTTTAGTTTTTGATGTATTTTCTGTGTGCATTTTAGAATTTTGTGGAGCGAAATAAAAATAATAAAAAGAATGCATTTTCACCTTTTTTTCTTGTTGTAAGCAATAAAACAATTGATGAATTGAGGTTGGTTTTTATCTCTTTATTTATTTTTATATTGAGCGTGTTGAGACACATTTTACAAAAGGTAGACACTCTTAAAAACCCTTGTACATACATACGCTACGTGCATTCTATAGATACATAGCCTCCATCAACAATGACACAACATTAGTTCTATCTGTTGACAAGTTTGTCTAGCCAGGGTGTGACTTCAAGTAGAGATAGGAAGGACATGTTTGTTAGTCTTGACTGTGTTAATCTAGTGTAAATCCTATTGAGATTGACACTTGTCAAGTTTAAAGATGATGTCACAGTTGTTAACACTTGAAGCGCCCTCTGTCGGTTTCATGGATTTCATGACAGGCATGAGTGTGTACATAAGGGGCACTTTTTTTGGGAAAAAATTCAGCACTGTTGGAAACTGGTACTTTAACCTCTTCAAATGGGGCAAAATTACTACCTGGCAAGAAGTGCAGGCCATTTAAGAAAATAACAGTGAATAAGATTTAATGGTGCCATACTTCAATTACAAAAGTGAAGTGTTTTTCGGCTAATTGAAGATTTCATGAATTCCATACATGTACACTGTGAATGCTTTAGAGACCGTTGTTGTGCACAGAAGATGCACCTGGTCATTTCCATGTTGCATTGTCTTGTGCATAAAAGCTGTACTGATAAATCTTGGCAAGTCGAAACTTTAATACTTGTATCACATGTACAGTTGAAGCATTCATCAAGTCAGTTGGAATTACCATACACAATGTACATGTATGCACCCTACTTATGTGAATAATACGTAGCCTCAATAAGTGTACATTGATGAGTGACAACACAATGTACCATACAATACATGTATACTGTGTATAAATCCTGCCACCATACAGGGCATTGTTGAAGTAAGAACGCATGTGATATTACATACATGTACATGTATGTGTCTCATCAACAGGGATTGAGTTCGTAATTATTGTTTACATTTAGAACTTTCTGCAGCTGTACCATGGACATATACTACTCAAAACAATTTAGGGAACACCGGAATAATCTCAGGAAGCAAGATCATTTATTTAAGATAAACACAATGTTTCACAGAATTGATGAGAAACAACTGCACAATGAAACAGATGATAAAGGATGCATGTAGTGATTACACATTTCATGACATGACTAATGAAAGAGAGAGGGGGTTGCAAATGAAAATCCCGGTTCATGGAACATTTCAAACCTATTTGATGTTAAAAATCCGGTGTTGCCTAAATTGTTTTGAGTACATGTAGGTGTATATTGGCTCCCATCCTCACTGCCATTAAAGTACGAACAAACAGTAGAATGTTTTTAAAACACACATAGCACTGTGGGTCAAACTTTTCTCTCAATGTGTTAACCCTCCTACTACTACAAGGGTCAAAATCAGTCAAAATTTTGATATACTTGCCAAGGTATATCTAGTGCACTTAAAAGTCAAACACTGTCAAACCTTACGTGTAGTAAGTACATTTACAGGTCAAAATGAGTCAACCGTTTTTGACCGGTAAAAGCATTGTCTGGTATTGTTGAGGGTGGTCAAAATGACAGTAAAAACCAGTCAAATATGCCCCCGTGTGCACGTTTGGGTCAACAGTCAAAACAGGCAGTTGACTCGTTTTGACCTCTACAGCAACTTCCCACTAAAGTGCAACAATAGTAGGAGGGTTACATGTATTCATGTTGATATTCAGAAACAGTAAATAGCCCATACAATTACAGGTGTATACAATGTACACTACATGTACGAAATGATACTATACAGTATACAATGTATGTACATATATACTGTATGTATGTACAGTGTACATATTACATTGTAACTTCTTCTGTTTCAGGCAGTAAGCTAACATTTGATCTGTTTTATTGTCTAAAGTATACAGTTTAAGTAAAATGTCTGTATTTTGTACTAGTACATGTACAAGAGAGTACCTCTTGTACATGTACATGTACATATACAAGAACCAACTCGTGAAAATTTTAGCGATTTCACTGTGTCGTTATGGAGAAAATAGTGAAACTTTTCATATTCATTTCTAATTAGGAATTTCTGTCTCCGGAAGAAGGAATGTAATTTTGGAATGTAATTTGATTAATTAATTTAATTGTACTAAAACGATAGCGCTTCAGACAGAAATATTTCAACGGATGTTTGATACAATCATCAACTTTACACCAAGGATGTTTCATGTACATGATGTTAATCTGTGATCTTTTATGTTTGTTTGTTTTTTGTTTTTTTACTTCAAGAAGACCTATGTACAATGTATAAGGGCTTTAAAACTTATGAAATTCTTGCATCAGGTGATAAACAATTGATTTAATTTTGCCCTACACCGACATGTGTATAGCACTGTATACTCAGTGCTTTCCGAGTGTCTGTGAAAAGACTTCACAGGCAACTCTAGCGGCGGGTTCTGCGATATACATGTACATGTATGTGATTCCAGCCGGCCAATCCTCATCGGGCAAGCTTGGAGGTCGAGAGGTTAAGACGTCTGCACTAGTACGCAGGAGGTCATGGGTTCGAATCCCGCCCTAGTCGCCTGTGAAGTCTTTTCACAGACACTAGGAAAGCACTAAGTATACAGTGCTATACACACGTCGGTATAGGGCAAAATTAAATCAATGGCTTTAAAACTATCGGAAATTCACAGAGCACCAGGCAGCTTTGTCAGACCAAATGAAGTGACTCTTTCTCTTTGTTGTTGTTTACAGGGCGGAGCGGTCTCGTCATGCAGCCAAGATGCGACGCGACAAGGAGGCGGTGGAGATCACCGCCTTGTCCAAGCTCCTCCCATACCCAGAGGAGGTCATCAATAGACTCGATAAAGGCTCCATCATACGGCTCACAACAAGCTACCTCCGCATGAAAAAGTTCTCTCAGAAAGGTAAAAAAAAAAACCAGTGTACAGTATTTGTATGTGACTGGCTCTGGCAAAACCCTAAAGTTGGACCCAATTTTCAAAAGTGAGATTTTGGTCTAGTTTGATTCTCTAGATTTTCCTCCTTCATTTGATACCAGATTTGTAGAAATCAGGGGAAAAAATTAAAAATTTGCAAAAGTTTCATCTCAATAGCCCCACACGTTTTCTAGGGAAAATATGAATACAATAACAGTCTGGAGAGGACACAGTGCCTGATCAAAGGTGTATACATGTACATAGATAGTACACTCACTGGCCATAAGTATTGCAACACACACCAAAGTTCAGTGTGGAGAACTGTGTTACAATAATTTATTTTATTTTATTTACACTACTTACAATGTAAGACTTCTTGAAAGTGCCTGTGTTTTGAAGTCAATGTTTTATTTTACTGTTCTTGCTCGGATATTATGTAATACACGATCGATGAAATCAGATTAAATGATCATCTCACCTGTTACTGTAAAGTGCTCAGTTTTGAGCATGTTTGCAATACTTTTGGCCAGTGAGTGTACATGTACATGTATTTTTAGTTATAATTCAGTTTTATCCTGACCTGTGTACCACAGCATGCAAGCGCACGCTCATTTGCATTTGTAATACATGCTGGTCTAGTTAATGATCAAAATATTCAAGAACTGACCTTAACTCCCAAGAAAGTACATGTATCTATCATTCAACGTTACAGCCACACTCGATATTAAGACATGATTTTCTTCTGTTTTCTGTTTTCAATAACATACGTACATTTAGACCCAAAAGTGCACACAGGGGCATTTTTGACAGGTTTTGACTGTCATTTTGACCACCCTGAACAATACCAGACAATGCTTTTACCAGTCAAAAACAGTTGACTCATTTTGACCTGTAAATGTACTCACTACACGTAAGGTTTGACAGTGTTTGACTTTTAAGTGCACTAGATAGACCTTGGCAAGTATATCAACATTTGGACTGATTTTGACCCTTGTAGTCATAGGAGGGTTAACGACAGTGTGTATACATAAATAACATACATTGTACATGGAAATGGGAACAGTGATTGCTAGCTGTGTACATACATGTATGGACTGAGATTGTGAAATAGTCTGCAGTACAATGTATGATGCATGTACATGTGAATGTAATACAATGTGGAGTGCCATGGCCGAGCGGTTTAGTGCATCGGATTTGTGTTCTGATGGCTGAGTCGTCAGAATGTGGGTTCGAATCCCAACCGCGATGACGGTGCTTGTGTCCTTGAGCAAGACACTTTACCACAATTGCTTCTCTCCACCCAGGGGTAAATGGGTACATGTACCTGTGAGGGCAGAGTTGGTTGTTGTGTTTGATTAGCCCTATATGCGCTGTAATGGCAGCAATTGAGCTGTATACTCCCCAGGGAGCTGAGATGGTTTCAGGAATGATTTATGAGCCTGATGAGCAGGGGTAATAATGTAATGCACCTTGAGCACCAGTTTGGTGGATACGTGTGCTACATGTATATAAGTCCACATTATTATTATTATTATTATTATTATTATTATTAATGCGTACATGTACATACATCTCGTGTGTGTTCTTGCATCTTGTGTTGTGTGTGTTCACTGTAAAAATATAGCAGCGAGTCCATTTGCCCAAGCTCTAAATGCTGTAATGAAGTAGACCTAAAAGGAGTTCTACAATTTCAAGTCTACAGTATAGTATACATGTATACTGTATTTTACATATGTATTTTCATATACACTGTACATGTAAATCACACACATTAGGGACCTTAACCCTTCTACACATGGAGGCTACTCCGATCCACCAAATTTTCAATATATGTTTTTCACCAACCTTTAGTACTTACAAGCCTGTCAGTACATACATATACAAGCCTGCTGTCCTTTCCAAGTAATCTTACAAAATCAACTGTGTGTCACCCAAGGCCACTGTAAATGTTTGAACATATTAGTATGGCCTGCCATGCATCAACGGGAGACCACCTTACCCTGCAATCTCAGTGGTGTGACAAGTGCACAGAAGGGTAACCATAGGAGGCCACTGGCAACAGCTAATGGCTTGGAGTGGCCTGAATGGGTTGTTTCAAAAATTGCACCGATTGTAGGAGGGTTTGAAGAAGTAACATAATACACATGGAGAATACAAATATGTACATGTATACATGCATACATGTACGAATGTGATGTAACACATATTGTAACACAAATATAGTTTAAACGCAATACGTGTAACATTCGTTACATTTGTAAATGCACACGTATTATATAAACATCCTCTAGTGTTTCCTAATGTTGTGAGATACCGTATTGTTTATTCTTTGCCTTATTATCAAAATTAGCAGACACAAACTTCATAGGAATGTATGCTTGAGAGATAGCATAAAATATTGTGATATCAAATATTGTGATACCTCTTTTTATTTGATTACGATATCGAGAACCTTTTCAAGTTATCGAGATACCGGCAAATCGCGATTAATAAAATATATCGTGATAAAAAAAAAATCTGCCATTGTGAGTCAATTAAGAAATTCCATGGAAACAAAATTAGGACAGTCTTTTCAGCTTTCGGAAGTACTTCAGAAGTACATACACACTATGCAAACAAATTTTCGATTTATCGGCACTAAAGCAGTCATGCGTGAATGAAAAAATAATCGCGATATACATGTATGTTTGCCGATATATTGTGGATGAAAAAAAATTCGATATCGCCTAAGCTTATAGGAATGGTCTAAGGACAGAATACAAAAGTTCTGAGATAACTTTTTTTTTAAAGGCTTATGGGTCAGACTTTAATTATCTGATACTGGTTTCAGTACACTGCCTTGTGGAATTGATAATAAACATGCTAAAAAATATTGTTGTAAATCCTTGAAAACGACTAGCAGTATAATACAACCATATCACCTGCTGTTCATTGTTGAATATGATTTAGAAAAAAAAAAAACTAGTTACATGTATACTAAAAAATTAGGAAAACAAATTATGTATTCCCAATGCACTCACTGCAGAATGGTTTTCATTGTACTGATTAATGGGTAAATTCCAGGAAAATGCATTTCAAAAGAAAAGAACAAAAATGAAATGATTCATACTGCCTCATAACCTATTTTTAACCGATGAAAAAAATTAATAAGAAATGTATCTATGTAGATGTACAAAATCCACAGTCGGACAGGCCAACTATTATTACAATAGTCCCATATGCCGTTGAAGAACATTCATCATGATTATAGTCATTTGTGAATAAGCATAGCTGACAGTTGGTTATTCATTACTCTTGGCACTCTCATGATAAACCTTTTAATTGGCAGTTGCAGTGAATAGTTCATAGCACTTTTTTTTCAAAAATAAAAGTGCAGTTGACCCAGCTGTTGGTTGATTTGCAAGAGATATATAAATCATGGATGAGTAAAGAGCAGATATGGAAACTGAATAACGCGGAATAACACTCAATGCCTTATTGGGGGTGTCATGGCCGAGTATCGTAAAAATGCGGGTTCGAATCCCAGCTGCGACCGTGGTACCTTGTGTCCATGAGCAAAGCATTTAACTGTAATTGCCTCTCTTCAACCAGGAGTTGGTTTAGTAATTGTTTTTTTTTTTTGTGAACATGCATGTGCATTGAGACCCACTTTTATATTTTGTTCGCTGGTGGCTTGACCACGGGCCTTCATGGTTCATTCAACTTTATTTTTATCTGTCTCAATGCGTGTGCATGTTATCAAGGGACCATTGCCTACAAGCTTTGCTTCATAAATGGATCCCTCTGCAGTATCACTTTTGCTTTGCATATATTCTTTAATTTTTCCAGTAATATCGTTTTCTTGTACTTGACTTCTCTTGATTGATATTGTCATTACTGTTTTGATACTGTGGAAAACAAATGAACCTATGAACCTATGAACCTATGAGTATAAATGGGTACCTGCGAGGGTAGAGATGGTTATTGTGTTTGATTAACCCTGTTGCACATACATGTACATGTAATGGGCTGTGTACGTCCCAGGGAGCTGAGAAAGATATCGGCCCAGTGACCAGGGGAAATAATGTAAAGCGCATCATTGGGACATTATCTACATGTATGGGTGTAATGCACATGTGTATATAAGTGATTATTATTCTACCAGTGCTGGACCAAGAGGGGCATGTTCCTTTGTTTTACAATAACAGCCATATATGTGTAAAAAAAAAAGGTCCAATGCCCATCATTCAACAAACCTACATGTACCGGTAGATCTGCTACTGAATACAACAAGCAAGCTGATCAAATGTGTATTCATGTACATTGTACATACTGTACCATCACTATCAACGCAACGTAACCCTCTTCCTACTACAAGGGTCAAAATCAGTCAAAATGTTGATATACTTGCCAAGGTACATGTATATCTAGTGCACTGAAAAGTCAAACACTGTCAAACCTTACATAAGTACATAAATTTACAGGTCAAAATGAGTCGACCGTTTTTGACTGGTAAAAGCATTGTCTTGTATTGTCGAGGGTGGTGAAAATGACAGTAAAAACCAGTCAAAAATGCCCTCCGTGTGCACGTTTGGGTCAACGGTCAAAACAGGCAGTTGACTGATTTTGACCTGTATACACGTACATGTACATGTAGCTAATGTACTTGCCACTAAAGTGCAGCTGTAGTAGGAGGGTTAAATCACCACCACCACCACCACAACAACCACTACTATGTGTACTTAACCACCATCACCACAACCACAACAACCACTACTATGTGTACTTAACCACCATCACCACAACCACCATCACCACAATTGCCACCACAGCCACCACTATCACCTCCAAAACCACCATCACTATCACCACAATTGCCACCACCGCTATCACCACCAGGACCTCCACAACCACCAACACTATCACCAACACCACCATCATCACTGTCCCTGCCGC
The DNA here is from genome assembly GCA_029582265.1 of Zoroaster sp. YZ-2022. Lineage (NCBI taxonomy): Eukaryota > Metazoa > Echinodermata > Asteroidea > Forcipulatida > Zoroasteridae > Zoroaster > Zoroaster sp. YZ-2022. The sequence goes on along the minus strand of CM055821.1, from coordinate 6,644,498 downwards.
CATCATCACTGTCCCTGCCACTACCACCATCAATTTGAAAGTGAAGCAAAATTGTGAGGATTGATACATTTTGGAACTGCAACGTTAAAGCCAGAGAATGTGAGAAAGGCAAAGTGAAACATTGTCATCAGTGTTTTAGCCAGCGAGCCGTGCAGGCCGTGTTAGCACGGCCAGTTTTAAAAAAACACGGGCAATATTTTCAAGCACGGCTTGTATTTTTAAATCGAAGCCGTGCTAAAATATTTTAGAAAATCTATTTCAGTAAAAGGGAATTTCATGTCAATTTGTGATTTTATTTTATGAAAACAATTTTTGTTAACTTTGAAGTTTTCTTTTTCTTGTGGACAATTTAAAACATAAAAGACGTAACGCAGATAAATTTAATTTCACCAGTTTTTCACCTCAGTTCGATCGCGATCGTGCACGCACAGCGGAGTCTCCGATTGACTTGTCACGCTTGTGGTCCGACTTTAGTCTGGTACACGTGTTGGTATAAAACCAACTCTGTATTTACATGTGCACAACCGAAACGGGGAACCAGTCCGTATTTCATAGACTTGATTTAGTCTATTCAGAGAACGTCAGTTACATCATGTCGGCCAAAAGGGGAAAAATAACAAACTTCTTCACAAAGGTAACAGCAAAATTGTCACGTTTAACTTACAACATGTACAATCAAAATACTTTGGGGTACAATGCAGTAGTAGGCCTACCCAAATTTTGTGTTGCTCAACGTCCATACTATTTTGTTTAACAATGCCATTTCATGCTGATGAGATCGAGTTTCATGAACTTGATCGGAATTGGCATCAGAATTTCGCCGTCATTCTGCCGAAATCAACTGATCAGAAAATTACCTTGTTAAAGAACAACACCTCATAATATAGGTAAAACTTGTAGCTTTGCATGGTGAGGATGATAAGTAAGACTAATTGCGGTGACACCATGTGGAATCTCAATTGAGTACCTCATAATATCATACATAAATTCACTAGCAAATCTGAAATCATAAGCATTGAAGACCGATCTCACATGTCAAAAGCATGTCAATGTGCATACCACATCGTTCGTCGACTCGTGGTGCATGTACATGTACATTGCATGGTCGGACTGTTTATGTTTGTGTGTGTGTACGACTACGACGTGTGTGCACGTGCGCGCGCTGTGATGTTGTGGGGCACTATAAATAGCGCAGAGGGCTTATACATACATGTACGTATACATTATGCGCCCGTGTGCAAAAAATAGTAAACTTGATCTAGTCACATAACACCTCAAAAAACAAGATGTACTTCAAACAAAATGGCAAAAAAATACAAAGGTTCATTCATATGCACGTACATTTTTTTTAATTTTTTTTTAAATATAATTAAAAATTGTAGTGATTTGTCAAAGAAAACATTTGTGTCATATTCTCATTTACATAACTAATTGACATAGCTGTGGTTTAATACTATTAACTGACATTAAATTACATTTTAAATTATATTAAAATAAAATACATCGAAACATAATTTCATTTTAAAAATATAACCCTTTTTTTTATATATAATAAACACTTGCTGGTATAAATACTAGTTTCGTGGCATACGCATTTCCAAATATATTGTGTTAACAAACTTTCTTAAAAACTTTAATTACTAATGGCTATCACTATGCAAAATTAGTAGACTATTGCACATTCTGTATTTTCTGCTAAACTTATTATTTTTTGTTTAAAAAAGGAAACAATCTAACCAAATTAGCTAATTTTTACCTGAAAAACAGGTATCAGAAATGCATTAGAGACCACCAAAGAGCATCTAAAATAGCCAGAGCTTCCAGGGTCCTTAAGCAGGCCCTGGACCCCGGCCGTGAGGGACTTCGCGCTCCGCGCTCAAGTTGTGTGCTTCGCACACAAATTTTGGACTCCAATAAGTTGCACTCCCACTTTTTTTTTTTGCACTCCCACTTTACCAAATCCTGGCTAAAACACTGATTGTCATTAATAGTTATCGAGAAGTAAATATTAAATTTTGAGCTTAATATAGAGGTCTTTTGATATGTACATGTACACGCAAAGATGTTCCGAAATCCAAGTTCAATGATTTAATTGCAGGTCGCCTATTGAAATGTGGGAAATGGAAGTTTAATGTGCTTTGTGGAAGAAGGTGTTGACGACAATTGTATAACCAGTGTAAATAGAAGTTAAATTTGTGTTAATTGTATTTTATTTATTTTCTGATTGAGTGTTTGGCATGCTCACCAGATTATTATTTTCCAAAAGGTACCACATAATGTTGGAAAACGGACAGTATAAAAATTGTTTTTTTCACCATTTTATTAAAAATGTGAGAATCTATTCTGATAAATATTTCACACGTTATGTACATGTAAGTATGTGCACGTTACGTTTCCATGCATATGATGTACAAGTACATAATATATATGACCCACTCCATCAAAATGAGGAAATGTCCCCCAACAAATGTTTCCGTGTAATGGACTTCCAAAGTTCACAAAACGTGCATGACTGACTGCATTGTTACATTATTAATTTATCACATCCTAGCACAGGAATGAAATGAACCAACAATGAATGTTTGGCATCATCAGAAAGCCCATTAAATTCTCTTTAAGTTGATATCCATATCTCAAAATGTGAAATTTGGGGGACATTCCTCATTTCGATGAAGCGGGTCACATATGTACAATGTGCTTTCCCTTTAAAACAGTGTATAATATTACTACATATAGTAAATATTTTTTAATCAAGTATTTTACTCCCACAATATTGCCTTAAAAAAATTACTTTTCTTGAAATTATTTTTGTAGCAATTCTCACAAATTACCCTTAACACACAAAAACCACTGTCAACAACCCTTTATTTGACATTCATTGTAATTCATAAAAATTCAACAACAGATCGAATTCACCATCAATTGCGTACATTAATCTTCATCTCTCTCTTTTATTAGGATACAGTATAAATTACATGTACATGTATCCCTACCAATCCATTTATATTGTGTTTTGTCTGCAGATGGGAGTGCTCTTTTAGAGGAACTGAACCAGAAAGCCATTACCACGGGAGAAGTGCCCGCTGCAAGGCAGAGCGGCGACATGAACGATGGCGCCCTCATGCTGCAGGTAGGCACCAGTCTCACCTGTTGCAAATGTCAGCTCTTGGGTTGCATTCAGACTCAGGGTGACTGTACTGTGGATGATGGATTACTCTATGGATTAAACTGCCAACTGTTGGTTGGAGTCAGTTAAGGAATAATGGAATTCACTAAATGATTAATTTACTGAAATATGCGTCTGTATATGCGCGGAATACATTTTGATGATTCATGACACAACTTGCATTATATGTAAAGTCATATGTTTACTTTTAATACACACACTGTCTGCAACTGCCTCCATACTAAAGCCCCAAGTATTGCATCATATAATCATGACCTAATATTTATTTTTGTGATAATTTTACATATTTAAGAGTTTTCACCCCGGTTCTTCACTATTTTACCAAGTTTTCACCCCTGTTCTTCATTATTTTACCAACACTTTTCACCCCTGTTCTCCATTATTTTACCAACAGTTTTCATCCCTGTTTTTCACTATTTCGCCAAGAGTTTTCACCCCTGTTCTTCACTATTTTACCAACAGTTTTCATCCCAGTTCTTCACTATTTTATCAACAGTTTTCACCCCTGTTCTTCATTATTTTACCAACAGTTTTCACCCCTGTTCTTCACTATTTTACCAACAGTTTTCACCCCTGTTCTTCACTATTTTACCAACAGTTTTCACCCCAGTTCTTTACTATTTTACCAACAGTTTTCACCCCTGTTCTTCACTGATTTACCAACAGTTTTCTCACTTGTTCTTCACTATTTTACTGATAGTTTTCGCTCCTGTTCTTCACAATTTCACAAACAATTTTTGCCCCTGTTCTTCACTATTTTACCAACAGTTTCCAGCAATTTTCCTTTTCATTGAAACATTATTTTACTTGAGGAAACTACAAGCAATGCAGTAAAATGATACATTTCTAAAAAAAATAATAATAATAATATGCATAACAGCAAAAGAAACGTCACCCCTATAAATATTTATTATTTTCATTTTATAATTAATATAATTTGTTTAATGAAGAATATTATGAGTATGGAGTGTAACACGAACACAATGTGGCAAATTTGGTTGACCTCAAAATTCGTCATGCATGACGTCTGAGGACACATAAGCTAAACACGTTCTCAGACTTATCAAAATTTAGGGGGTGACGTTTCTTTTGCTGTTATGTATATTAATAACAAGGATCATGGTTTTTCAGTAAAATGTGTGTTGCAAAATGAATTTTTAATCAAACTTACCTCACAATGAAATCAACTGAGAAACAAAAGATTGATTTTACAACATGCCTTTACTTGTACAGTACATCATCCACCATAAAGTACATATATCAGCAACATAGAATACCTTTAACCAACAAAACGCACCAAACAGGACAATTATTTACAGTGTCAGCGCCCTCTAGAGGCCGCTGGCAATGTAAATATAGTTTTAAGATTTCTCCTGACTACGGTTATGGTGGTCACTGATATAAATTCATTTTGATATTTAATTACCGGTAAACCGTTTGATAATTATCTTTCTTTTATGATTCATGGCTGCAATGCAAATTCACAAAGCAGGAGCCATGTACGTCGTATTCCAATATTCAGTATTTTGTAGCTCGGTCTTTCTCATACGTGTATGTACACAGGGTGCATCTCATACATGAAAATGTGTGTATTTATAAGCAGTCTTTGCCGTTCATTTACAGGCTCTGAATGGATTCGTCATTTTCATCTCTCGAAAGGGGAAGATCTTCTACGTGTCCGACAACGTTGGCAAACATCTTGGCATCCATCAGGTACGCCTTTCACAAATCCAAACGCTGTGCGGGAAAAAATTCTTCTTTTTTTTTCACCAAAATGTGCATACACAATACATGCTTAGCAGTGAATACAGTATGTATTACATGCCCAGCCCACATGACATGTGTGAAACAAATGGATTGGTCAATTGGCCAATTGGCCAATCCAAGATAATGTAATCTCGTCATTGTCTTATTGTCTACCCCTCCCGGCATTCCTAATTTTCTTTTCAAACCTCCCCCAGCCCATAGTCTTCCTGTTCTGTTTCCATCTCCTCTCCTTCCCCCCCACGGTTCATCCTATCCTGAATTCATCTAATTTCTTTCCCCTCAATCCCTTCATGTCGTTAAAACCCTTCTCACTCCGTTGTCCTCCTGCCTGCCCTGTCCACCTACATGTATGACAGTAATTATATTTGGTATTTCTGCTGGTACCTCACCACCGAGTTACAAGTATGTATCATGTCTAAGTCATCAACATTTGTCATTTGATATTAAATGATGAGATTGACATGTAACTAACCTTGCTTTGTTTTCTCAGCACGTCTACGCTTGAGTACTCATCTACTCTCAAATAATTGTTTTAATCGAAAAATACATGTTAATGTACATGTAAACAGCACGTACACACACATGTAAACAGCACGTACACACACATGTAAACAACAACAAACAGATAATCGATGTTGTGTTTAGAATCATCAGTGTACATTCTTCTAAGTTATCTCAAAGTGTGTTCAAACCTGCTCAGGTTTTTTATTTTGAAGCCAAAATAACTATAAATGGTAGATTTAAAGCCAGCATTACACCATAGGAGATTACCCAATTACAAGCTGACTGAATAATGTTCTAAAATGCACTAATCAACGCACTAATCCTCCAGCATCCAGTCATCGCGTGATCCTCCAGCAGCCTACTTAAGCAGCAGCATTTCTCAGAGTCCGGCATTCTCCTGAAGATGATCAGAGCGTACTGATCGAAACGTTGAGTTGGAACCTCCAGTTCTTTTCAGAAGTAATTACTACTCAATAGAGAATTACACATGGTGTCACCGCAATTAGCCTTAATATTCTAAAAGTTAACCCGGTTTGAATTTGGTAAAGGCAGTTACCCTGAGCAATTATTCTGTCCAGGTCACACTTTATTTTAGAAGAAAACAGTGAACAAATTTCTTTTCCATATGGTAACCAAACACTTCCAGATAGATAAACATCTTCAGATTATTTTCAAAAACAGTGCAACCAAGCTGAACCATCTTGATTTAACCCTAACCATCCCAAATCCTCCAAAATCTTCTTTGCTGAAGTGAAGAATTTTGAAGGATTGAGGTTACATGCTACATGCTCTTTGCTAAAGTGAAGGGTTTTGGAGGATTGAGGTTTAGGCATACTTGCCTTTCCATGGTACATGTACATCCATGTTTGTTGTAGTGATTGCAAGGTCAGTGGACACTGTTTATTGCTCCGTGCATGCAGGGAGGGTCCCTGGCCATGTACATGTACCACAGATTAGAAACACATGTGTGCATACATGTCATGTGCTTGCTTTACTACTGAAGGATTTTGGAGGATTCAGGTTATGTGTAAGCAAATGGGCCTAGGGAGTTAGGAAGGATTCAGGTTGTGTGTAAGCAAATGGGCCTAGGGAGTTAGGAAGGATTCAGGTTATGTGTAAGCAAATGGGCCTAGGGAGTTAGGAAGGATTCAGGTTATGTGTAAGCTAAAACAGTGGAAGTTTAAAGGCACTATATCTCCCAAATGGAATGACGTACAGACTTGTAACTTGGCACAATAATCGATTGGATTTACTCAGTACACGTTAACCCTAACCCCTTAGGTATTCTGCCTAGGAACCTTCCTGAATCCTCCAAAATCCATCAGTGCACTTTTTGGAAACATGCCCTTATCTTCAAAATGCACCATGCATTTTCGTTGATCTTTCATGTTCAGCACTTATGGCCTGTACTTCTTGCCAGGGAGTAATTTTTGCCCTATTTGAAGAGGTGAAAGTACCAGTTTCAAACAGTGCCGAATTTTTCCCAAAAAGTGCCCCTTGGAGAATTTTGCAGGATTTGGGATGGTTAGTGTTAAGGAAGCTTGGTGGTCCAGTGGTTAATGTGTCTGACTGTTGATCAGAATGTCTTGAGTTCGAGATCCGCTGTGAACATGACTGCAATAATTTGATTATCCTTCTTTATTTTTTATCCGTTCACGGCTCTCATCCACGGCAAGTAATAAGTGCTGAAAAGCTTAGCTATTATTATTAAACTAACTAAAAACTTAAATGCTATGAAGTACACACTTGTAACATGGCACAATAATCGACTGGATCTACTGGAACGTGTTAAGGAAGCTCGGTCGTCCAGTGGTGAATTCGTCTGACTGCTAATCAGAAGGTCCTGAGTTCGAGGTCCGCCTTGAACATGACCGCACCAACTTCATTACTTTTCTTTGTTTTCTACTTTATCCGTTCATGGATATCATCCGTGGACAAGTGATCAGTTCCAAAAAAAAATCCTGAAATTTTTACATAAATGCTTTTGAAATGTTTTACTTCCCAACTGTTTTTACCAATACCAAACCCAAAACACCTTACGTTTGTAACCCAACAAACGTACTTCTCGTTTTTATCTTTGAGAAGATGTTTTGAAAAAAGGGGGAAATGATTAAAAAGTACATTTAAATGTCTAGACACAATACTATCAACACTTTAATTTGATGGGTTTTTTTTTTGGCTGATGGCTTTTATCATAACAGTATGAGCTGATTGGAAACACCATTACGGAGTTCATTCACCCTGACGACCAGAAGGAGCTAGCTAAGCAGTTTGTAGTCCAGGTACCAGGCCAGCAGACCTTCAAAGGCTATGGGATGGAGAACGCCGGCGATGCACCAACCTCCATGAGCTTCAATTGCTTTGATGAAAAAGGTGAACGACGATAAGACAATTGAATGTCATTATTTGTCAAATCTCTTTATTCGGGGGAAATTTGGTTCTTGGCATTGTTGGTTATCGGAAGTCTCTCTTTAGAGCAAGGGTCGAAATTGCCACTAGACCGCTAGCCCGAGTAGGCATGATATTCTTCCTACTTTTGTAGGAAATCCTACATTTTGATTTTGAAAATCCTACCATGACACCGGGTTCCGACTAACTTCAGACCATGGAAACTTTCCTTGTGTATCGTTTTCTTGTAAATACCAAGATAAAAAAAGTTTCCTTGCTATACATGGCTATAATAATAATAATAATAATTATAATGTGGACTTATATAGCGCATGTATCCACCAAACTGGTGCTCAAGGCGCATTATATTATTACCCCTGCTCATCAGGCTCATAAATCATTCCTGAAACCATCTAAGCTCCCTGGGGAGTATACAGCTCAATTGCTGCCATTACAGCGCATATAGGGCTAATCAAACACAACAACCAACTCTGCCCTCACAGGTACCCATTTACCCCCTGAATGGAGAGAAGCAATTATGGTAAAGTGTCTTGCTCAAGGACACAAGCACCCCGGCTATAGAGGTAAACCGCTATAGGCTAGTATATGCCTAATGATAATGGCAAACATTTTTCCTACTTTTTTCATTTTCTCACAATATCATCCCTGCTGAGGCTACTGCATTAACTACTTCATGTCAGTGTTTTAGCCAGGATATGCTAAAGTGGGAGTGCAAAAAAAAAAAGTGGGAGTGCAACTTATTGGAGTCCGAAAATTTGTGTGCAAAGCACACAACAGGAGCGCGCGGAGCGCGAAGTCCCTCACGGTCGAAGCCAGAGCTTCCAGGGTCCTTAAGCGGGCCCTGGAAGCTCTGGCTATTTTAGATGCTCTCTGGTGGTCTCTAATGCATTTCTGATACCTGTTTTTCAGGTAGAAATGAGCTAATTTGGTTAGATTTTTTCCTTTTTTAAACAAAAAATAACATGATCCTCAGGACCAAAATCAGAATCAGAATCTTCTTGGACGTCTTGTACATCCCTATTCTCATCTTGAACTGTGGCCTTATTCTGAAATGAAATTGAAAGTGGCTACAGCTGTCAAAATGTTCCTAAAGGTATTTTTACCTAAGTGGGCCTAATCTGAATAGTTGTAGTCACTGTGATATTTGATAATAAATAATCTCTAAGAATAGAACATTAAATAAATTGAGATCACAAGAAAGTTTTTAAGAAAGTTTGTTAACACAATATATTTGGAAATGCGTATGCCACGAAACTAGTTTTTATACCAGCAAGTGTTTATTATATATATAAAAAAAAGGTTACATTTTTAAAATGAAATTATGTTTCGATGTATTTTAATATATAATGTAATTTAATGATGTCGGTTATAAATACATGTAGTATTAAACCACAGCTATGTCAATTAGTTATGTAAATGAGAATATGACACAAATGTTTTCTTTGACAAATCACTACAATTTTTAATTATATTTTTTTAAAGAAAAAAAAAAAATGTACCTGCATATGAATGAACCTTTGTATTTTTCTGATTTTCTTCAATTTGCCATTTTGTTTGAAGTACATCTTGTTTTTTGAGGTGTTATGTGACTAGATCAAGTTTACTATTTTTGCACACAGCGCCCGGGCGCATATAATAATACGTTAAGCCCTCTGCGCTATTTATAGTGCCCCACAACATCACAGCGCGCGCACGTGCACACACGTCGTAGTCGTACACACACAAACATAAACAGTCCGACCATGCAATGTACATACATGTACACCACGAGTCGACGAACGATGTGGTATGCACATTGACATGTTTTTGACATGCGAGATCGGTCTTCAATTCTTATGATTTTAGATTTGCCAGTGGATTTATGTATGATATTATGAGGTGTTGTTCTTTAACAAGGTAATTTTCTGATCAGTTGATTTCGGCAGAATGACGGCAAAATTCTGATGCCAATTCCGATCAAGTTCATGAAACTCTCATCAGCATGACATGGCATTGTTAAACAAAACAGTATGGACGTTGAGCAACACAACCCAAATTTGGTAGGCCTACGACTGCATTGTACCCCCAAAGTATTTTGATTGTACATGTTGTAAGTTAAACGTGACAATTTTGCTCTTACCTTTGTGAAGAAGTCTGTTATTTTTCCCCTTTTGGCCGACATGATATAACTGACGTTCTCTGACTAAATCAAGTCTATGAAATACGGACTGGTTCCCCGTTTCGGTTGTGCACATGTAAATACAGAGTTGATTTTATACGAACACGTGTACCAGACTAAAGTCGGACCACAAGCGTGACAAGTCAATCGGAGACTCCGCTGTGCGTGCACGATCGAACGGAGGTGAAAAACTGGTGAAATTAAATTTATCTGCGTTACGTCTGTTATGTTTTAAATTGTCCACAAGAAAAAGAAAACTTCAAAGTTAACAAAAATTGTTTTCATAACATAAAATCACAAATTATTGACATGCATTTCTCTTTTACTAAAATAGATTTTCTAAAATATTTTAGCACAGCTTCGATTTAAAAATACAAGCCGTGCTTGAAAATATAGCCCGTGTTTTTTTTAAACTGGCCGTGCTAACACGGCCTACACGGCTCGCTGGCTAAAACACTGCTTCATGTACATCTGCTAGGTTTGATAGTCCGAGGGCTAGTGTACAAAAATAAGAAACACAATTTAAAAAAAAAAAAATTTAAAAAAAATTAAATTAAAAAAAATAAAAATAAAAATAAAAAAATTCAGGTATCCGAAGATTTCCAATTTCGGGTATTTGGTTCCCGAAATAACCGGAAACGCACAGCCTTAATTTTGACCGCTGCTTAAAAGAGAAAGACAGCAGCACAATACAAAGAAAACACTACGACTTTTCATTTGAAAGCTACAAATTTTATTGAAAACGTTCATAGCAAACACAATTTGAAACAGTGCATCCTGTGTGCAGAGGACATCGGCCACAGTTGCATAGTAACATATGCCTCATTATGATTGATATGAATAAACCATATGTGAAGCACCACAGAGTAGGCATTGTATACATATATACATGTAATTATTTTTAAAAAAAATGTTTAATTTTATTCCATTATTAGCCTGCTGGGCTATTCAAGAGTTTAATATTACTAGCCTGTACGTTTTGTAAATTATTTGTTTGTTTATTATTATATTTTTTCCCCCTAGCCTACTGGCTATTTAGCGTATTTCTTTTTACGAGTTTAGGGATTTTATCTAGAATTTTAACCCTCCTACACATAGAGGCCACTCCGATCCACAAAATTCTGCTCTTGAGCAACCTTCAGTACATACATGTACAAGCCTGCTGTCCTTTCCAAGTAATCTTACAAAATCAACTGTGTGCCACCTAAGGCCACTGTAAATGTTTGAACATATTAGTATGGCCTGCAATGTATCAATGGGAGACCACTTTACCCTGCAATCTCAGCGGTGTGACAGTGCACAGAAGGGTAACCATAGGAGGCCACTGGCAACAGCTAATGGCTTGGTGTGGCCTGAATGGGTTGTTTCAAAAATTGCACTGATTGTAGGAGGGTTAATGCCAGGATAGTGCCAGCATCAGGATTAACATCCATGCAGAGTAACACGGTTACCACAATAAGTATCGTGTTATAATGATTTGTTGGTTTTTCAAATTTAATATAAATGTTTATAAAGCTTTTACTCGTGGGCCATGCTTTCATTTCTGGGGTCAATTTCATAGAGCTGCCGAGCAGAACATTTCGCTATTTAAGCAATATAAAACAGACTACCAGCCAAAATGCATACGTTTTGTATGAAAGTTCGGCTGGTAACCAAAGAAATCCGCTAAGCAAATCTTTCTGGTAAGCAATTTTTTTTCCAGCTAAGCAGCCCTATGAAATTGGCCGCTGACACTGCAGACTGGACCCTGTCTTTATCCTATATCAAGGATTATAGTCAGGCTCCAGGCGTACCATTCAAGGGGTTTCATTGGATACGTTGTGCTGAAGATCTGACGTCGAGGCTCGCGCACTAGCTACCAACCAAGGTCAAAGTTGAACATCGGGGAAAATATGGCGGCCGCACGGCCAGGATCTGGCGTAATTCACGCACCTCTAGACCAAAGCGTGACGTAAGATCTTCAGGCTAGTGATACTGTACCTCTCAAGTTTTAAGTCCACTCTCCGTTAACGTCTTGTCTTGTTTTCATACAGCTTCTGAGGAAGAGATCCTACCAATAACGGATTACATCCAGGAGCGTCAGTTCTTCCTGAGGATGCGGTCGGTCATGTCGAGACGTGGGTCTGGCGGAAAAGGCAAAGTGATTGGCTACCGGGTGAGTGTGAACATGACAAAGCAATCCCTGAATGTGAATTGGCCTTTTCATCGACACCAAACCCCCCCCCCGGGGAAACTCGAACATATCTACATTTATAACACACATTTATTAAAACACAGTCACGTAGGGTTCAGTAACCCTAACCTTCCAAAATCCTCCAAAATCCTCTTTGCTAAAGTGAAGGATTTTGAAGGATTGAGGTTATTAGGCATATTTACCTTTCCACTGTACATGTACATCCATGTTTGTTGTAGTGATTGCAAGGTCAGTGCTTGGGTCAGTGGACACTGTTTATTGCTCCATGCATGCAAGGAGGGTCCCTGGCCATGTACACGCATCACAGATGAGAAACACATGTGTGCATACATGTCATGTGCTTGCTTTACTGCTGAAGGATTTTGGAGGATTCAGGTTATGTGTAAGCAAATGGGCCTAGGGAGTTAGGAAGGATTCAGGTTATGTGTAAGCAAATGGGCCTAGGGAGTTAGGGCTAATATACATGTAGGCTAGTGTCTGAAAATTAGGTCAAATGTATACTGGTTAGGCATTAAGGCAGGTGTTCACTATATTTTTGCGTCCGGGTCCTAGTCTCCAAATTTGTTCCCGGTCAGCTCAGACACTAGTCTTCTTCAAGCTACACACTGTATCGCACTCCCTTGCGGTTGTTAAGTCTTGTGGCACGAACAAATAACAAATTTGTTTTTACAGCTATGGTTGGTGTTTTATAAAACACGTGGAAGGGATTGAATCTTTTCAATGCACTGCATCGAACATTCAGCATTCTGTACAGTAGAATGCTTCTTGTCACAATGTTGCCCATGGATGCAGTTTGATGGCACACAGGAATACCATGTAGAGCGCCATGGTCGAGCAGTTTAGTGCATCGGATTTGTGTTCTGATGGCTGAGTCGTCAGAATGTGGGTTCGAATTCCAACTGCGACCGTGGTACTTGTGTCCTTGAGCAAGACACTTTACCATAATTGCTTCTCTCCACCCAGGGGTAAATGGGTACCTGTGAGGGCAGAGTTGGTTGTTGTGTTTGACTAGCCCATATGCACTGAAATGGCAACAATTGAGCTGTATACTCCCCAGGGAGCCGAGATGGTTTCAGGAATGATTTATGCGCCTGATGAGCAGGGGTAATAATGTCATGTGCCTTAATAATAATAATAATAATAATGTGTGGACTTATATAGCGCATGTATCCACCAACTGAGTGGTGCTCAAGGCGCATTATATTATTACCCCTGCTCATGAGGCTCATAAATCATTCCTGAAACCATCTCAGCTCCCTGGGGAGTATACAGCTCAATTGCTGCCATTACAGCGCATATAGGGCTAATCAACCAACTCTGCCCTCACAGGTACCCATTTAACCCCTGGGTGGAGAGAAGCAATTATGGTTAAGTGTCTTGCTCAAGGACACAAGTGTCACGGCCGGGTTTCGAACCCACATTCTGCTACTAACACCAGAACTTGAGTCCGGTAAGCTAGACCGCTCGGCCATGACACTGCCTTGAGCACCAGTTTGGTGGATACATGCGCTATATAAGTCTACATGATGCACATGCGCTATATAAGTCTACATGATGCACATGCACGTCTGCCCCGAATGACTTTCCAATGCGCAGTTGGACTGAATTTGAACAGTTAACTTAATGTAGAAAAGTGTCAAGTGAATCCCGGAAATTGATGTTGCCTTAACCCGCCCATGTCCCACAGAGCTATTAATCAATGGTGCTTCTTTTTTTCTCCGTGGGTAGGTCGTGAACTTCTGCGGACGCTTGAAGCTGGTTTGTTCCAGCAGCAGCAAGGGTTACAGTGTAGAGGGTCTGATAAGCCTGTGTCGTCCCATCCATCCCCAACCCATCCTTGAGGTCCGCATGGACGGCAACATGTTCATGAGCAGGCACAGCTTGGATATGTGCTTCACATTTTGTGATCCCAGGTAAAAACATGACAGTAATACAAAAAGCTTTATTTACAGATGTAACCATGCTGATTTTAAATGGGCCATCATTAAAAAAAATAATAATAAAAATAAACAACTTTAAAAATGGACAAATACAGTAAAATTGTGTTTAAAGTAGAGTTAAGATTTAAATAATAATAACATGTACTTATATAGTGCACGTATCCACCAAACTGGTGCTCAAGGCGCCTTCGTTATTACTCAGAAATCATTCCTGAATCCATCTCAGCTCCCTGGGGAGTATACAGCTCAATTGCTGCCCATTTCGGCGCATATGGGGCTAATCAAACACAACAACCAACTCTGCCCTCACAGGTAACCCATTTACTCCTGGGTGGAGAGAAGCAATTATGGTCAGGATTCGAACCCACATTCTGACGACTCTTACTGAAACAGGGATATGCACTCATCTTGTTTAAGTTAATTTTCCCAATTAACATAGGTTGTTTAATACACATTAGCCCTTCTGTGGCTGCAAGGGTCAAAATCAGTCAAAATGTTGATATACTTGCCAAGGTATATCTAGTGCACTGAAAAGTTGAACACTGTCAAACCTTATGTGTGGTAAGTACATTTACAGGTCAAAGTGAGTCAACAGTTGTTAACTGGTAAAAGCATCGTCTGGTATTGTTGAGGGTGGTCAAAATGACAGTCAAAAATGCCCCCGTGTGCACATTTGGGTCAACAGTCACAACAGGCAGTTGACTGGTTTTTGACTTTTCTAGCTACTTGCCACTAAAGTTCAGCTATAGTAGGAGGGTTAAAAGTGTTAGAAATTTGTCAGTTAAATTTCAAACACACAATTGTGTTGACACAATATGAATTTATTCTCATAGACGTCAGTTTGTGATGTGGCCAAGTAATCGCCGTGTTCCTCTTGAATTAATTATTGTAATTCATCACCTTTCTGCACAGGATCATTACTCTGATTGGCTATGAACCGCACGAGCTGATTGGCAAAACAGTCTACCAGTTTCACAACCCTCTGGATGCGAGGAAAGTCAGCGACTGCCACTCCAACTGTAAGATTCCTTTCTTCTTGACTGTGTAAAAGCTCACAGGGTTACATAAAACTTATACTTGTTGCAAAGTTGATGATGATATCAAATAACCTTAATCTTACCTGAGGTGCTATCAGTTTAGTATGATTAATCCAATTAATTATTTGTCCAATGAATTTTGTCTCCCGGAGACATGCCTGTGAATTCTCATGATTTTTCCTGATTTCAGGATTTTTATGACAAATCTCCCTTTTTTATACAGGCCTGTGAAATCTCCGCGTTTTAGCGGATTTCCGCTTTTTTCATTTCCTCTCCCGATTTTAATTTCCGCTTTTTTTTTAAATCCGCCCGAAAAAAAAATTCCGTTTTTTATTTAGTTGTAAATTGCGCATTGCGTGTAATTATTGTTTCACGCGGATCTCGATCTTGATCGGCGATCCGTGCGTTGGTTCTCACACCAGATACCGCCTGTTGGATATAAAGCGCGCGAATCAGCGGTATGGCTGATCGTCACACCGTATTTCGGCTGTGTCCTACTTCGTTGGCTATGGCTGGAAAGTGTGCCTACGGAAGCCAATAGCTAGCGGCTGCGGTAAATTCCCATAGACTTGCGTGTTATTTCCGGCCGTAGCCAAGGAATTATACGGCCTAACAACACGCGCGACACACCACAACAACCACCATTTTGTATTCTACGTCCATGTGACACCGGGTCTTTTTTAGGTTCTCCTCGTTTTTCCGCTTTTTTTATCAAACCCCACTCACAGGCCTGTTTATAGTTTGATGAAATCTGCCTTTGTTTCAACATTTTTCTTGAAAGAAGAGAAGTAGCCACCAAGGAAAGAAAGAAGTAGCCTGCATTGTGTGGAGAGTCTGTAAATCCTCCGAAATCAAACATCCAGGAGGTTCAGAGGGCTTTGTCCTCGAGACCAAAGGGAGACCCAGGCCCGCTACCCAGTTTTCAGGATTTTTTTTTATTTTTACTTTTGTCAAATCACACCCCTGCGGAGATGTAAATTTCACATTGGAATGAATACAAATTCGAATGTATTTTCATTTATTTTCTTGTTAACAATACAATGAAATCAGCTGAAAATTTAACAGGTTTCTTTTATAAACATACAAGTGTATCTCTTGATTCTTATAAAGTGTGGATGCATTTACAGACAGTTTACCAAAAGTTATTGGCTTTATAATCACAACGGCTGAGGGATCTCCAACATCCTAAGTTAACCATCCTCCCACCCCCTGTACTTGTCAACAACTGATTCAGTTCAGTGAGCACACACTCGTCTTCCCCCCCACTCCCAGGATCCCAGTCCCACCAGTTTCCCGCCAGCACGCTTCAACGCACTAATACTCCAGCATCCAGTCATCGTGTCATCCTGCAGCCTACTTAAGCAGCAGTATTTCTCAGAGTCCGACATTCTCCTGAAGACGATCAGAGCATACTGATCGAAATGTCGAGTTGTAACCTCCAGTTCTTTTCAGAACTACATGTAATTACTACTCAATAGAGAATTGCACATGGTGGCACTACAAGCATGCTATATATTAACCAGAGCTGCCAACCAGTACGATTATTGTCGTATTTCGTACGATAAAACGATTAAAATACGACACTACGATATACATGTAAAAAATACGATTTCTTAAAAAAAATACCAACTAAAAAATTATATTGCCTGGTTACTACTTCTTTCCGTCCGCGGCCGTAAGGTTTGTGCGCGCAATTTCGAGGCCTGCATGTGTGCTGAGTGTACGTTATCGCTCGCATGCGTGCACCACGTGTTGTGTTAAGTACGTGAGTGTGTACTGTACTGGCTGTGCATGCAGTGTATGTGATCAACATGGCGACCTCCGTGAGGTGATTTTTGTCGTGCGAGGTGCAAAGGTTTTTTGTCTTTCATCAACATCGGCATTGTTTTTATTAAGAATACGATTTTTGTGTTAAAAATAGTATTTTTGGGGATTGTGAATACGATTTTTTGTCTGCTGGGGTTGGCAGCTCTGTATTAACCCTTCAATCTCTAAAAGTCTGGAATCTTACTGTTATATTCACTCATCCCTCAATTCCTAGTGATCATGAAAGGTACCAGTGCCACAAAGTATTACCGCTTCATGGGCAAGAACGGATCCTGGGTGTGGCTACAAACGAGAGCGACGATTATCTACAACACCAACAACGTTGCTCAGTACATTGTCTGCATGAACTATGTTATTGGGTTGGTAGAAATCATTGTTGTTTACCTGAACCTTATTCCCCCAAACCAATCAGACGGACGAACAGTATTTATGCATGTTCTATAACTGAATCACCCCAATTTTTTTTTTAAAAGGCAAAAAACAAGTCTCCAGGTTCTGGTCATCAGGGGGGTAATTTCTTTTTTTTTTGCCAACAGGGAAATACATGATGCATGTATACGCTGGGACATGTGTGACCGGCTCCACAAAAATGGGTATTATGGGACAAAATTAAAAAATTGAGTTACATACATAGCTGAATTGGTTACATTATAAGCTTTAATTTGATGTAGGTTTGAACCCTGTGGCATTTTGCATTCTGGAGATATACTGATTTTTGCATATTCATATTGTACAAATTAACGGAAGTGCCTTCAGAGATACAGCCCCTTAAACACAGCAAGTGGAAAAAGAAATGAGCTAAGAAGAAGCTCTCTTGAATGCCCATAGCAACAGTTATGTTCCTTTTGAGCTATCTTTCTAAAAATTTCAGTTCTCCTTTAGGAATGCTTGTGCCATATCACAAAGCGTAACTTTGGAGGTTTTTCTTCCCTAAAACTGACAAAGAGTCACACAGAAGACGAACACAAGGGACACAAAAACGTTTGTTTTTTTCATCTTTACTCATCAATAATAATATTTTTTGTAAATAAATTATGAAAGTATTGATATAATAGAAGCCAATAAACCAACAACAACAAAAATCACGTTGTGAATTTTTTTTTCACCCTCTCCACATAGAACAGCCCTTTACGTTAATAGCATAGCGTCCCTTAATACCCTTTTTCGCAGAGCGGGTCACATGTATGGTGGCTAAGAGAGGCCTCTCAAATCAGGCAAATGTTCATACCCCTATGTGAAAAAGTCATTTAAAACACAGTACGGCAGAATCCAATCAATCCAGAAATTTTGGCTGCAATTGGACAACAACAACAACAACAAAAATTAAAAATGTTGACGTGCAGGTCTGAGGCGACCCGCGCGGAGACCAGAAACCGGCGACTTTTTAAAATATTTTTTTTGGCCTTATTATTCCACCTTCAAATCTGTTACTGTGAACAACTTGACTTGGCATGCACTTTTTTCATCGTAGGCAGATTTCATGTAGGAGAGTCTTAAAAAATATATATCCTGGACAGTGTGGGCACCTGTCTGTTAAGGACATTCCTTCTTTGGTTGTCCACCTTCACCTTGAACTCTTTTCCAACACTTGTATCCATGAAGAACAACATCTTTGTATCAACTGTCTTATAAGAGTTTTATCAGTACACAATGATTTTTGTTGTGCTCTGCAGGAAAGATGAAGGCGAGCGACACCTACTCATGGAACAGATGGCCAAAATGAAAGCGTCTGGTGAACTGTGCGGCAGCATAGGCGACAGCGACTGTGGAGACAGCATCGCCAGCCCAAGCAGTGACAGCAGAAGCTACTCGCCCAGCTGTGCGGACTCGCCAATCTGTGCGGACTCACCCGCAACATCTGGTATCGGTTCTTGCTCGGAAGGAGACGAACCGTCGCTGAAACACATCAAGCGGGAGATGGACAACTTTGACGTGAACCTCATTCCCAAGCCAGTCAGGGACAATGAAGCAATTATGAAACCCCCTGATCCAGGGCAGGATATAAGTTTTGCTTCCCTTTTAAAGATGGACAACTTGAAGACCATGTACGGAGCAACGGAAAAAATGGACACGACTGAGAGCATGGATGTCTCAGTCAATAAACAGGATAGTACAGTGACAGACACTAGGTCAGCCGTTGTGAAAGCAGATGATGTAAGGAGTATCGAGGGGCCATTTGATAATCCTCTCTTGCACGCTTCAGCAGACATTCAGCAGTCCTTCCAAAGAGCAACTCAGAATACCTCAGAAAAGTTATATTCAATGCAGGTTTTCTCACCGATAAGCGAGGTGGGATCGGACTCAAGTGGCACCTCGGAATCCGTGACTTCACCACCGGCGGCAGTTGTGCCTTCAGAGGATAGGGACACCCAAATGATCCCTGTCGGGGAGGGGGACGAGAACTTATTCAAGGACCTGCTGGAGTTGACCAAGAATGACAACATGGTGGACCCACTTCCAAGAATGTCCTTCAGTGTGAACAGTCCCAGCAACCTGAGTCAGTTGCTGAACAGCCAAAGTGCTGCAAGTGTCTCAGTGGGGATTTCCAGCCCCGAGTCACAGGACCTCAATGAGGAGGAAGGAGAGGACGACGTCTTCAACAGTAAACCCGAGCCCAAAGATGCTTCCCCCAGCATTTTAGCTGGACTTTTGACCAAACAGCCGCGACAGGCAACTGATGGTGCCGAGTGCCCTTCCATGGAGTTCCAGCAGAGTCCGAGTAGCATGACCTTCATGGGTATGTCTGTCACCAAGGTAGACCCCATGATGTCGGGGGCCATTGGTCAGCTGCCGGACGACATCGCAAATTTCTCATTGGAGTTTTGTCAGCCAGTGATGGACCAGGTGGCATGTGACGCCATAGCATCCATAGGGGGTGACTTTTATCTGCCAGAATCAATGGACAAAAGTGCCACTTACGAGGGTGCCACCCTTTCGGAAATCAGTGACTTGGAGGAAACGGGCCTCATGCCTGGCCCCAATGACCAAGGATGCAAAACGAGTCCCAAAGGACTCTCAAATGTCTCGCCTGTTCCCCCGCTGGTGCCAAATGGCACGATGCAGAGCCGCACACAACAAGCCGTGCCGTACCAGCTGGAGCAGTCAAACAGCTCGACACCGACACATCAGGAACAGATGAACGTCACCGAGAGGATATCTCAGTTGGAGATCAAGGACAGTAGTGGGGGTTCCAAGACCAATGAAACCGTCGATGCACCCATACTGCACGCTCTGCTCCTCAATAGCAGAGGGAACAGCTCCACAGAGAAACCTAGGGGTCAGCGGCCACCCCCACTGAACCCCAATGGTCTGAACAGTATCAATGAAGTTCTGGGCCCTATCACCCCTTCCACTAAAGCAGCAGTAGAGGATGTGGACTCGTTAATTCAGGACTTTGATGAAGTGACCGGTACTAATAGGGAGGATGCGTTCCCCCCTGTCAACGGCAACAATAACATGGTGAACCAGGAGAAATTTGTTTTGCTGCAACAGTTAGATGAGCAGCGCCAGCTTATGGCAGAGGAGCACCGGCGGCAGCAGCAGATTCTGATGGAAACCCAAGTCAAGCAGCAGAAACTGCTGGAGGAGCAGCGCCGACAGCTGCTTGAAGAGCAGCAACGCCAGCTGCCTAATCAAACACTGCAGCAGGCGCTCATGCATAAGCAAATCCAGCATCAGATGCATCGGCAGCAGCAACAGCAGCAACAGCAGCAACAGCAGCAGCAGCAGATCTTACTGGCCCAGCAAACCGGTGGAATGCAGAGACTAGGTGTGCAGGCAAACAATGGCATGCACAATTGTGTCTTGGGCGCAGAGGATCGGCAGAGTCACTCGCAAAGCATGCCAGAGTTTGCCGGCCAGCAGACCCTAACAGTGTCAGCAGCGCTTCCAGTTACAGGCCATAATGGGCAACAGCCACACATGCAGCAGTACTCTGCCTCTCCCCCTCAAGGCATCACGGATCCTTTCAATGCTCAACAGCAGCAACAGCGCCTGCAGCAGCGTGGGAGCCCACCTGTGATGGGAAGCCCTCCCTCTATGGGCAGCTCACCAACCACGCAGCAGTACGCAACGCAGCAACACATGCTCCAGCAGCAGCAGCAGCAACAACTACACCGTCAACAGGCAGTGCCAGGTCACCCACGGAGTCAGGCGCAGTCGACCTACTGCAGGCCCCAGCAGCAAAGCACCAGGATTCTTCAGGCGCCGCAGGAGCAGGCCAACACCAACTCGCTGTTGTTCCAGAATCTGCAGTGGGGCAGCATGGATCCTTCACTGCCCCATCCAGGTAACAGTATGACAAGCAGGACCATTGAGCAGTCTGATCTAGATTTTGGACTGGCAACCAATCACTTGCTGCAGCATCAACAATAATCCGAGTTTAATGTTTTAGCGCTCAAGTTACTTGCAATTTCATGGTTGTCTCAAACAGAGTATGGAATCTTCAAGGCATAACAGATCTTCCAACTGTCAGATCAAACTAATAATCCTCCTATGACTGCAAGGGTCAAAATCTTGATATACTTGCCAAGGTATACGTAGTGCACTTAAAAGTCAAACACTGTCAAACCTTATGTGTAGTAAGTACATTTATTGTTCAAAATAAGTGGGCTGTTTTTGATTGTAAAAGCATTGTATTGGTGAGGGAGGTCAAAATGACAGTAAAAACCAGTCAAAAATTCCCCTGTGTGCATATTTGGGTCAACAGTCAAAACGGGCAGTTGACTGGTTTTGACCTCTATAGCTACTTGCCACTAAAGTTCAGCTAAAATAGCAGGGTTAATGGTTGACTTTTACACGGAACTCATAAATCTGGTCAGGGTGAACACACCTGTTGTAACTCTTGTCACAGCATTACACTCTGGTTGGACATTGTCATGCCTTGGAGAAATCATAATTGAAAGACATTTGACACTGAGCTGACTACTGGTCTTACGTTGGTGCATAAATCAAGGTGGCGTTGACATATCACAATAACAGTTTGTAAAAACAATGTGACCTAAATTTAACAGATTGTAAAGAGAGACGAGTAGTTGCCATAGAAATAAAGACCCAGAGAATGCAGGCAGAGAATACCAAAACCCGCAAGGCTAGCCTTGAAGTCCAAGCTACCAAAGGCCCATGGTTCAAGGTTGTTCGATCAAGAGGTTAACCCTAACCTTCCCAAATCCTCCAAAATCCTCTTTGCTAAAGTGAAGGATTTTGGAGGATTGAGGTTATTAGACATACTTGCCTTTCCATGGTCCATGTACATCCATGTTTGTTGTAGTGATTGCTTGGGTCAGTGGACACTGTTTATTGCTCCATGCATGCAGGATTCAGGTTATGTGTAAGCAAATGGGCCTAGGGAGTTAGGGTTAATTAAACCTAATGTGTTTCCTAGCTATCAGATACTAAAACTATTTCGGGTTAGACTATTTGGGTTTAAGTTTTCACTGGTTGATGGCCACATTGATCATACCTACAACAGTGCATTTGATAACAACAGCCATATTGGGGGTTGTTGCAAGCACAAGTCTATGAGAACCAAATTGAGGCTCATGACCAACATGGTCTGGTGCCTTCGATATGGTGATTTCGATCAGGCCTTCCGGGAACTTGGACAATGAGACCTGTCTGCATTCTCTGGATCTTTATATTCATAATTGTGGCCCGATGCAGGCACAGGCCTGCAAAAAACACAAAGTTGAACGATTGCGAGTATTTAGTGGCCTTGGATGTACATATTGAAGTGCATTTCTTACCTAATGTATCTTCGCGTATGTTGACAGAATGATTTAAATTTGTCTTTAGTGACATTCTTCCTTGGTTAAGCAGTGTTTTTTCCCCCCATTTGGATATATATACAGAACCAAGATTAGATTAAACTGTGAGTATCGTCTGACAGTTCATTTAACATTTATGGACATTGTCTACACGATAACAACACTTTGAAACCAGAATTTGTTGAATGAATGAGCAGTTTCGTACTCTAGCGTTTAATCTACTCTTGATAGAACATGCATACTACAGCAGTTATGGTTGACGTACATACAGTGTTGTGTTAGCCCATTCAGTGTCACATTCAACAATTATTCAGGTATTTTACAGGCAGATTTATAACAGAGGTATGGCATTGCAAGAGAGCCATTTCATCCAGATTTCTCTGCCAGTAATGAGCGAAGTATGGTCTATTTACTTCAGATATTATGGTCAGATATGTTTCTTGTGTAGGAGTATGGTTCACTCGTTTGTATTTCATTTGTAAGTTACAAACTCGACTATTGATTTGTTCTTCCTGTTGATATAAAAAAAGAAAAGAAAGTCTCGTTTTTTTTTTCAAATCAGATTCAGTATTTTGTAAATATTATTTGACGTGCCTTTTTCTTCTTAGATTGGGATGATTCAATGGTTGCTATGATACATGCAGGGTTTTACACAATTGTAAGAGGCTCATTTTTGACAAGAAATAAAGGAATTCTTTTTTATTTTGTGTGACACAATCTGTTAATAGTCATCACGTTATTCAAACCCTGATATTTTGTAACATGTACATAATGTGTATAGTACTTTGTAGTTGGCAATTTCACATACATGTAACACACATAATGATCTCCGTGCAGTTAAGTAATACAAACGTGCGTCACAGTTCAGAATGTGATACACATGTATGTATGACTCAACCAATACACAATCTCCGATTCTTTGCCTTATATCTCAACGGCATTCATGCCATACAAATTGTTGCAGCTTAACGGGAACAGGAGTCGATTTCATCGAGCTGCTAAGCAGAGAATTTTGCTAAGCAAATATTTTTTTACTAAGCATTATAAAAACAGACTACCATGAATTTCATGTGCACGTTTGGCTGGTGAACAAGACAATCTCCTCAGCAAATCATAGTGTAAGCCAGGATTTGGAAATAAGGGGTCCAAATTTGTTATTGATTAAAAAACAGGCTGTCCAAATTGTTCAACTTACTATACTTCCTCGTGCATATTACAAATAAAACGGGGTGTCCATTTAGCGTCCAAAAGACACCCAAAGGTATTGCTGGCTAATACTATGAAGCAAGTATTTCTGGTGAGCAGTTTTCTCTGCTGAGCAGCTCTATAAAATTGGCCCGAGACCTTCATCACAGATTGGCCATTTTGGTTTTCTAATACACAAGTCACGCGATCAAAATGAGGCTCATGTATAAAAATAGAGTGGTGCCTTTGCCTCCAATATATTTTGTTCATGGTGATGTGTGATTAGCAGTCTGGGAACCAGACCGGAATGATTTGCAGCGTGATAGAGGTCTGTCGATAGACATTATTCATTGACGTCACAAACTGAAGAGCGCCCTCACTCAGTGGTCAAATAAGTTCG
This sequence comes from Zoroaster sp. YZ-2022, assembly GCA_029582265.1. Classification (NCBI taxonomy): domain Eukaryota; kingdom Metazoa; phylum Echinodermata; class Asteroidea; order Forcipulatida; family Zoroasteridae; genus Zoroaster; species Zoroaster sp. YZ-2022. Next base: position 6,620,125 of record CM055821.1, on the reverse strand, counting down.
CTCATTGGTTCGTGTATGCCCGCTGCATGTACGCATGTAGGTGTGGCTAGAATATGCGCAGCGCGCATACATGAACCAGTGATTGACCATCTTTAGCCTCTTAGCGAGGGCGCCTTTCAGTTTATGACATCATGAGCAAAGAGTGTTGAGCATGTAATTACCAATCGTTTGTTAATAACCAGACAATTATAACTCTTCGTATATAATATAACCGTGAAATTAATTCGAAATTTGTGAACCTTTAAGATATGAGAGCATCTTTTATATTAATTGCTTCGTAAACCGTATTTCTGAGAATTTTTTTTGCTTTCTTTCTTCAAATCATTGAATTAATGATTTGTGCAAAAAAAAATAATACTCACTGCCCACCAGCTGTTGTTGCCTCACACAATGTTTGATTAAGAAGAAAAAGGACCAAATTGAATTATTTGTACATTATGTCCATTATGATTGACAATTTTTGTCTCTCGCGTTTGTATCTCTCAGCTTCGAGGGAGCCCCACATCCCCCGGATTGGAAAAAATATTTCCTTTGGTTTGGACATCTATCCGTTGTTAGAGCCAGATCATTTTATGTACAAGTATTGCATTACTGTTGTCTCCTTGACTAATTAACATATTTTGTGAAAAACAAAACATTTTAGAAGTTTTTACTGCTGAATTTTAACGAATGTAAACATTTATTACGGGCTCATCATTTTTTGTCCTCTGACAAAGCTATTTTTAAAAAAGAAGAAGATATTTTGCTGATTTTTAACCATCGTGTACGCAAAATTAACTTTTGGTTAATATACAAATATGAATTATTGAGATGAGATTAATCTTGGTACCAATTATATATATATTTTTTTTATACAATTTTTATTTTTTTTTTCAAAATGGCTGACACACTGCTTTTATGCAGCTGCAATTGTTCATGCAGCTGATTTCAACGACACCATCGTCATTGTTTTTTTTGTATAGTATTCAGTTCTTCAGTCTGCAGACTGGATGTATAAAAAATTATTGAATATTTGGCGGAAATTTACAGCAGTTGTTTACGTACGTTAAACTGGAAATTTGTTATTTTGACAAGTCTTTATCCAATCACAAATCAAATGTTATGTACATTACAGGTCAGTGGTAAAGAGTATCACTGTTTTTTTTGGTATTTTTTTGTTTGTTGGGGTGTTTGTTTTTGGGTTTTTTTGGGGGGGGGTTGTTTTTGCCAATTAAAACAAATTATTATGGCATTTTCTCAATAACAGGACAAGCAGAATGTTAAAGCAACATCCCAACTTTGTTGGTTGTTGATTGTCATCCCTATAATTAGATTCAGTCGATTACTCCCTAATTTTTAAATTTTTCAGTTCTGGTCAAATTACATGCCCAGATTGATTCAGTTAATCCCCCTTGGCCAGTAAGGTTACCACAATGCATTATTCATGTGAAGGTTAATTTTTTTTTTTTTAAATGAATTTATTAACATTTTATATTTGGTTGGCATTAAGTACTGAGAAATCATGATCATAACATTTTATTTTAAAATAATAATCCATAATGTTTGTAATTATACATCAGATGTGTGTCATTTAAGTGTTGTGAATTTTGGAAAACAGCTCTTCATGAAATTACATTACACTCCGAGAGGTTGCAGCAAGTTCTAGAAAATTCTTTAAAAAAAATTACTTCCCCCGTGCAGAATTAGTGCTTAAAAATGAAATTTTTTGAAATCCTAGATTTCACTCAATTTAAGTTAGGCCAAAAAATAAAGTCTCCGGTTTCTGGTCTCCACGCGTGTCTGCATTTTTAATTTTTTTTTCTTTTTTTTTCTTTCTTTTTTGTTGTTGCTATGAAACAATGTCCAATTGAATCCATTGCTGGATCGATTGGAATTCTGCCGTGGTGTGCAACTTTTTCACATAGGGGTATGAACGTTTGCCCGATTTGTGAGGCCTCTGTTAGCCACCATACTTTGTATATGGGAATTTGGTCCCCGCATATACAATGTATCACGTATTTCCCTGTTGGCAAAAAAAAAAGATGGCCGAAATAATTTTTTTAAACTCGTCACCGCACCGATTTTGAAGCCGCCTGATGACCAGAAACTGGAGACTTTTTCTTTTTGGCCTTATACATATAAAGATATAAAGTAAATTAAATTTTACATTTAGATTGCAGTGATTAATGTACACATATCAGCATGTAATGTAAAAAAAAAAAAACCAGTACATGCATTTTCTAGTGTTGAATATAGTTTTGTAAATTTTTCTTGTACATAACTGAAAACAAACTTTTAAATATCAAATTGTGTGACTGAAAAAAATCTATTATAGCATCTGATGTCAAATTCATTAAGGGGAAGCTAACATCTACAGCTGTAATTTTGTGTATTCTTGTTTTTTGGGGTTTTTTGGGGGTTTTTTTTTTGGTTTTTTTATTTCTTCTCGGGGCTTTGCTTTCCATCCTTTAGCCAAAATGTGTGGTCATTGAGAATAATCCACTTATTATTAACCATTGTTTTTATATCATCATAATTGTTTCCATGGGAACAGAGGTTTGAAATTTTACTTTTTGCAAATTAGGACGTAATAATAATGAAACTTATAAAGCGCCATCTATGATACAGATGCTGTTAGTACCAGGATCCATTGTCAGGAACACTGCTTTAAGACTGAATTTTGAGCTTACAGACACTATTTTTTTCTGCTTTCGGGTTCAGCACAGAATTTGTGTGCATGGCCGTGTGGGTATTAGAAAATCCTTAGTTACGCCAACTGTGGAAGGAAGACTGAAAGTTGTTTGTACTCATGCGCACAAGCAACAATTCCTTGTTTAACCTGTGAAATGCACTTGCATTAAGTACAGAATGGTCTGCTATATTGAGCACAGATTTTTCACTAACATCAAGCAGAGCCGTGAAGTATACGGCCCAGTCTTTTAACCCATCATTCTTAATTTGACGTAATGTTGCATGTGCATGCATTATGAACATGCATTGCATTGTGCGGTTACGGTCTGTGCGTCCTCGGTTGCCTGTCTGTTGGTTATGTCTGTGTAACACATACTGAAGGTGTTTAAGACATTTGTTATTTGTCATCAGTTCTTCTTTATGGCATTCACTTTAAAATGACACTTAAAAAACCCTAACCACCCCCAAACCATTCAAACTCCAACAGCAGGGTTTGTTTGATTTTGATGGACTCGGTACTGTATAGCCCAGACAGGGATACTTTACATGGGGCCAGGTGTGTCCCAATTCCAGCTAAGTCCAACAGTTGAGTGGTAGTGTTGTGCATGGTGTTGGATTTTGATGCACTCGGTACTGTATAGCCCAGACAGGGATACTTTACATGGGGCCAGGTGTGTCCCAATTCCAGCTAAGTCCAACAGTTGGGTGGTAGTGTTACTGCATGGTGTTGGATTTTGATGGACTCAGTACTGTATAGCCCAGACAGGGATACTTTACATGGGGCCAGGTGTCCCAATTCCAGCTAAGTCCAACAGTTGGGTGGTAGAGTTACTGCATGGTGTTGGATTTTGGGGGATTCAGGAAGCTTCTTAGCCAAAAATAGCTAGGGGGGGTTAGGGTTAAAGTGAACTGTGAATTTGGAAGAAGAGAAATGCATATTGACCCTGATGCTCTGGACAGCTTTTATCCAATCACATCATTTACGTTAAGCCCCACTGTATGTCAAATCCATAGCGTATTGTGTAACAGACACAGTGGTACGTGTTTGTTATATAACCTTTCAGCAATCAGTCCTTGTAAAAAGAGACCACCTATATATTTTCCAAACATAAAAAGATACAATACAAAAAAAAACTACATTTTCTGTGTTTTGTTTTTATCTGAGAAACCATTGTATTATGTGTTTATATATATTTTTTGTATTCATTATTTTTCTACTTTGGACATAGTTCTAAACAAAACCTTGAAGAATGATTTCAAGACCTCCTCCACAAGGCTCTGTCCTCAGTGACTTCCTGTCTTTACCTATGCCTGTACTTCCTTCCTGCCGGGAAGGCTAGCTTTAGCTGAAGCCTTTAATCTGCAGCTTCTTTGATTAGATCTCTTTGTCCTTTCAATTTGTCCTCACCACACATGATGGAAAGCTCATTAAGCATGGATGGCCATAGATTGACCAGTGATAATCATTGATGCATTTTTGTCTGTATACAGCCATTATAATGTATGTGTACTTCACTTTTGTTTTAACCCTAACCACCCCATATCCTGCAAAGTCCTCCAAGGGGCACTTTTTTTGGAAAAATTCAGCACTGTTGGAAACTGGTACTTTCACCTCTTCAAATGGGGCAAAATTACTACCTGGCAAGGAGTACAGGCCATAAGTGCTGAATATGAAAGATCAACAAAAATGCATGGTGCATTTTGAAGATAAGGGTATGTTTCCAAAAGTGCACTGATGGATTTTGGAGGATTCAGGAAGGTTCCTAGCCAGAATACCTAGTGGGTTAGGGTTAAAGGGACAATATCGTCGCAATCAGAGCAGACATTCAAACAGGGCATGGAATCGGTGTCCAAGTTTAAGATGAACACATTGACTGAAAATGACTGGCTCATTTATGCAGCAGCAACAGTAATATGACCTCATCATGTGGGGTATTATTTTCAGTCACTGAGTTAATCTAAAACTAGCACTCCAATTCCATGCCCTGTTGATCACGAGGATACTGTCCTTTTAACCCTAACCTTCCCAAATCCTCCAAAATCCTCTTTGCCAAAGTGAAGGATTTTGGAGGATTGAGGTTATTGGGCATACTTGCCTTTCCATGGTACATGTACATCCATGTTTGTTGTAGTGATTGCAAGGTCAGTGCTTGGGTCAGTGGACACTGTTTATTGTTCCATGCATGCAGGGAGGGTCCCTGGCCATGTACATGTATCACAGATGAGAAACACATGTGTGCATACATGTCATGTGCTTGCTTTACTACTGAAGGATTTTGGAGGCTTCAGGTTATGTGTAAGCAAATGGGCCTAGGGAGGTAATGAATAAAAACAATCTGAAAAATATTTCTTAATTTTCTTGCGGACAGTTTCACAAGTTGTACCTATCTTTTGATTCCCTCACAAAGTATGGATGCATGTACAGCCATTATGTCAAAGGATGTATACTTCAAAATCAAAAATTTGTTCCAAGAATTCTTGTTGGGTTCAGGACTTAGATGGTCAAAGCAATGATCGGACATAAGATGTCGAGATTCGTTTTTAGTTGAGCTTCAATAAAAGCAAAAGAGAATATCACGGTTTTTGGAACACTGCTGAAATTTACTTTTGGGTTGAATTTTTTTCCATACTCTTCCACTTTGGTATGTCTGGTTGATAATTTGTTTTTTCTATATTGAGCTTCATTATTTTGTCAGTAGATTTACCCATGCGCATGTTTACTTAGCTAAGAGCATTCACAAGACTACAACACCACTGGTACATTCGCTATATGCATGGATATTTTATGTTAAACATGTCTATACAAACCAACCTGTAACAATCTATAAATAAATAACTATATTTCTGAAAATAAAAAAAAGGTTCAAATACAGGGATAGTTTATGAACTTAAAGGAACCATATCATCACGATCAGGGCAGACTTTCAACGGGGCATGGAATCGATGAACACAGTGACTGAAAATTACTGGCTCATGTACAGTATGTATTATTTCCAGTCACTGAGTTAATCTAAAACTAGCACTCTGATTCCATGCCCTGTTGATCATGACGGTATTGTCACCTTTAAGTCAGCATCAATGAGTTAGAGTTTACAAGATCTCCTGTCAGTATTTTGCTTTTTGATTGAATAATCTACAATTTTACAGAGCCGCTAAGCAGAGAATTTTGCTAAGCAAACATTTTCACTAAGCGTTATAAAACAGACTACCAACCAAAGTGCACTCATTTTATGTGAAAGTTTGGCTGGTAACCAATCAAATCTGCTGAGCAATTATTTCTGGCTAGTAGCTCTGTGAAATTGACTACTGGTGTTGATGGATGATATTGTATAGTCACCATATTCACTCACCATCTATCTAAATAGCTGTACACGGCCAATTGCCAATGCTGTATACAACAAGACAGATGTATTATGTTAATGTCGTTGAGTCTTAACTCTTGTATGTTGTATATATAAGTAATTCAGTGACACCATGTGAAATTCTCTATTGAGTAGTAATCAGTTCTGAAAAGAAACGGAGGTTACAACTCAATGTTTCGATCAGTGTGCTCTGATTGTCTTCAGGAGAATGCCGCTGCTTAAGTAGACTGCTGGAGGATCATGCGATGACTGGATGCTGGAGGATGGGCGCACCGAACTCAAGTTCTGGTGTTGCCAGCAGCAGGGTGTGGGTTCGAGCCCCGGTCGTGACACTTGTGTCCTTGAGCAAGGTACTTAACCATGGAGTGTCGTGGCCGAGCGGTCTAGCGCACCGAACTCAAGTTCTGGTGTTGCCAGCAGCAGGGTGTGGGTTCGAGCCCCGGTCGTGACACTTGTGTCCTTGAGCAAGGTACTTAACCATAATTGCTTCGTCCTTCGGATGGGACGTAAAGCCGTAGGTCCCGTGTGTTGTATAATGCACGTAAAGTGGATTGTCGTGCGGTCTAGCGCACTGAACTCAAGTTCTGGTGTTGCCAGCAGCAGAGTGTGGGTTCGAGCCCCGGCCGTGACACCTGTGTCCTTGAGCAAGACACTTAACCATAATTGCTTCTCTCCACCCAGGGGTTAAATGGGTACCTGTGAAGGCAGAGATGGTTTGCTCTATATGCGCTAGAAATGGCAGCAATTGAGCTGTATACTCCCCAGGGAGCTGAGATGGTTTCAGGAATGATTTATGAGCCTTATGAGCCTTATGAGCAGGGATAATAATATAATGCGCCTTGAGCGCCACTTAGTTGGTGGATACGTGCGCTATATAAATCTATACATTATTATTATTATTATTATTATTAATTGCTTCGTCCTTCAGATGGGACGTAAAGCCGTAGGTCCCGTGTGTTGTGTAATGCACGTAAAAAAGAATGCGCCTTGAGCACCACTTAGTTGGTGGATACGTGCGCTATATAAGTCCACACATTATTATTAGTATTATTATTATTATTATTAGAATCCTAGAAGGGGGGGGAGTCGACTTAAGCAGCAGCATTTCCCAGAGCATACTGATTGAAACGTCGAATTGTTACCTCCAGTTCTTTTCAGAACTAATTACTACTCAATAGAGAATTTCACATGGTGTCACCGCAATTAGTCTTACTTATCCTCTTCACCATGCAAAGCTACAAGTTTTACCTATAAGTAATTCGTCTGTGCATCTGTCAATCGTTGTCCCCAGTCCTTCATCTCCTGTGCTGCCCTAGGTCTGATCTGGGGGGAGGGGGGGGGGGGGGTTGTGGTTCATGTAAAACATAATTTGTGGAGAGTTCTGTCGTTTTGTTTGTATGGGTTCCCCAGCCTGAGAAATGTGGCTTTCTGAGTGCCCAATGTATAAGGGTATGGTTCGATTCAAGTGTGACTATTCCTCAGGGTAGATGTGGGGTGGCCTGACAGTGGGGTATAGGGACAACAATTGATAGCTACATCATAGCCTTCATTCTGCTCTGATGCTCGTATGAAGATGTAGGTAAACTTACATAATGTATTTATCTTACATAAATGTGACTGGCTCTGGCAAAACCCTAAACTTGGACCCAATTTTCAAAAGTGAGATTTTAGTATAGTTTGATTCTCTAGATCTTCTTTCATTTGACAACAGATTTGTAGGAATCAGGGGTGGAAAAAATCTGAAGTTAGAAATCGGAGGAAAAAAATCAGATTTTTTTTTTTCTCTCTGATTTCTACATATCTGGTATCAAATGAAAGAGGAAAATCTAGAGAATCAAACTAGACCAAAATCTCACTTTTGAAAATTGGGTCCAAGTTTAGGGTTTTGCCAGAGCCGGTCACAAATGGAGTTGCATTTAGGGATTAGTTTAAGTATATTGTCCTTTCATGATCGATCATGTTGTTGTTATTTTCACCACCTGTATAACACAAACATGTTTATATTTTGACAAGCTGTAGAGGCGGTTTTCTTCAGTGGCAAAATATGTAATTCATTACCGTTATGATAGCATATGGCCATAACATATCACTGGTGTTCAGGAAGCAAGGGGGCCAATGTATAGACCCGCTAAGCACAGAATTTTGCCTCATATATACATAACAGCAAAAGAAACGTCACCCCCTAAATTTTGATAAGTCTGAGAACGTGTTTAGCTTATGTGTCCTCGGACGTCATGCATGACGAATTTTGAGGTCAACCAAATTTGCCACATTGTGTTCGTGTTACACTCCATACTCATAATATTCTTCATTAAACAAATTATATTAATTATAAAATGAAAATAATAAATATTTTTAGGGGTGACGTTTCTTTTGCTGTTATGTATATATTGTTGCTCAACATTACTTTAAAAAACAATTTGAATGGAAATGTAAGCATGGAGATTATGTGAAATGCGCTATATAAGAACTAAATATAAATATAAAGTAAGACAGGTAATACACAAAATCTGCTTAGCATTTTTTTTTCCTGCTAAGCATGTTTGATTTCCTGCTTAGCAGCTCTGTGAAAATCATTTTCGCCCGTCTTGTCACCCGTTCGAGACAACCGTTATTGATGGTTTGTTAGCATGTCTTTGGCGTCAGCCGTAACTCGCTAGAAGTTGATTTGTAATCGAGAAACACTTTTGGAAATTAACAGGGGGGGGGGGGCTTGCTATCTTAATCCAATCGCATTGATTGAAATTAATCGGATATTCCTAACGTAACAAGATTGAGCTTGTTTTTATTATCAGTCTGACTGATACAAATGTTCAGTTATTTTTTCCTGGTCTGTTGTTTGTTTGTCCAGGGTTTCGTAATTTTTTTTAAAGATATATTTTACCCATCTTACTTACTGTATATTAAACAACATGCAAGAGTTCATTTAAAAAAGTTACCGACTCGTTATTTTTCGAAATACTTGATGATATGGGTGTGTTACAGTACATAACAACAGATATTCGTTACATATCATGCATTTCTCTACACACAGTTGCGTTAAAGAAACACTAAATTCAAATTAAATTTCCTTTCATATTACGGTAAATCCTGAAAAGAAAAAAAATTGTGTTCCCCTTTATCGTATTTTAAAAACAATTCCTGGGTTTGTATAATAAATTGTAGATAATGTGTAATACACGTGTATATTATAAATATGACAAAAAAACTGATTGTACATGTATTGTGTATTCTTCCGTCCTATTTCCTCTGAATCACTGGTGATTGGAGTATACAGTAATTTGTAAGATGACAAATTAAAAACATTTTTCCTCTTCGTATTTTACTCTATCTGTGCTTCAGGGACATACTGTTTAACTGTATTAATTCAGACATATTGTGCCTCCCCTACTGATGGGAGTGAATTTTGTTCATTTCGGCTACAAGGCTGTATATTATGTACATTATGTTCACGTTTTCTTTCGAGTTATTACCGCCTTAAGGATTTTTTTTTTTTTTTTTTTTTTTTTTTAGAAAATTTTATATATATATATAATATTCTATTGCCATTTTGTTCTATTGGGTCACAGAAATGTAATGTAGGACTGCGTGCATTTGTGGATCCATTTCTATTATATATCATTTAATCACATATTATTATGCTTTGATTCAGTAGATTTCTCACTGAAGTAAAGACAAGACAATGTTGTCAACTGGATCATTTCCTATTAAATTATACAAGCATGCTCAATTCTGTCCTGATTAACACGCCCATCCAGACAGTACACTTCCTCATCTGAATCTCTTGGATGTCTATTTTCTATTTTCCATTTCAAAAGCGATTATTATTTCTTCCAACATTTCAAGGAGTGACTTTTCCCCACTTGATTATTTCAACAACAACAACAACAAAAAAATGAAGGAATATATTTCCGTTTTAGTAGATTATACTATGTGTGTGTTTGTTCTTGATTATGTCTGCACCGGTTTATTTCTATTGTCATTGTGTGTCCTTTTTCAATTTAATTAATGTGAAGTAATGTTTGTTAGATGAAAAAGCCCAGAGTACAGTAATCTTGTTCAGGTGTTCTTGTAAATAATAAACTAATTATTCTGATTTTTTTTTGTTTTGTTTTTAATACATGCACCCTGTTGTTCAAAAGGTGAACTGACGATTTAATAAAATGGATAATGTAAAAACATTATGTTGTGTATGTTGATTGTATCTCATTATTATTGCCTTCATCAGGCGTGGCTTGCTTCATAGCTGATTGGTTTGTAATTAATTTTGTTTGGCGATCTTATGATTTGGGGTTTTGTGTCGAGGTGGGTGGTGGGACAAATTCACAGACAAATGCCATTCTGAAATGATATTATGAAATGAGACTGCATCCGGTTGGATTGTATTTCATTATATAAATAGATGATTTAGTTTCTGCTGTTTTTGAGAAAGAACCCGCTAGGTTCCAAACGTAAGGCAAATAACATTTATAACATTGATTTTGCCTACTTAAAAATCAAACAATTTAGTAAAGCACTAGACATTTTGACTACAAACCCTTCTGAATCCACCAAAATCAATCGACATGCACTAAAAAGTCACCCCAGTTGTTGGACTTTGATAGAATTGGTACAGTGGCAAATGCAAAGCATTCATGGCTTGGCTACACACGGTCCTGAATCCAACAAAATCAGCCAAAGTACTTTTTTCCCTAAATTCTACATTTCAGAGATACAACATCAGAATGCATTGTCACTATTTTCTCGTGAACGACACGGCATAATAAGCGGACACTTTTACAGGATGTTTTTTGTGTATATCTTGTTGAAATTTAACTCATTCTACAAGAGTTGAAATCTGTGCCTATAAGGCCCTGTATAAAATCATTCACTCGTAGATGACAAGTCTCATGACGGCCTAACGCGAGAGAAACATGCATTTAAAGCAATCACACTTTTTTCACGCATTCAAAAGAAAATATCGTTTTAAGGCCTACGCCTCTACTCTCCCCCCCCCCCCTCCACCCTTCTCACCACCACCGCAAATATTTAGTGATTTGGAGATGGGTACTTATGAATATTTTTAACATCATAAGCTTATACTTGTATTGACAAAAACGAACATTTACGTTGAGTTGTTTTGCCCTGAAAATTGCTTCACGCCGTGTAACTTTTCTTTTATGCTAGTTTAAAACCCTGCGACGTGCCATGACACTTATACGAACAGCGCGGTTGCATCGCGCTAAATTTTTTAGTAGGTGTGAAGGGGCGCTATAACTTCTGTTGTGTTGAACCATGGAGGTAGAACACTACCAACTCCCAATGGTTTTAACAGATGCCTAGAGGTCCTCTAGACCCTAGACAACAATTTGAAGCAACAACAAAAATGTAAGGGCCCTTTAGGTTGATGTTTATTTTAGTTCTGATAACTCTTTTTCCCCTACCATAAAATATACCCTATTAAAAATATTATGTGTACCCATAGCAGTTATAGGAATAAACATCTCTCACCCTCTGGCTGATGGCTCCAGTCTGCCTGGAATCATGTTCTGGCACACCATAGTGGGTAACTGATAGCTTTTGATAAGCCGCTCAGAGCCGAAGTCAATGGCCTTGTGTTGACAGATGGGATTAGGATTTGTACACGGTCCTATGGGACCATGCAGGATTTGTACACGGTCCTATGGGACCATGTTTTTTGCAGTAGGATTTTTTGGGTCAAGGGTTCAAAGCAGGCTAATGGGAATTAACCATGCTATTTGGGTATACTTCAACAGTGAACTTACGGAATTTGAGAAATTTGGGGTGAGAATCAACGGAGTAATTAAATTTTGTTTACAAACCTACTAACAAAAATAGCGTCATGGCATGTCGCAGGGTTTTAAGTGGATCATGGACAGAGGGCGCTATATTGAAACTCGACCGGCGACGATTTGGAAAAGTGCTGTCTGTGTTGTTGAGGACTGAATTGAGAAAATAACGACCCGAAATCAAAACTTTGAATCATTAACTTCCATTTGTAAGTATTCTGGACAAAATTAATCCCTAGCAAAATATTGCTAGTACAGTGGCAAGGGAAGTTTTTTCCTCATGAATAAAGAAATTAACATTCGTTTGGATGGTTTTCTTTCGAACAGGAATATCTCCAAACGCTATCCAGCAAGTTAGAAAAATAATTTACGGATGAATAAATAAATAAATACCAAAAAGACATCTTATAATATCAAGAATCTCCATGTTTCTTTTGAACAGTTCTCAAACATTTCTGAAATTCCTTAACTTAAGATTTTATGTATAAAGATTTGCATTGATTTCTACGGGAATGTATTCCGCACCTCTTTTCAAGTTAGTTTAATAAAAAAAAATTTAAACATTAAAAAAAACAAGAAACGTTAACAACGTCATCGACCAATCAGACCATGGTATACTTTCCCGCCAGATTTATCCATATTCAAATTTTGCAGCCAGATGCATCAATTTACAAGGGCGCCGTACACGTATATATAAGGTGGGTATACCTCCATTCTAGGGCCAATACACTGGACTCCCTCCGTATCCTTGGCCCTATCCCCACATGTACAAAAAAAGAGGCTATTCTTCAACTTTTGATCTATTAATTATTACAATCTAAAATTTTGTGATAAGGTAAGCTTGCCCAAGCAGACACTTTTGGCATAAAATTTACTATTGTGAGATCAGTAATTTTGGTGAAATTTAAATTTTATTATTATTTTTTTTTTTTTCAAAAATGTTTCAACAATTTCATGAAAGTGAGATATCCCAGAATAATGGATTTTATGCCAAAAGTGTCTGCTTGGGCAAGGTTACCTAATTACTAAGTTTTAGGTTCAAATAATTAGCAGATAAAAAGTTGGATTTTTTTTTTAAATAGCTCCATTTTTGTACATGTGGGGCTAGGGCCAAGTATACGGAGGGAGTCCGGTGTATTGGCCCTAGAATGGGGCTAGGTGGGTACGAGCTACCTTGACTGTAAAATTATCAAAGAAGAATTAACTTTTCAGGCGATAAAGAATTGCAACGAACTTGAATGGCATCAATGGCTTATTTGCTTTATTATATGCGGTAGCTGCATTTGGTTGTAAATCATCCGGATTATAGGCCTATGATTACATTATCTCTGTGAACTATCGAAATGTTTCAGCACTTGTTTGTAAAACACTGCACAGTGGTTTAAAACCACGGTGACCCAGGCATCAGCAAAGTTCATCAAAATAACGGTACGAACTTTAATAAAAACCACTTGGCATTCACCTACAGCTTGACTGGACTATAAAAATGTACTTCATCGTCAAAAAATGCAAATATTTGTAAGAAATCATTATTTTCTGTTGACTATTATTGTCCAGTGGGTGCATATAACGCCCTATTTGAAAATAAAGTTGGACCTTAATAATATCATTTAGTTATTTCGCGACTGAGATGATTTTGCAAAATATTTGTTTCATTCTAAAGTATTAGAGAAGTAAAATAGCATTCAGATACTCAGAGAGACATTCAGAAAGACACAAATGGACATCATCTTTCCGACTTTCCGACTTTACTTTTCTTTCCGGAAAGAGTGAAATCGATTCGGATAAATTGTCACAGCAATGTTGGGAAATCACCCTTGATTAATCTATGCCTTGATCTACTGAAGGAAGAAATGCAACAGTTCATCCTCAATATGTATTCCAAAATTTGCCTTTTTCCTAGGATACGAACGCACGCGATGATCCTTGTAATAGTATGAGGACGATCAGAGCATACTGATCGAAACGTCGAGTTGTACCACCAGTTCTTTTCAGAACTAATTACTACTCAATTGAGATTCCACATGGAGTCACCGCAATTAGTCTTACTTATCATCCTCACCATGCAAAGCTACAAGTTTTACCTAGTATGTACATTGTAATGTGTAATTGTTCACGAGGCGATAAAATACATCAACCAATTTTGCGAGAGAGATGTTCCTGGATGTTTTTGGAAACCAAAAATAATCTGTTTGTTTACTTACAAAGTGTCACCTTTGCCCACTGGTTCCTGTTATTCCCCGTATTCCGGTTAGATTTAATAGAAAACAAAAACAAAAATAGAAGAAAAAAATGTCTTTTTGAAAGAGGATTTAAGACGAATGGATAAGTTGTCGACGTCGGAGGAGTTCGTAAGTTGGCCGGAATCAAGCAATTAATGGCTTCAGGCTATAACTACTATAATTGGTATTGTGCCGTCAGGTCATACCAACTATATGGTCATACCCAGGTCCCACAATAATAAATCTCTGGATGGTGTATGTTTTTTTGATTGTGCGAAAACTAAAATGTATACAATTATTGTGTCAACATTTTACCGCTTAATTTTCTAAAACATATAGTTTCATATGATTTAATAAAAACACAACAAAACAAAACAAAACAAAAACAAAAACACTGTTTAAAAACAGGCAATCGAACCCACCCCAACGTTGTTCACAAAACATAATTCGACATTGAGCTTCATTTGGAGTCCGTGATTAGAGAAAGAAAACAGGGGTAAGTACTTGAATTCTGGCAACGACATGAATTTGCTGAACGTACAATGTACAGAACACAGAGGGCGCTAATTAGTCGCTCGTTTTTGTCGTTTCTGGTTGAAGATGCCCTAGCTAAAATGGATTTTTCCGAGGTAAGGAGGCATGGCGGCAATTTTGTGGGCGATTTCTTTTATAGCCAAGTATTTAATCTACCAATTTATTAATAAAATAGGAAGATTCACCCAGGCCGTTAATGGCCGATTTTAAAAATGTGTAGCCGAAAATGTTTTTTTTTATTTTTGGGAGGGGGTCATTTTTAGTTGGAGTAGTCGTTCTGTATTTATTGTACTTTATTAATTGTTTTCCATATCAAAATTTATATCATTCGAAAGAGCACAAAATGGGCTACAAGACTATGGGAAATTTTATTTCAGATCACATCTAAATTTTGCATAAAAGCGTCTTTATTGTTACTTGAACAGCTGCATGAACAGTTTAGAAGCAAAATCTTGAAAAACAAATTTTGATGAAATGTCTGGGTCTTAAACCACTGTGCACTATTGTTTAAAAAAATGAATTTTTCGCCCGGATAATTGTCTCACGCATTGAAACTTTTGACCCTTGGAATCTGTTCATCTTGATTCCATCATCACGGACCAGCAAACCCATGAAAAGGCTTCTATTACTATTATACTAGAAAGGCCCGCGAAATGGATCACCTTCATACTGATTCTCTCGTTTTCGTCACAAGGTGGCGGTATTAATATTCTGCAAAATAATTCGCAGTGAATGAATTGGAAGTACATGTATAGTATAGTAGTCGGTTAATCGTGTCAGTCTTGTGAATACGAAGTGCAAGATGGCGACAGGCGGTGGACCGTTATCTTCTAAACGAACGAAAATTAACTCCACTGACCCATCATCACCATCAGAAAAGGTGAGTTGGCTCCCCATTGTTCTTAGTTTCCACTGAGTAGTTGAAAATGGCTTAAAACAAGCATGTGGAGCGAATTTAAGCAATAAACTTGTGTGGCGATAATGTCATTGGTGCACGGGAGATGATTGTATGTGTGTGAACTGACCCGGAAATATTTGTACGCAAGTTGATTGTGGCGCGACAAATCAAGTTACGCAAATTGAATAAGGAGTTTGTTTGGCACGTGTATAAATATTTGCCCAGAAGATTTAGTTTATGAGTGATCAACAAAGATTATAGGTATACTTCCGTGGAGTCTAGTTTAAAGTATTTTTGTATTTCTGTTCATTTTTTACTTTTTAAATTTTTTTTTTTTGTTTAAATTTTTTTTTTTAATCAATGTAACAAATTAAAAGTAAGTCATTATATTATAAGTTTTGTCATTTAGACCTCATTATTAACATTAAAATATGTGTATAAAGCATGTGCATTGCTAGAAATATTTCTGTTTCAATAAATTTTTGGGAAAAAATGTTGTATCCAACCACCATTTGTGCACAATGTCTATTGCATGTGTTTTAGCAGACAATGACAATGACATGACTGAGGAAGTCATATACCAAAAATGCCTGATTTTTCATGAAATAAATATCCTGGAATAATTTGAAGTATATGGCCATCATCATCCATATGTTCTCCACCTTACTGGGTAGGTAAGATTAAATTATTGGTTATAATATTGAATGAGAAAAAGTGGCGGTCGGATACGACATTCTACCCAAAGAGAATGGCAGTTGTATTCTGCATTCTTTCCAATTTTTGTATTGAAAAAAATTAACCAAGGGAGAGGGTAGAATGTTTAACTCAACTGCCATTTTTTCTTGCTCATTAAAACAAATAATGTAATCTTACCTGCTCATCAGTAAGGTGGAGGACATATGGATAATGATGGCAAAATTATTCCAGAATATTTTGTTAATGAAAAATCAGGCATTTTGGGTATATGGTCACCTTCATCTTGTCACCTTCCCCATTAACCCTAACCACCCCAAATCCTGCAAAATCCTGCAAAATCCTCCAAGAGGCACTTTTTTTGGGAAAATTCATCACTGTTGGAAACTGGTACTTTCACCTCTTCATATGGGACAAAATTACTACCTGGCAAGAAGTACAGGCCATACATGTAAGTGCTGAACGTGAAAGATCAATGAAAATGCATGGTGCATTATTGAAGATAAGGGCATGTTTCCAAAAGTGCACTGATGGATTTTTGGAAGATTAAGGAGGTTTCCTAGCCAGAATACCTAGGGGGTTAGAGTTAATGGCCAACACGGTCATGGTACATGCGCATTGGCAACTAAAATTAGCGTTTTCAGTTGAAAAATTATTCCTAAACCAATATGCTCAATATTTATATCAAATTAAAGGTCTTGATGAAAGAAATACAATGGTTTTTAAATCAAGAAAATCGGACGAGTAGTTTTTGAGGAATCCTGTTTTATTTAATCAAGTATACAGCATTCGATGAAGCGCGACTGTCCATACACTGTGTACATCCCTAATGGCAACAAAACCGTTGGATCAGCCTACACACACCGTGATACACACGCACAGCGTTTGTGCTCGTTTCCCTCATAAGAGCTTTGAAAGGGTGTAAAAAATACACTCTCCGCTCAAAACTAAACAAAATTACGGCTCAAAACTTTCACATATGATAGAAAAGAGGTGTAAAATTAATTCAGACACTGTTCTTACCTTTCAACTTGATGATTTCACCTCGAAAAAACGGTGTTTACTTTTTATCTCTTCGTAACTTCGGTTGTAGAGTAGTTATGGAGATCGAGCAAGCACGGGTATGTAAAGGAGCCCTTTGACTCAATAGGGAAACTGTTTTCAGCAGCAGGGTGTGGGTTCGAGCCCCGGTCGTGACACTTGTATCCTTGAGCAAGGTACTTAACCATAATTGCTTCGTCCTTCGGATGGGACGTAAAGCCGTAGGTCCCGTGTGTTGTATAATGCATGTAAAGTGGATTGTCGTGGCCGAGCGGTCTAGCGCACTGAACTCAAGTTCTGGTGTTGCCAGCAGCAGAGTGTGGGTTCGAGCCCCAGCCGTGACACCTGTGTCCTTGAGCAAGACACTTAACCATAATTGCTTCTCTCCACCCAGGGGTTAAATGGGTACCTGTGAAGGCAGAGATGGTTTGCTCTCTATGCGCTAGAAATGGCAGCAATTGAGCTGTATACTCCCCAGGGAGCTGAGATGGTTTCAGGAATGATTTATGAGCCTTATGAGCAGGGATAATAATATAATGCGCCTTGAGCGCCACTTAGTTGGTGGATACGTGCGCTATATAAATCTATACATTATTATTATTATTATTATTACTCGGACGCGGAGACAGCTCCGAAGTGGATGCCCTCAGCAGAGCACGGCAAATTTTACGGGCTGAATGCGCCCAATCTCGGAACACTTCGTGAAAGGCTGGGCGGGACGAGAGTGGTTCATTCATAAAAACCTAGGCTTTTGTACGTACTTCCGATTGCTATTTTATGTGTATTGTTGGATAGCTGAAACTATAAGCTTTCCAATGAGCTATTACATGTAAGATTTCGACAGGTAAAAGTAATATAATTTTTTGATTTAAAATTTTGATGTTTTTTGTTGCGGGCGATGCGCTGTGCGTGTGGAGGGCTTCGGTCAAGCACGTACGAACTGAAAACCCTACTATATAGGATTCTTCTATTTTCTAGAATACTTTTTAGAAGAGATGAAAAGTTTGAAATTCATCAGAAAAGTGTATTTTAATGATAGTTTGTACTTTCTGTACCCCCAAAATCCATAGACCCTTTTTTCAACTGGTTAGTGGTTGAAAAAATTTCAAAAAAACCTTAAAAAGTGGCAGTTGCATTTGATATTCTTTCCAAAGATTGTCAATACTTGAGACTTCAAAATCACCTATTTAACCAGTTCGCGTTGGAGGCCGTGTATACACGCAATTTTTTTTTGCACCACGGATTGGAGAGCGTCTAAACACGCCATAGGAAACTCCGGAATATTTGTATGCATGCTCGGTTGACGTGGCAATGAGCCGAGCGTACAGTGACATGCTCGGTAGATGTGGCCACGCGCTGTGGAAACTTCCATTAATTAACCCTCCTACTGTTTGACCATTTGAAACCATTCAAAATTTCCACTTACCAAAATGCCCATTGGTTTTGTACACACATGGTGATACCATTTGAACAGTGTTGGTAGCAAGCTTTACTACCATTCAAATCCATTCAAATGCATAGTGTCCATTGATTCACCATTTAGAAGTATCCAAACAAGGTTTTGTATTAGCTGTACTACCATTTGGAAAGATCCAAACAAGGTTTTGTATTAGCTGACCTACCATTCAAAACCATTTGGGGGAATCAATACTGTACACAGTTATTTCACCATTCAAAACCACAAAAGCGAATGGTTTCAAATGGTGGATCAACTTGTATGAAAAAGGTACCAGAAGTAGGAGGGTTAACGTGTTTGTGTGGGAAAAAGAAACCCGCACAGGGGCCCAGAAAAACTTTTTTATTCCCGATGCGAACTGGTTAAACCAATTTTTTTAGTTTGTTTTCTATGTAAAAACAAAATCTGTCAACAGTAATAAATATAGAACATCAAACTTTAGTTCTTTTCTCGTTGAAACCCTATTCTCCCAA
The DNA here is from genome assembly GCA_029582265.1 of Zoroaster sp. YZ-2022. NCBI lineage: Eukaryota > Metazoa > Echinodermata > Asteroidea > Forcipulatida > Zoroasteridae > Zoroaster > Zoroaster sp. YZ-2022. The sequence goes on along the minus strand of CM055821.1, from coordinate 6,600,987 downwards.
CGAGGTTACCATTAAGCCTAATTAGGAATCCCTTGAGTGACCACCACACCTTCTGCACTAGTGAGCAGCTTGGAGGAGCACATACAGTTGTCCAGTGCAATTAAAGGGACAATATCATCATGAATAGAGCAGACTTTCAACAGGGCATGGAATCGGTGTCCTAGTTTAAGATGCAAACACAGTGACTGAAAATTACTGGCGCATTTATGCAGCAGCAACGGTTAATATGGCCTTATCATGTGGGGTATTATTTTCAGTCACTGAGTTAATCTAAAACTATCACTCCGATTCCATGCCCTGTTGATCGTGACGATATTGTCCCTTTAAGAAGACTATTGTACAATATTTACAGAACTGTGGAGAATTGTTTTTTTATTATTATATATATTTATTTTAACCCTCCTACTGATAGACCATTTGAAACCATTCAAAATTTCCACTTTCAAAAATGCCCATTGGTTTTGTACACACATGGTGATACCATTTGAACAGTGTTGGTAGCAAGCTTTACTACCATTCAAATCCATTCAAATGGTTTTGAATGGTCCATTGATTCACCACTTAGAAGTATCCAAACAAGGTTTTGTATTAGCTGTACTACCATTTGGAAAGATCCAAACAAGGTTTTGTATTAGCTGACCTACCATTCAAAACCATTTGGGGAAATCAATACTGTACACAGTTATTTCACCATTCAAAACCACAAAAGCGAATGGTTTCAAATGGTGCATCAACTTGTATGAAAACGGTACCAGAAGTAGGAGGGTTAATGTTGAACTAAATGTCTGCAAATCTAAATGTCTTATTGATGTGCATCAATAAGGTTTTACTTGACACATAATGGTATCAATTAAATACAAAGACACCAGATTAAGTTAATACCAATCACCTGTACATCACCTTGCATTTTAAACTTAATTTGTACATGTGCACTCTAGAGCCTATAATGTCTACATTTATGGAGAACCAAAAGTGGACAACTAATTTTTCACTATTTTGACAGTCAAACAGCAGAATGAACCTTTTATAAAATGCGTTTTTTTCTGCTTTTAGGAAGCAGAAAATCAGAATAAACACATCAGAAATGCCGATTGTACTTTTCCACGTTTCTAGCTACTAACCGAAAAAGCAGATTGAACCTTTTGTCAAAGGCGGGCCCAAAAGTGGACCATCTGCCCCAGGTTGAAATTTATAGACAAGTCCATTCAAAGGCCACGTATGCTCTCTGGGCTTTGATGTGCTAGCCTGGCAATCAGCCAGAAGAACTTAGCAAGTGGCACATGATGATATTGTATGATATTATTGGGCATCCTTCGGGGCTGGGGTGGAGGCTAGACTTGTACTGTCTGACCAATATAAATATAGTAACCATCCTCCCCAAAGAAGCTCTCTTTTGTAGCTCCCTTCGGCGTGCGCTTTTGTAAACTTTATGTATGTCCGATCACTTGTCTAGATGGTCTAAATTTCAGTAACAAGTTCTCCTATTTAATTGTTAACCTTCCTACTACTACAAGGGTCAAAATCAGTCAAATTTTTGATATACTTGCCAAGGTATATCTAGTGCACTTAAAAGTCAAACAGTGTCAAACCTTACATGTAGTAAGTACATTTACAGGTCAAAATAAATCAACTGTTTTTGACTGGTAAAAGCATTGTCTGGTATTGTTCAGGGTGGTTAAAATGACAGTCAGAACCAGTCAAAAATGCCCCTGTGTGCACATTTGGGTCAACAGTCAAAACGGGCAGTTGAAGCGCAACAATAGTAGGAGGGTTAATCGTATGTCTGGTATGCTAAACATGTGTATGGGTCATTCCACCAGGTTGGGACAAGCTTTGTGATGGGTGTTACGTAGGTGTTTTTGTTATGTAGGTACCATTTATTGTCATTTATTAACATTATTGTAACTTCCTATTCAAGGCACAGAGATTGATTTCATTCTAATTTGAAGAACAATTGAGAATGTACACTCATAATAAGGATAATGAATGGTACATCTACCTGTGTAACAAGGAGACCATGTCACAAAGCTTGCCCCAACCTGGTGGAATGACCCAAGAATGTGCACTCATAATAAGGATTATGAATGGTACATCTACCTATGTAACAAGGAGACCATGTCACAAAGCTTGCCCCAACCTGGTGGAATGACCCAAGAATGTGCACTCATAATAAGGATTATGAATGGTACATCTACCTGCGTAACAAGGAGACCATGTCACAAAGCTTGCCCCAACCTGGTGGAATGACCCAAGAATGTGCACTCATAATAAGGATAATGAATGGTACATCTACCTGCGTAACAAGGAGACCATGTCACAAAGCTTGCCCCAACCTGGTGGAATGACCCAAGAATGTGCACTCATAAGGATAATGAATGGTACATATCTACCTACGTAACAAGGAGACCATGTCACAAAGCTTGCCCCAACCTGGTGGAATGACCCAAGAATGTGCACTCATAATAAAGATAATTAATGGTACATCTACCTATATAATAAGGACACCATGTCATAACACTTACTGACTCATTAATGCAGCAGCAACGGTAATATGACCTTATCATGTGGGGTATTATTTTCAATCTCCGAGTTAAGCTAAAAACCAGCATTCCGATTCCATGCCATGTTGATCGTGATGACTGCTTTGACTGTCAAAATAGCGAAAAATGAGTCATCCACTTTTCAGAGAAGAAGCCAGGATTAGGAAATCCTTTAAAAAACGGTAATCCTTTGACAAACAGGGTGTCCAATTATTACTTTTGCATGTATATTACAAATAAAACGGGGTGTCCATTTAGTAAACAGGGCGTCCAAAAGACACTCAAAGATATTTGCTGGCTAAACAGCATTGCAATGGAACGCCCGTCCAGCTGATTGCTTTCCACCAACTTGCGATCTATTTAAGTTTAAGAAAATCATCAACAAATGTAATCTTGCTTAAATGGTGGATGACTGATCGCATGTAACCCCTTACACTCTAGTGGCTATTGGCCTTGCCTTGTGTAGGGTGACTGACAGTAAATAAAAAATAATAATAAAAAGAAATAATACCACTTCTGGTCATTCATTCATACATTCATTTCCAGTGGTAATGGTCATATCGGTCAATTACTCGTAACGCAACGGAGAAAAAAAAAACAAGTTGTTGCCATGGATTCTGTTGCCTGTGGTGAAAGTAATTAACGTTTTTTGTATTATTAACCCTCAGATTTATGAACAAACCATTGAGGCCACTCTAAGCCATTGCTATGGAAGGCAGTGGCTCCTAATGGCTATACTGCATAGTAACATAATATCTCATATGTCTGTTGGTTTTAGTGGTTTGTGATTGATGTATTGCAGGGGCATACTATTATGTTCCAGTCTCAGTGGCTGGGGGTGGCTTACTCTTGAGAGTCTGTGTTTACAAAATAACTGCTGAAAATCCCAAAGATAGTTTTTTTTTACAGTGGTTTCCAGTGGCCTCAGAGTTTTACATACAAGATTACTTAAAAGGGTTAGTGTGGCTTACAATGTATATGCACAAATGACATGTGTACAACATATTGGACATTTAGTGGTTGGGAGTGGCATCCATGTGTAGCAGGGTTAAGACAATTTGCTGGGACTGCAGGATATTACAAATCTGATACCTTGAATAAAATGTGGAAATAAGAATAAAACTAGAGGTATAGAGTTTGTTAAAAACAAACTCAAGGTGTTCGAGTGCGCCTAATATGACATCATCACCTAAAGTTATTAAAAGACAAGAGTTACTTCAGGAGATATGAGTTTTCATAATATGTAATATATATAAAATACCACATATTGTGTTATACTGAATACATTAACTTCTGGTTCAATTATGTGACGTCATTCATACGCCATTAATTGGTTTTGGCTAGTATTGTTAAACCTTTAGCACACTTTAAAAAAAAACTTTTACTGGTGCATGAAAAGAAAGTCAACAGAATTTTTCAATTAAAGATAATGGTTAAAGGGGCAATATCATCTCAATCAGAGTAGACTTTCAACGGGTCATGGAATCAGTGTCCTAGTGTAAGATGAACAAAGCAGTCAATTGAAAATTACTGGCTCATTTGTTAAGCAGTCTGCAAGGATAAGTCATCTGAAGTTGATGGCCAGGGCAACTGTAATGCCATGTGATTTCTTCATTATAAGTGTATTATATAGTACAGCTGATGCATTGCAGAGTGTGTGAAGATTATTATGCACTTTTATGTAAAAATCTCTCTGCTTCTCCAGCACCTTAACTGCTCCCAGTATCGGTATCAGTACCTAATGTATCTGAGCCAACTGCAGTCTCTATACCAGTTCTTTTGCAGGGAGAGTTTGGCTGTACACCAAGTCAACTGTATTCTTAGTAAATGATCTATGAATTACCAGCGTAGGAAATGTACTTTTCAGACATGTTTTCAGATTGTGGGTCAACTCCAATCAACTCCCTCCACTTCTTGTACATACTTGATGAACTTACGATGTAATGACTTTGTGAAAAAAATTTCATTGTTTTTATTATTCTCTTCTGGATGACTTCTTCACAGAATTTTATTTATGCATCATCGTACCAAATAGGTATTTTATCTGATGGATCTGGCCTTGTCAAGAATTGGGTACATACTCATTATAGCAAAGACAATGATAGCAAACTTCTAAACCCACAAGATCTTTATCTTCGATTTGCAAAAGTAACCTCTCATCTTTCCGTTGGGCTGCTTCAAATAGTTGGCATGCAATCAAGGTTTGGCACTGTGAATACTTATCTTTTTTTTCTTCTTAATTTTTCTCGGTTTGTCAGGGAGTAAGTCTGATGAAGACCACGGTTTTCTTCTCTGGGGTTCAGTGCTGCATTCTTACCGCTCGAGCTCATATTGACCTGAATATGTATGAAGAAAGAATGATAAATATTTAATAGAAGTAGAGGAATAAGTGAGTAAGGGGAATGGGCATTGTAGACAAAAAGAGAGTGAAAATTAACAAAAGTAAACACACAAGACAAGGTAAACAGATAGAAAGAAACGAAAAAGCAACATATAACTAGAAACAATTTTACTGCATACAAAGCTTGGGCGATAAACACGATATCGAATATTGCAATAACTTTTTTATTCGATTACAATATCTAGAACCTATTTAAGTTATCGGCATATCGGCGAATTGCGAATACAAATATATCACGATAAAATATAAATCGACATTGTGAGTCAAGTCAGACATTCCATGGAAATAAAACCATTAGTCTTTTGAGCTTTTAGAAATGAGAAACAAAAGCAAACTACTTCAGAAGTACATACACGCTCTGCAAATAAATTTGCAATTTATTGTGACACTTGTAGAGGAGTACATACCTGTGGTTATTGGCTCTAAAGCAATCATGCATGAATGCAAAAAAAGAATTGCGATATTATTGAAAATTGCAATATATGTTTGCCGATATATCGTGGATAAAAAAAATTGTTATCGCCCAAGCTTACTGCATACTTGAAACTTGATTGAATTTTTGGAAAGAATGTCGTATCCGACCACCACTTTTAAAGGGTTTTTGGGAATTTTTTTGCAACCACTAACCAGTTAAAAATTATTCTATCGATTTTGGTGGTACAGAAAGCGAAAACTATCTTTAAAATCCACTTTTATTTCCTTCTAAAAATCCTCCCCTTCAGAAAATAGAAGGATCCTATTATAGTTGCCACTGCGCATGTACAAATGACTGTGTTGGTCACTAATTGTGGAGTTTACGACATCAGACTGACATGACTGAGGAATTCATCGTATAGCAAAATGACTGATTTTTCATGAAATAAATATCCTGGAATAATGTGAAGTATATGTCCATCATCATCCATATGTTCTCCACCTTAAGAGGTAGGTAAGATTACTTTAATGGTTATACTGAATGAGAAAAAGTGGCGGTCGGATGCGACATTCTACCCGTATTTTTCAATATTTGCCTACCTTGATGTTTCTGTTTCTTCTTAATCTTATTTCTTCCTCTCAGCCCTGCAAATGGCATGGAAGCATTTGTACCACTCAGAGTGGTACCCATAAATCTGTAAATCGAATGGTAATTAATTTTAGGAATGTCGGCTATTCATCCATACATGTAAAATAATAAATAACTGGGTCAGCATCCATCTTCATTGTATACACTATGAAAAAATAACCCAAAACTTTAGTTCAGCTTGAAGTTCATTTCCATGCTTATTTACACCGCCAAAGGTTGAATATTCTTGGCTCATGTACAAAGTTATGTTTGTGCAACTACAATACACTAGTATTACTTTTAAGTATCTGATAAAACTCCATTATAAAGATCCCATTTTTCAACAGTGCTGATTTTTTTCCCAAAAAAGTGCCCCTTTCAGAATTTTGATGGATTTGGGGTGGTTAGGGTTATGTTTATTTTGTTGGTCAAGGTATTAACATGGTAACTATTGAAAATAATCACCAGGAATGATCTTATTTTTAAATTGTCACTACACGATACTGAGGGACAGATCACAATGAGATATTAAAAGTCTGAAGACATAAGTTAAATTGTCAAGGATATTTTTCATATAGGCCTGAGTCCAACTATTTTACAAAATATATGTAGTCTGATTAGGTCCAGATATTTTTCAAATTCTGTTAAAATTAATTCCTACATTACCTGTAACGTTAGCTGCGACGTATGTTATGTACGTTAGCTCCAACGCAACAGCCCTAACGCTTAGACATTGGCAATATCACACTCAACCATACCGTCTATTTCTTCCATCCACTTGCACATGAAAGAATCTTTGTCCAACTCATCTCCAAAAATGATAACAATTTGGATTCCATGCTAAATTAGTACATTTTCATGACGCATTTTCTGCAGACGGCCCGACACTCAGGGAAGCCATTGTTTTGCTGCTGCATGGTACTGTCTTGGCGTGCATGCATGGCAGGTCATGACCTGCGCGGTCTTCGTAAACTCGAACTATTCTATTCTAATTAGATAATGCACACACTATAGGCCGATATGTCTGTGTGTAAGAGAACGTCAGTATGGCTGTGCTTCTGAATAGTTGTTCGTTTAAACTTGTTTTCGACCGGAAGGAGAGGTCAAATTGGGGTCATGTCTGTGTAAGAAATGTGACATAGTTCAAAGTCTTTAAGATGATGCAAAGATTGTGAAAATATCTTCTGTGGTTCATGAGATATGATTGTTTGAAAATTTTTAACTTCCGGTTTCGACCGGAAGGAGAGGTCGGATTGGGGTCACGTCTGTGTACGAAAAATCGCATTATTAAAGATCTGTAACATGGTGCAAAGATTGTAAAAATATCATTCATGGTTCGTGAGATATGATTTTTAAAACATATTAACCTTTAATTTAGTGTAATTCAATATCTGATGACCTCACTATGACGTCACAACTTAGTGTACAACTACATGTTATGGTGACATAAAACTACATGTTAAGGTCTAACTATGTGTGAAGTTTTAACGTTCTGTGAACTCTACAACTATGTTTTTGTCTCTGGATAAGTCTTACAGAGAAGAAGAAGAAGAAAAAAAAAAACCCGAACAATATCAAGAGGTGTTCGCGCAGCAGCTCGAACACCTAATTACTGGACACAACCAAGAGGTTTTTTTTACCAAGAATGTATACATTAGGCCCCCCAAAAATCTCTAGATTTCTCCAGTCATAGGTCGGCTTCAACATCGTTTCCTAGTCTGAGACGATGGGCGACCAGAAACCGGAGACTTTTTTTTGGGGGGGGGGGGTATTTTAAAATACATGTACTGCACTGGTGAATTATCTCATGTGTATTTACATTACATTATTTCCTTATCATGTGTTACATCCATAACATGACCAGAAAGGAAATCAGGAAATCACATGAAATGTGTCCATCAGTTCATCACAGTGTCACTCAGTATCACTGTTTTTTTTTTCCTCGGAACCGACAATTATTCCAACTCGAAAGAGACTGTTACATGGTGCTACTGCAAACCTTACTCTTACTACATGTACATGTAAATTCTTCCAAGTTTTTTTAAATATTTTTTTAATTTTTTTTTTAAGTCAATGTTTAACCAGGGGAAAAAAATCAGATCTCTCAGATATTAAAGGTTTCAGTTTTGTGCTGTCATGGGAATAAGGGTACATCATATTATTGATGTTGTATTTAATTAGTTGAAATATATATTTTTAAAAGTACGTACTAGTATGTACTTTGTGTTTTCGCTCTGTACAATGTACATGTACATTTACCATTGCCCAATTGAGGAAGAAACGCATGAATGCAGGGAATGAAATAATGGCCATTCCGATCACTTCAAATTTAACATCCGCGCAAACTTCCATTAGCGGTTGTCTTAGGGGCACTGCTGTGAGTACCCAATGGTGATAAGTCAATTGCACACATGATGCGTAATGTACTTTGTGTATGTACAATGTACATGTATGTAGAATTATACACAGTATTTAAACAGCCTTTTCAGTTAAGTGGAATTTTAGCTTGGAAACACCTTATGGTGAAATGCATGTACATGTACAATAATTGACACACTTAGATGACACGGAGTATGGTTTACATGCTGTTTGTGCTTGGATGTCGGACATTATACACTGGTTGCCAACTGTGTGATGTTGGTTTATGGAGTTTTGTCTGCTGTGATGTGGTTTATGGAGTTTTGTCTGCTGTGATGTGGTTTATGGAGTTTTGTCTGCTGTGATGTGGTTTATGGAGTTTTGTCTGCTGTGATGTGGTTTATGGAGTTTTGTCTGCTGTGATGTGGTTTATGGAGTTTTGTCTGCTGTGGTGTGGTTTATGGAGTTTTGTCTGCTGTGATGTGGTTTATGGAGTTTTGTCTGCTGTGATGTGGTTTATGGAGTTTTTTCCCTCTGTGATGTGGTTTATGGAGTTTTTTCCCTCTGTGATGTGGTTTATGGAGTTTTTCCCTCTGTGATGTGGTTTATGGAGTTTCCTACATGTAGGAACCAGAGAGGACAATTGGTGCCAGAGGCAGAAGCTGAGAGTACCGTTTATTCCAGAGAGGTTGTACGTACTCCATTTTAATCACATCACAGAAGTCAACTATTGTTTTAATATCATGGCATTAGAGTATATTTGGACTAAAAACTGTATTCACTTTTGGAAAGCATTGAAAGATATGAAAGTATTTATATAATAATAATAATAATAATGTGGACTTATATAGTGCACGTATCCACCAAACTGGTGCTCAAGGCGCATTATATTATTACGCCTGCTCATCAGGTGCATAAATCATTCCTGAAACCATCTCAGCTCCCTGGGGAGTATACAGCTCAATTGCTGCCATTACAGCGCATATAGGGCTAATCAAACACAACAACCAACTCTGCCCTCACAGGTACCCATTTACCCCTGGGTGGAGAGAAGCAATTATGGTAAAGTGTCTTGCTCAAGGACACAAGCACCCTGGTCACAGCTGGGATTCGAACCCACATTCTGATGACTCAGCCATCAGAACACAAATCCGATGCACTAAACCACTCGACCATGGCACTCCACTGTGAACAACACATGTATATTTCAAACAACACATGTATCTCAAAATCAAGTTTCCCTCTGAAAAAACATTGACAGAGTGGTTGCAAAATAACCTTTTATAGCATATTTTTGTGTAATTCAGACTAATTTTGAGTAGCAAATCTTGAATTTTGATAAGCAATATATTAATTTCTGCGTAGCATTTTGCTATACAATACAAGTGAAATTGTTATTTCAATAATTTATTTGATAAATTTCGTTGCGATAAAATTCTAGATGAATTGGTCTTCATTAATTTCACTATCCATGACCCACGGATAGCTCGAGTGTTTGTCTCAACGCTGTCTGCAACAAAGCCTTGGGCTAGTGTCAATTGATTGTCAGTTCACTGAACACTCAGAAGATAACAAACTCATTGTCAGTCAGAATGTATTCTTCATTTTCAGTCATGCATTTTGAGTAGAGTTGTGTTTCCTTGTATGGAAGGCACACATATGTACAACATTAAGACTTGTAATTAACCATCTGCTCCAAGATCACCACAACTTCTCCATTGTCAGTCATGCATTATCTAGTAAAGTTGTATTTCATTTGTATAATATTATTTAAATGGAAGGTACAACATCAGGAGTACATCATTTCAAACCAGGCCTGTGATTTCTCGGGATTTTTCTTGATTTCAGGATTTTTTTAAAAACAAATCTCCCTCTGCCTCAAAATGTTCTTGAAAGAAGAGAACTAGCCAACAAAGATAGAAAGAAGTAGCCTGTATTGTGCCCAAACCTCTAGTTTCTTGTTTGATGGGATGTGGAGAGTCCTCCAAAATTAAACATCCAGAAGGTTCGGGGGGCTTTGTCCTCTTTGACCAAAGGGAGACCCAGGCCCGCTACCCATTTTTCAGGATTTTTGACTTTTTTCAAATTACACTTCTGTGATAATGTATGAATTTCAAGTATCTGCTCAATAATGACCCAATCTTCTCCTTAGTCAGTCTTGTATTTCCAGTAAAGTTATATTTCCGTGTTATAATATTATTTACATAAATAGAAGGTGTACACTATTGACATTTCGTAATGTATTCATTTCAACCTTATGCTCGATAATGACCAAATCTTCTTCAATTTTGTAGAGATTTATTTCCTTGTTGTTATCATACTTGCATACATGTATTATTTAAATGGAAGGCCTATCGTGGCCCTGAAGGGACATCACAAATCACAAATATCTTCGCCAATATTTGTGATGTCGCGAAAAAAAAAAAAAAATATCTTTGCAAAGATTTGTGATATCACGAAAAAAATCACAAATATCTTTGCCAATATTTTTGATGTCGCAAAAAAAATCACAAATATCTTTGCAAATATTTGTGATGTCCTGAAAAAAAATCACACAAAAAAATCACAAATATCTTCGCAAATATTTGTGATGTCACGAAAATAATCACATACCTAATCACATACTTGGCATAGTTTTGATGAACCATTCATGAAACCTTTGCATGTTTTATGTTTAGACACAAAGTTGCAGGGCGGGCGACTTAACAATCCCTTTATTTTGTTAAGATAATAATAATAATAATAAAGATTTGTATCGCGCACATATCCACCCTGCTGGGCGCTCAATGCGCGGAAACAAAGAAAAAACATGAATACAAGCAATATACAATGATAGCATAGAAAAAAACAAATTATGTACCGAGATTACAAATATACATCAACTTTGAAGAAAATCACTCCAGACAAAGTAATTTCTCAGGATGTCAGTTTTGAGATAATAATTTGTAAATTTGATTATCTGGTATCAACCAAGAATGTACGTGTACATTCCCTTCATTTAAAAAAAAAAAATTGATTTATTAATTTTTTTTTTTTTTGAGTGAACGTGGACAAATTAATTGAAGCGTGACTCGAGCCTCTGATCCCCAGATCACCATTGCTCATCTATCACAGCTATCCAGCTATCTATCCAGCTATCTTTGTTCAATGGGCACTTATCAGAGGCCATGTACATGTACATTGTACATGTAATTCATTCATAGTGTAGCCAGGAATCACACCTCAAGTGAAACGATACAAAGTTTGCACTGTATGGTAAATTCCAACGACACAAATTGTTACTCTTGACTGGAAAGGAAGATGAATGAAATGCCCAATTTCAACATTTATAATACAAAATTACCATATACTGAGAGATTACTGTACATATATATATATATGTATGATTCAGCGAAATCCATTCACATAGCATTAACTGCAACTCATCCAGAGATCCATTGACTGAAGAGAAGATAAACAAGGTTTTGGCTCACTCCTTGGGGACAAAATAGAGGTATTATGTGAAGAGGATGAACCGGGCTTGCGATATTGATTGTATGCGTTACCTGATATTATAGAGATCTTCATGTCGTGTATTTGAGGGCATGCATTTTGCCTAGTAAGCTGATCGAGCCCATCGAGTCCGAGATGTACTGAGGTTATGGCAGGGCTGGAATTGCACTGAGGCCCTTATTGTCCCTTGAAATGTTTCCGCAGACATTCTGATATATTCTAAGTGCCTGGCCTGTCCTCAGGAAAAGTGGCCTTGCCCATACAAGATTGAAATTCAAGGCCTGTTATGGAGTAGATACATGTAGCTGCATGTACCTGCTCTTACTGTATATTAGCTGTCCAACTTAGTTAACCAGTTCGCGTCGGAGGCCGTGTATACACGCAATTTGTTTTTGGACAGCGGATCGGAGAGCGTCTAAACACGCCACAGGATTCTCGGGAATATTTGTATAGATTCCCGGTCGACGTGGCAACGAGCCATAAGCATACGGTGGAAGACGCGGTCTCCCCGGTCACGCTCTGGTGAGCACCATTGGTCGTGCTTGTGCGGTAAAAATAAACCCGCCACAGGGTTCGGAAAAACTTTTTTTATTCCTGGTGCGAACTGGTTAAGGCCAAACAAAAAATCTCCAGTTTCTGATCATAGGTCGGCATCAAAATCAGTGCGGTGACATGCTTTTTTTTTTGGTAATCTTTTTTTTGGTAATTTTTTATTTTATTTATTTATTTATTTTTATTTTTTTAACCAACCAGTGAAATACGTGATACATGTATATATGCGGTTATTGGAACCAGACCAAATTTCCATACACAAAGTATGGTGTCTAAGAGAGGCCACACAATTCAGGCAAATGGTGATACTCCTATTACATGTACAGTGTATGTGAAACAGTCGTTTAAAATACAGAGCAGCAGAATTCCAATCAATCCAGCTGCAATTGGACATCGTTTCATAGCCAAAATAAAAAAATAAATAAAATAAAATAAATAAATAAAAATGCTGACGCACATATCTGTGGTGATACGTGCGGAGACCAGAAACCGGTGACTATTTTTTTTTCTTCTTTGGCCTAAGTGGAATTGGCCACACCCTTCTGAAGGCATACGCATAGATCAAAATTACCATTGTAGGGCTTGTGCAACACGCATGAAAACGGTAAAAAATTAATCAACGGCAAGCTAAAGTGGGCATTATGCAATTGGTAATGTACAAAGTACAACCCAATATTTTCACCTGTAGGTCATACATGGTCACTTGTGCAGTGAGCAATGAGAAGCCCAAAACTTGCCAGGGGTGCACCCTCCCCCTACCCCTCCCCTCCCCTCCCATCCCCCCACCCCCCTCCCATCCCCCCTCCCCCTCCCCCCTCCCCCTCCCCCCTCCCCCCCTCCCCCTATTTGTGTCTGTAGGTGTGTATAAAAAACTTCAACAACCCTAAGATACAAATAATTGGGCAAATACAGGCTTTGATAAGATAAATATGTATGAAATACAGATCTTTGAGTGCAGAATATTTGTTGGCAAAAATAAGTTACCAGCCAAAATATCATGTTTATTACATGTAGCTGGTTCTCGGCCCAAATTTTGCTTAGGCAAAAAAAAAAAGAAGTCTCCGGTTTCTGGTCTCTCTGCGCACGTCGCCTCAGACCTGCACACTATTTTGCTATGAAACGATGTCCAGATGCAGCCAAAATTGCTGGATTGATTGGTATTCTGCCGTGCTGTGCTTTAAATAGGGGTATGAACGTTTGCCCGATTTGTGAGGCCTCTCTTAGTCACCATGCTTTGTTTATGGGAAATTTGGACCCTGCGTATACAATGTATCAAGTGTTTCCCTGTTGGCAAAAAAAAAAAAAAAAAATGGCTGAAAAAAAAAAGAAAAAAAAAAAAGATGGCTGAAAAAAGAAAAAAAGAAAAAGAAGATGGCCAAAAAATAAATAAATAAAAGCATGTCACCGCACCAACTTTTTTTTTTTTGCCTTAGCAGATCTATATGAATTTGTTTAGGAATATTTTCTGCTTAGCAGCTCTTTGTAATTGGTCCCTGTACAGAAAGTGTAGTTTTGCAGTATGTTCCCTTGTAGAAAGACTGTGTTAGGATCGATACATGAGGCCGCTTACGTACATGTACATATGTAGGTATCATTAGGAGCACTCTCTTTCTAGTGTGTACACATGAAGGTAGAAAACAAGTACAGTAACTGCACCTTTGTAATAATATTTAGATTCTTCACGCTTCAAATTAAATCACAACCGAATCAGCCGTGGGTGCTTCAGCACAAAACCAAGATGTGTCCAGGCAGCGATCCCGTTACATCAGACTCTTTTTTTTAAGATTCCGATCTAGAAAACCATGTCCTAATGCCGTGATGATTTAAACACCACTTCACAGCCACGGGAACGGGACGACCGTAAACCTGGCCGGTGCATTCACAAATTGTGTGTGAAGCCCGAGCTGTAACAAAAAAAACAAAAAAAACCTTGCTCATAATGCATGGAAAACGTCAACGCAGGGAAGAATTACATCTGATACCACTGTGGAATGGAAACCATTGCTGTGGCATTTCAGCTTGTTGTCAGTGTGGATCTTTTTTTTGTGTTCGTCGTGACAATACAATGTCACACATTTATTTCCATGTTGGCAACAACTTAATCCATAATGGGTACAATAGTACATTACAGATTATTAATATTAAGCACAGTTGACAATATGTTAAGTGTATATTACAGGATTTATACATAGGAACTTGTCAGTATACATAGGAACTTGGCAGTATTACCAACATGTAGGGGAAAATGAAGCATAATGCTTTTAAATCTTCCCCTATGACAGACAAAGACTTAGACATGACAAGGACATGTAACAGGCATGTGAGACCTGACTACTAAATAATTCATAACAATAATAACATTTTGATAATAATTTGAATCAGGTTTGTTTTTTACTGCATATTTAAAAAGTATTGTTTAAGTTTTTTTGAGAATGAACCAAGTGTAAGAGGTTCTTTTAGATCCGGTTTGAGATGATTCCAAAATATAATACCACGAGAAAATACACTGTTTTTAGATAATGACGTTCTGTTATAATTAATGTAAAGATTACCCTTCGATGCACCACGGGTGCCATATGTATGTACCGATGAAGATAGCGTGCACAAATCTTTGAAATCAGTAGGAAGGAGGTCATTTTTATACTTAAACATGAATTTGCCTAGATTTAAATTGTATAGGTCATTGAATTTAAGAACGTTTAACTCTGCAAACAACGCAGCGGTATGTTCTAAGTACCAACTTTTTGTAATAATTCGAACAGCTTTCTTCTGTAGAAGAAAAAGTTTATTAGATTGTGAAGTTGAGCTACCCCAATTTAATATAGCATAATTTATATATGGAAGAATGAGGGAATTATATAACGTTAAAAGAATATGTTGAGGTAGAAAAAATTTCAATCTGTTCATGACACCAATGTTTTTGGAGATTTTGCTGGTCAACATATCTATATGTTTATTCCAAGAAAGATTCTCATCAATAACAATTCCTAAGAATTTTGTACTCTTTACTTGGTTCAATCATGGAGGAAGAAAACAGAAGGAGTCACAACGAAGGCATATCAAAGGTTCAATGTCTTTTGCCGCGGTCGTAAAATTTCTAAGCCAGCGCTAATCGTTTAATCCGATTATCGAGGAGAACTACAGCCAGGCTTTCTTTGCACATGCGCATTGCGCGCATTGCTGACGCGTTGTCCTATTGCACTACACGGAAGGCTGGCTCCCGATCCAACTCGACCTACGAATCCAACACTGCAATATCTTCAGTGTACAGCATCGCATATATGAGGATTGAAATGATAAAAAGCTAAACAACACGTCTTTGAATTTGACAATTGGTTGGCTTCCGAGATCACCGGAAATATCCTTAAAATAAGTTGCTAAAAAGACACTTTATTGTAACATCTGAATGTTATATTTAGCGTAAGTCAGCTTCGGATTCGCCAAATTCGACGATCAAAACACCAAAATACTCGGTGGAAAAATCGCTATTGAAGACAATGCATTGCGCAATATAAAAAGCCCGCGAAACGTAGTGCGCATCGCTTTTGTGTTTATTCGCTTGCTTCAGATTTCTACCTCCAATTATGTATCCTGTTCATGCGAGCAAGCGGCGGCAAAAGACATTGTACACAAGGGGATTATCGCGGTCGTTAAACTTGTAAGCGCAGCGGGTGGCCGTAACGTATTTCCAATGGGCCACTCCGAAGTGCTAATTGGTTATGAGATAAGAGGCTGGGCGATGTGACTCCTTCTGTTTTCTTCCTCCATGGTTCAATGTAGTACCATTTAAGCGTATATTAGCATTGCGGTTGTATTTGTTCTGTCGAGTACTAAAAACTATATAATTGGTCTTAAGTAGATTTACAGATAGTTTATTGGATGAGAGCCATTTGCTTATCTTAACAAGTTCAATATTCAAATTATTAATAGCAATGTCTACATTGTCATGGTTATATAATAGATTTGTATCATCTGCAAATAAACAGAATGAAACCATATTAGTCGAATTACATCATTAACATAAATAATGAACAATAAAGGTCCCAATACAGAACCTTGAGGAACTCCACAGGAAATTGAGTTATGTAATGAATTTGATGAATTATATGAGACAAATTGTTTTCTTTGTGATAA
This sequence comes from Zoroaster sp. YZ-2022, assembly GCA_029582265.1. Taxonomy (NCBI): domain Eukaryota; kingdom Metazoa; phylum Echinodermata; class Asteroidea; order Forcipulatida; family Zoroasteridae; genus Zoroaster; species Zoroaster sp. YZ-2022. Next base: position 6,584,468 of record CM055821.1, on the reverse strand, counting down.
GTAACTCTTGAACCAGTCCAAGGCTATTCCGCGAACACCAATATGTTCCAATTTATGAAGAAGTATATCATGATTAACAGTATCAAAAGCCTTGGACAGGTCCAGGAAAATACCGATTGATATTTGCTTGTTTTCAATGGCATTAATAATTTTATTAAGTACACTCGTAATTGCTAACTCAGTGGAGCGTTGTGCTCTGAATCCATATTGCGATTCTGATAACAACCCATACTTATTTATGAAGCAAATTAAACGAGTATAAACAATTTTTTCAAATACTTTAGATAACACAGGTAATATCGAAATAGGCCTGTAATTACTAAAATCGTGTTTGCTACCATTTTTGTATATGGGTACAACTTTACCTATTTTTAAACTGTCGGGGAAAATCCCTGACGTAAATGACTGGTTGAATAACAGTGTCAGTGGCTTTGCTAAAGCATTCCTGGATTCTTTTATAACAGAAGAGCTTAATCCATCAAAACCAGGGGCTTTTCCAGAAGGGAGTTTAAGAATAACAATGGCAATTTCTGCTTCAGTGATCGGGGCCAGAAATAACGAATGTGAACACCTGTCACCAAGAAAGGTCTGCAAGGATCTGAATTGGATCATAGAGTAGTAACGGTGCAGCTCTGTATTATTACCTCTGGATGCGGATACTTAACACATCCATAACAGAATCCATTGGACATGACAGAAAGTGTAGATGTGCACTATGCTATATACTTCCTTTAACCAGTTCGCGTCGGAGGCCGTGTACATGTATACACGCAATCAGCGGATCGGAGAGCGTCTAAACACGCCACAGGATTCTCGGGAATATTTGTATAGATTCCCGGTCGACGTGGCAACGAGCCATAAGCATACGGTGGAAGATGCGGTCTCCCCGGTCACGCTCTGGTGAGCACCATTGGTTGTGTTTGTGCGGTAAAAATAAACCCGCCACGGGGTTCGGAAAAACTTTTTTATTCCCGGTGCGAACTGGTTAAAAGTTCCCTCTACATGCGAGTACATTTATAGCTGACATCGGGAAGGTCTACTTCATAGTGCATTGTAATTGGAACTGAAATACAAGAAAACACATCTTGTATATAATCAGGATTTGAAAATAACTTGTCCAACTTGAAAACGTGCCAACATTTTCATGGAAGAAAACAAAGTCGCAATGAACGTTTGGTGCATGGCATTTCATAATGTGACTTCATTGAACCACACAATTTATTTTGTATCAACTAAGTTAGAATGATGCTCTGGGTTGCAGCAAAATGTACACTGTACATAAAATGCAAGTTTAGGCCTTGAACTTAAAGGCGACATTTTAAGAACAAAAAGTTTGCTGTGAGCAAAATTGTGACCACCTGCTGTAATGAAATTTCCACAGGTTATTTCTTGAAAACTAACCCTAACCCCCTAGGTATTCTGGCTTAAGAACCTTCCTGAATCCTCCAAAATCCATCGCTGCACTTCTGGAAACATGCCCGTACATGTATCTTCAAAATGCACCATGCATTTTCGTTGATCTTTCACATTCAGCACTTATGGCCTGTACTTCTTGCCAGGTAGTAATTTTGCCCCATTTGAAGAGGTGGAAATAAAAGTACAGCACTGAATTTTTCCCAAAAAGTGCCCCTTGGAGGATTTTGCAGGATTTGGGGTGGTTAGGGCTAAGGGATGAGATGGTTGTACCTTCCCAAATACCTTTAACCAGTTCGCGTCGGAGGCCGTGTATACATGCAATATTTTTTTGCACCACGGATCGGAGAGTGTCTATACACGCCAGAGGAAACTCCGGAATATTTGTATGCATGCTCGGTTGATGTGGCAACGAGCCGAGTGTACAGTGACATGCTCGGTAGACGTGGCCATGCGCTGTGGAAGCTCACTAAGCATTGTTACTGAAAAATAAAAATCCTTCAAAATCCTCCAACTGCCTTTGTTGTCTAGGGAGTTAGGGTTACCGTGTTTGTGTGGGGAAAAGAAACCCGCACAGGGGCCCAGAAAAACTTTTTTATTCCCGACGCGAACTGGTTAAGGCTCAAGTTTCAATTGTCTCAAGTATCCTTACCTCATCGTGTTTTTTTTATTTTTTAAATCAAATACGTAGCCTCAGTCATAATTAGGGAATAAAAGCGGTCTTTACTGCAGGTTAAAGACCGGTTTGGGGCATCAGTTCCCCCATGACCACACACAAAACAGGTAATTATCCTGTGATAAAGACCAACGTCAAACTTTTATTCCCATTCATAAATGCTTGTAGCGATTTCGTTTTAAAAATGTTTTTAAAAAAAGTATATTTTGTTCAATAAAGCCAAATAAAATTAAGCAAATTCACATTTTGGGGACACACAAAAACACTTTCAAAGAACATAAGTCATCTGGAGGCAAAACAGTTTTTTGTTTTTTTTCAAATAGAACAGCTGGCACATGCATACGTGCTCCTCTGATTTTAAGAAGACATGTCTTTACCATCCATTAATACACCCCCACATGAGGAAGTTTTGTCTAAACTGTCTTGGGCATTTATGGAGGATCAAGATTGATCATGGTCTGTAGAGGTGTGTAGATACATGTCAGGGCTCTCAAAAGTAGCCGGTCACCGGCGGCAAATCGCCGCCTGCGGCAGGTTTTGCCACCGGCTACTTTTCACCGGATGACCAAAAATATTTTTTTCACATTTCTGTGAACTTCTCTGCAAAAAACTGATTCGCACGCGGTGCGATACGAAGTTTTATTTACCTGAAATCACGTCAAAACTAGTCAGTTTTCTCAGTGACACGGCCGCAGCCATTATGTATACGCTCCCTTGCGCTTTGTGTAAGCTGTATCCTGATTGGTTAACGATGTTTCCTGTACTGTAATTCCATACACTTTTGTCAAACTGTTTGTGATACATTGTATCCATTCATTAACCCTAACACCCTAGGCTCATTTTCTAGAAACCTTCCAAAATCCTCCAAAATCAACCGGTTTTCTATTTTGCGTGGTGCCCACTGCCTAAATCCTACAAAATCAACCGGTGTTCTATTTTGCATGGTGCCCACTGCCTAAATCCTCTAAAATCAACTGGTTTTCTATTTTGCGTGGTGCCCACTGCCTAAATCCTACAAAATCAACCGGTGTTCTATTTTGCATGGTGCCCACTGCCTAAATCCTACAAAATCAACCGGTGTTCTATTTTGCATGGTGCCTACTGCATCAATCCTACAAAATCAACTAGTGTTCTATTTTGCATGGTGCTGGATGGCTTCGCAGGCAGCATAGTACCACAGCACAGGGGCCGCGTTCACACTAGATCCGGCAAGGGTGATCAACGGAGGATCAGATCCTGCAAGGGCGATCAAACTGATCGCGGACGCGTTCACACTTGAGTCTGATCGTGCATTGATCCCCCTAGCCCGACCGTCGGTTCAACGGAAGTTCCACACTGCTCGTGTGACAGGTCAACTGAGCAAGGTCATTGATTGTGCGCACACGCAGGCACACGCGCGTTCGGGTGATGCATGTCCAAAAACATGCCAGCTCCCCTCCGACCACATTCGACCCGACAACAGCAGCAGCTTCGCCATGTCGCATAAGAAATAACGTAAACAACCACCAACAACACTAAACCTTAAGTGTACTATAATACTGCGACAAGAAAATACAAAATATACAAAATGATTTTCAAATACTAATGAAAACCGTGGTATTATGATAAAAACACGAAAGCCTGATGAGAAGGAAACTGGTCGATGCATAGAGGTAGAAATGGTCAAACATGTGGTTCGTCACGCACGGTTGTTGCATGCAGAACAGGGATGCAAATGCCAAGTACCATTCAAATCGTGTAATGTTCTTTTGTGCACAGAAATGCTGTGTTACGTGTTGGAACCAGTGTAATAAGGGACGCCTCATTGCATAACCAACACTGGTTGTTTACAAGCTTCGCGGTTTATTTTTTTTCAACTCGCGCCCAGTCTGTTTGATTAGACCGAAGTCGGTGGGTCAAATTGCGGGTCTGATCCTGCGCTATGCTCACACCACGCTTTTGATCCACCTTGCAGGATCAGATCCTCCTTGATCCCACAATAAAGGGGATCAAAAAGGAGGATCAGATCCTGATCGCTCTTGCGTTCACACTAGCTGTTGATCGCCCTTTGATCGCCCTTGCAGGATCTGATCCTCCTTTGATCGCCCTTGCCGGATCAAGTGTGAACGCGGTCAGGGAGATCATTCCCCAACCTATTGTGTGAGAAACAAATTAAGTAATTGAAAACAACAACAATTTATACGAGTCTGTTTGTGCTTGCCTTGTCCAACTTCCCCCTGGTTGAAATGATGCAAGTGATGGGACATCTAGTCTGTGGTGGAGCTTTCCTCTGACTGCCTACTTTCTGCCTGGTGGTATAGCAGAAAGCAGCGGCCAGGGCAGAGATAGACGCCCCAGGTTGGACAACCATTTTGATCTTTGACCTTTCTAGCCTTGACTACTAACAGATGTCCCTTTGTTTCATGCAGCTGCAACATGTAACACATGTCCTTGAAACTTACATTGTTATTATTATTATTGTACCCTAAGCTAAGTGGAAGTAACCAGAGACTTTCTGACCTTAGAACTGTTAAAACAAAAGGTGCCAGTATATGGTGAAATCGACCAAGAAAATTTGTCTAACCCTGCCATTGAACTCCTCTAAAATCAATCAAGAAAATTTTTCTAACCTGCCAAACTCCTCCAAAATCAACCAAGACAAATTTTCTAACCTGCCAAACTCCTCCAAAATCAACCAAGAAAAATTTCCTAACCTGCCAAACTCTTCCAAAATCAACCAAATTTTTTTTTCTAACCTGCCAAAATCAACCAGAATCAACCAAATCCTCCGGTTGATTTTGGTTGAATTTGGAAGGTTAGGGTTAATAAAGACTCAAATAGACCGGCTACGGCACGTACGCTACAAACACGTATCAAACTAGCTGCTCAGGATGGAATGTTTGCCTATTGTTCACAGTAATTGGATTAGTGGGGCCTTAACCCTTTCATTACTGGGCCGGATGTACGCGAAGTCCTGAGCGTTTGTATGTGTATGTATACACTGTAGGTTATCACAGAGGCCCGCATTGCGGGCCTCACGTACGGAGCTGACCAATTTTGTGGTGCGCGCTGCGGGCCCCACGGTGTGAAAGGGTTAAGTGCTGCTTTATGTCTGCACTGGAGTGTGCACCACGATGTGTAAAAAAAAGAAGATTTTATTTATAGGGGATGTCCACATTAATTGTTGTCCTAATAAAAAAGTGGTGTTGAAATTGGTTTTGTTGTGAAATTATTTTGATGTGCCACAGACCATCCCTCAGCATATCGCCAACATTAACATTTATTTACCCACCGATACCAAGCTTTCTTGTGTATTACATAAATTTGCCGACAAGGTGACAGTTTGTTTCAAAATACATACATAAAAAGGGAGGTGTTAAGTCGGTCATTGTCGAGTTCTGTAATGATCATGTCATTGGTGGCTGTCAATTTCCGATCGGTTCAGTCGCAAGGATCGGCAAGAAATATCTTGATATTCCGGCAACGTCAGTGCCGCATACAACGCTTGTTTCCGCACCGCTGGAAATATCGTCACGGCAAATCGGAGCCGCTTACGGCCTGATAACATGAACATGTTGGTATTCCTGGCAATGAATGCTCGCAAAACTTCCACCCCACCAAAGTGAACATGATTTATAACTTATCATTAAGTAACAATCAGTACACCGCAACCGATTTTGAACGAGAAATATTGGGTTCTGAAAATAATCTTAATTCTTAAAATCGTTGTTTAGTAGTAGCAGTTGTTGTTTTTAATTATTCCTAGCTAGGTCTCATAAATTCATTCTTTCAGGAAACAAGGTTTATTGAAATTTAACTAAAGTTCATTGTGATAGAAACAAATTAACATTCAAGTTCTGGTTTTATATTCGTAATTTTGCACTTTGTTAGTTTTGTAGTATTAAAAAAAATTACTACGCAAAGTCATGTGCGCCTTGAGCGCCACTTAGTTGGTGGATACGTGCGCTATATAAATCTATACATTATTATTATTATTATGTCATTATCCAAAGCCAACATAACTTACGGGATATCCTTATTTAGAAGGCAGGGGCGCGGCATGCACAACGAGTTAGTTCCGCCCACATCGCCTTTGATCGACCAATGACATTCTTCAACACGTGTTTTGTGACATGAACGTACATGTACATGTCAACTTGCTATATGCATGCGCTCTGATCACACACTATACTTCTGACACGTACACAGTCACGTATACGTGGGCCGCTGAATGTAGCTCGCTGTATGATGCACCAGCCGTGCGTGCAAAAATGGCGACGAAGCGACAGAGAGGCACGCTAGATTTTTCAGATACAGACTCAGTGTTGAATAAAAGTACCAGTACGATCAATAATTCTGCTATTTAAGTCAGAAGGATTAGGCCTAGATGATCTCAAGAGTTAGATACTGTAGGCCTATCTTCAGATTTACGTTTTTTTTTATTCAAACTGATTTTGTTGAGTTCTAAAAAATATTTTCAGAGACTGAAGTGAACATGTTGAGTGTGTTGAAACTTTTTAATCCAAGGTTCATCAGAGACTGGCTCCATACATTCATCCCATTAGCCTAGGCTTACCAAATTTACTTTACTACAGGGGGCATCCCAGGAGGAAGCTTAGCATCTTGGGATGCCCCTGTAGTACAAGTTACCACTTAAATTTACCAATTACCATTTAACCAAGATTTGATTAAATGGAAAAGAAGAGTTGAAACAGAAATAATAAAACAATAAAACATTTATTTTAACAACGGAACTAAAATTACCAGTGTGTCTTCTTGTGATTCTAGTCTACTGTTCACTATACTACAATAAAGATACAGTTTTTCATGGAATTGATTTAGTTGAGATTGTTTTTTCTCATTTTGTCTTATTCTTGCCTCAGTCTGGAAAGTGTACTTCAGACTCTTCATTTTTTCTGTTTTCCATGGGTTGGAAATAACCTTCCAAATGCCTCTTGAGGGCCTCAAACATGCACCTCAGAGAGTACAATTTTAAAAAATTTCCGGGGGAGGGCCGGACCCGCGCTTTCCCGAACGCCTCGCAAGATTGGCGCTCGGCAAATGGGCTTTGCCCATTTGTCTGCACCCTCCTACTTTCTTTCTTGTACCCTCCTATTCCTCTAAACTTTGAGAGCCCTGACATGTACCTGTGGTTTTCTGTCTTCTGGGGGGAAAATATATATACAGTGTATATGGCACCAGATATTTCAAGCCACGGATACAGCTTTGGTTAAAGGTCATTATGTGAATGCATTTCCTTGAAAATCCAGACTTTATTTATAGGGAATGAGAAGTAGGCAGTATTGACTTAAAAGTGAAGGCACTACATTAGTAATTACCATCATCAAATTAACAATTTATTATCTCACTTTGTGTAAAGTTGGTACACGTAGCATTCATCGTGAGAAATGTTTGAAGTTCGTCGTGACAATACAATGGGCCGAATAAATAAAAAGTAGCATTTGCTTACAAGAAGAAGCACCTAGAAAAAGCAATTGCTTACCAAGCAGAAGCAAAAGCAAAAGCAAAAGCAATTGCTTAAAAACGTATAAATAATAATTTGCTTTGACTAATAGCTTTTTCTTTATCTTGCCTAGCAAATGCTTAGGTCAACAACAATAGCGGCATTCATTCCGAAGGATTGAATGAAGGAAAGTTCTTGCGATTTATGAATTCATCCCCGAACTGTCCACTTGGCTTATCAATACGTACATGAGTGCAGTCGATGGCCCCAAGCGTAAAGGGAAAACCGAGCTTATCAGCCCACCATTGCTTTGGGTCCGTCAGATCAGCATTAGACACAGGAAATTTTATCCATGTTGGGCGTTGGGCAGATATGCGGTCCAAAGTACTTGCAACGTATGTACTTACAGTGGGCTGGGTTATCCCCATCACCTCTGCTACTGAGGTCTGGTAGCCTGGATCTGCTAAATAACGCAAAGTTGTCTCCATGAGCTCCACTGGTGACAAGCTTCCACCATGTGTCTCATGCCTTTCGGGCAGAAATGTTTGTGCAAGCCACTCAACATTTTCCTTATCAAATCGAAACAATTTTCGATAGGTGCCAGGAGATGTCTCAGCACGATTAATCTTGTTCTTATACACCTTAGGACCTTCTCTTACATGCATGAACATGGTGCTCACAGTTAAGCATGAAGGCGTGAGTAAAAGATCAAGCTGGTATGGAGGAGCTTGCAAAACTACGAGCAAATGCTTCTGGTTACAAGTAAAAGATAGATTTGATTTATATGTTTTCAAGCATTTGCTAATTTGTAAAGCATTTGCTTACAAGAAACGAGCTTGTGCTTCTGCTTATAAGCAGAAGCTTTTGCTTATGAGCAATTACTTAGTTTTATTTATAAATATTCAAGAAAAAGCCTAGAAAAAGCAAATGCTACTTTTTATTTATTCGGCCCATTGTCACACATTTATTTCCATGTTGCCAACAACTTAATCCATATTGAGTACAATAGTACGTTACAGTTTATTAATATTAAGCACAGTTGACAACATGTTAAGTGTAAATTACAGTTTGACAGGATTTATACATTGAAACTTGGTAGTATTACCAACATGTAGAGAAAAATGAAGCATAATGCTGGGCTAGGGGATGCAGGGCTAGCGAGATGCAGGGCTAGGGGGAGGGAGGGCTGGGGGATGCAGGGCTAGGGGAGGGAGGGCGGGCTAGGGGAGGCAGGGCTAGGGGAGGCAGGGCTAGCGAGATGCAGGGCTAGCGAGATGCAGGGCTAGCGAGATGCAGGGCTAGCGGGATGCAGGGCTAGGGAGATGCAGGGCTAGGGAGATGCAGGGCTAGGGGAGGGAGGGCTAGGGAGATGCAGGGCTAGATAGATGCAGGGCTAGGGGAGGCAGGGCTAGGGGAGGCAGGGCTAGGGGAGACAGGGCTAGCGAGATGCAGGGCTAGCGAGATGCAGGGCTAGCGAGATGCAGGGCTAGCGGGATGCAGGGCTAGGGAGATGCAGGGCTAGGGAGATGCAGGGCTAGGGGAGGGAGGGCTAGGGAGATGCAGGGCTAGGGAGATGCAGGGCTAGGGGAGGCAGGGCTAGGGGAGGCAGGGCTAGGGGAGACAGGGTGGGGAGGCAGAGTGGGGATGCAGGGCTATGGGAAGGAGGGCTAGGGGATGCAGGGCTAGGCTAGGGAGGGCTAGGGGAGGGCTAGGGGAGGCAGGGCTAGGGGAGGCAGGGTGGAGGAGGGAGGGTGGAGGAGGGAGGGTGGGGGTGCAGGGCTTAGGGGTGCAGGGGTAGGGAGGGAGGGTGGGAATGCAGGGCTAGGGGTACAGGGGTGGGGATGGAGGATGGAGGATGGGGATGCAGGGCTAGAGGTGCAGGGCTAGAGGTGCAGGGCTAGAGGTGCAGGGCTAGAGGTGCAGGGGAGGGAGAGCCCAGGGGTGGGGATGCAGGGCCGGGGGGATGCAGGGCCGGGGGGATGCAGGGCCGGGGGGATGCAGGGCCGGGGGATGCAGGAGGGGGATGCAGGGCCGGGGGGATGCAGGGCCGGGGGGATGCAGGGCCGGGGGGATGCAGGGCCGGGGGGATGCAGGGCCGGGGGGATGCAGGGCCGGGGGGATGCAGGGCCGGGGGGATGCAGGGCCGGGGGGATGCAGGGCCGGGGGGATGCAGGGCCGGGGGAGGGAGGGCGGGCCGGGGGGGATGCAGGGCTAGGGGAGGCAGGGCTAGGGGAGGCAGGGCTAGGGGATACAGGGCTAGGGGATGCAGGATGGGGAGGGATTGGGGAAGAAGGAAACAATTTTGTGAAAGCTTCAGTATACATGTAATAAGTCCTCAGATTTCTGATAACATTGGAAAAAATTACTTTTCTAATGAAGTTACAATTGTTCGCAATTACAGGAAAGTGTTCTTTCCCATAATAGAGCAGTATTCAAACTAACCATACGTACATGTACACATACGTATGTACTTTTTTATCCTTTTTGAACATTGTATACACTATTATGAGCACCTCGGTTGTTCATTTCCCAGCATGATTGATGGCCAATAAAACAATGCAAACCAAAGTCCATGTTCATGTGCAAGTTGCTTTCAGATAAATCTGCGAGTATTTTTTCCTTTTAAGATTAAACAATTGTGTGTTTAAAAAAAATATACACTGTGAAATGAGGATGATATGCGCAGAAAGTATATGGTACATGTACGTACAGTCAAGTTATTCAGTTGATTTGTGATTTTTGTTCAGAGGGTCTGATGTGATTTATACTACTTAGTGTATCTAAGTCGGCTCTCCATTGCTGAATATTTTGTCCTCCAGGGTTATTCTTAAAGAGGGGCTCTAAGGTTAAATTTAGTTTTGTGATTTTCCAATAACTAGAGTCCTTATTTAAAGTGTGAAAAAAATTACAAAAAAAATTAGTCTCTAACCTCACGTTAAAGTGATGTAAAATGTCATTTTATTTGATAACCTTCCTGTGTGAAATTTGTTAACATCTGAAGACAACAGTGACGTCACATTTCAAATAAATGGATCTCTACATTTTTGTACGGTGAATTTGCAGTTCATTCCTGAATCTCCACAATATTTGATCAAATCGGCGTTGAAATTGACTTTTTGACAAACAAAAAATTCCTGTATGGAATGTTACAGACTCATTTACCGTAAGAAAATAGTGACGTCATGTTTCAAACATCGCTCTGAAAGGGTATCAAATAAAATGATATATTACACCACTTTAAAGTGAAGTTAGAGACTTTAATTTTTTTCACACTTTAATAAGGACTCTATCTATTGGAAAATGAGTGCATCACAAAACTGAATTTGACCTTAGAGTGCCTCTTTAATGAGTACAGGGACAGTGATATGGGCCTTTGCTCTATCAATCTACATGGTTAAATGAATCGCTAATCTGCCAATTGATCTGCATAGTGTTTAGCCACTAGATAAATAAAGGTCAAGCCTGCCCTTTGGATCAATTGATATACATGTGTAAAATGTCCACATAATACATTGTATAAAGTAATGGAAGAGACAGTACTGGTCAATGAATTACCCCCAAGAGAATTGGTTGTAGCCTGTGGTTGTGGTTTCACCAGTGTTTACTGTGCAGGTAAACTGTAAATATACGTTTAGCCTTGGAGTCTTTCATATCACACTTTAAAAACCAGAAGTGACACTCAAAAACCAGGAGTGATAGAAAGGTACAAGCAACAATTTGGCACGCAGGTGTAATTTACCACACTTCTGCACAATGGTACTGTCTGTAAATATTTGTTATTTATATTCATGCACACTCTGTGCATACTCGTATATTTGTAGCCCTACTGTCATAATACTGGTCTCCCCATAGGTCTATCGTTGAAGGTAATGTTATGGAATGAGTAATTGAATGATGTAGCAAAAACTGTCGAGTTGTAATTTATTGATACTGGTTTATTATGTTGTGATGCGGTGCTTCCCAAGATATCATTTTGTCTGAGAGATGCTGTCACTTTTAAGAAAAGTGAAATAATCTTCAGTTCAAATTTAGGGGGGGGGGGGGAAACTTACTCTTTCATAAATTTTGCCTTAGAACGATACAAGGTAATAAGCTAAGAAGAACTACACCAGGTTCACATACATGATAAGCTGAAACTTTCACAGGTTGACAGTTTAATAATTAATGTATATATTTGATCCTAATTGCAGTGACACCATGTGAAATTCTGTATTGAGTAGTGATTAGTTCTGAAAAGAACGGGAGGTTCAGAACTAATTACTACTCCGTAGAGAATTTCACATGGTGTCACCGTAATTCGTCTTACTTATCCTCTTCACCATGCAAAGCTACAACTTTTACCTCTATTTGATCCATAGAGAGTTACATGTAACATATTTATGTTCATATAATGGCTTCAAGAAATCCACATGTACATGTACGCTTACATAAATTTGTGATTTGAAAGTCTGACAATTTCAGCTTACATGTTGGTAAACCTCTATTTTGCTAGTATATACATCTACACTGTATATATACTGTATACAAGTATACATGTACGTATAGGTATGTATATATGTGACCCGCTCTGAGAAAAGGTGATATATGTCGCAAAAATTAAAAATTGAGTTTTATATATGGCTGGAAAGCACACAACATAAGCTTTCATATGGTAGAGCTCTGTAGCCCTTACCGTTATGGAGATAATTGCGTATTTGCATATTGATAGTTTCCATGTTGACTGATTTACATAACAGAGAAAACGGCCTTTGAAATGTTTTGCGTCGTTGAAAAATGATGCTGAAAAGCTCACATTAATTCCACCTAGCAACGAACATGTTCCTGTAATGCCATCTGTTTGAAATTTTCGTGGGTGATTTGTTAATATTTTTCCATTGATGTTACAATTTTTTAAAGATTTTTCTCGTTCAGATCATTAGCTTTAATTAATTTGCATAATCATTAAAATATTTTTTGGTGTAAAATAAAGGAATAGAGTGTACAACTTAGTACATACATTTAAAAAAGGGGGAAATTACCATGGTGTAGGCTTATGATGGAACTTTGTTTGAATCCAGTACTCTATTAATATTTTATCTTATTGCATACATTAAAATTTAATTTAAAAATAAATTAATTAAAAAATTAATTTAAAAAAATTAATTAATTTTAATTTTTTCCCCCGATACCCAAAACTAAATTTCATGAGTTAAAAAAATTACTTGAGAAATTCTTACTAAACCCAAACTAAGTAACAAAGACTATTACTCAAAGAAAGAATATCAAGGAAACAAAAACGCTGGGAACATGGGCCGCCGCGGTAAAGCTGGCAACTGCAGTTGAAATCCCCGGCCTTTACGCGGTCGGCATCACACTCGAGGGCACCATTACTTTCTCTTTCATCCTCGAAGGGAACAATGTCCACAACTAACATTGGTTGGTCTGGGGTCAATTGGGTCATTTTCTTCGTCATTTTCACTAACAGTAACACTGTCAATGTCACTGCCGTCACTCGATTCAGAGGACTCGTCGTCATGCATCGACATCGTCGCCCATGAAATAATCATTCACAAATCCAATGATCTCATCTTCAATACCGTGAAGGTTGGCATCACGAATTTCGTTTAATGCATCGGCAAAACAACGATCCTTCGAACATATTATTACGAAGATATACTAAAGAAAATACAAAACTAAAATTGTGGAAAATACGATACTTTGAGAAAGATTGTAACGTTAGTTTCTAAATCGAACAGCCATGTAAACAACGAAAGAGTGAAGCATGCGCTGCAAGCTAAATTGGCACTAGTGCGCATGCGCTGTAGCCAGTATGGGCCGTGTTGTACACACGTGTTACGAGATCGCGACACCCGTAGCAACAAGGGGTAGTTTGTTTATCAATTTCTTTTCTTCGTAGCTCATTTGCATCTGACCTATGGCCTAAAGCATAACCAAATTTGGAAATAGTGGATGTCAAGCTATCAGACGATACCAAACTTTACATGGTGGGTATAGAAGAATTTCGTAATCGAAGGGACAAATCATGGCCTTTTGTCCCGCGTAACATACTCAGTCTAAAACAAAACAAGACAACAATGCACACAAAATGATGGATTTTTTTCACTTTATACATGGAAATAAACATTTCTGTGAATGAAATCTGAAAAAATAGAAATCAAAGATGCAATACAAGACAACAACAAAAAATCAAATCTGCAATAATTTTTCACCTTCTCAACATGGAATGGCCCATTGTGCATTAATGCATAGCGCGACTTATATCACCTTTTCTCAGAGCGGGTCACATATATATGTGATTAAAGATAACCAACTGACCTGTGTCATTAACAATAAAATAATGATAGTTACATGTATATTTTGCTCTTAGAGTTTTGTGGAACACCCCCTGTCAAATTTACCAAATATTCAGACCGTATCAGGCAATGCACAAACAGCTTACAGTACGAACCTTAAATGTGATACCGTACGTGAAAAGAACCGGAGGTTCTCAACCAATTACTACTCATTAAAGAATTTCACATGGTGTCACTGCATTTAGCCAAGACTACTTATCCTCTTCACCATGCAAAGCTACAACTTTTACCTATATTTGATCCATAGAGTGTTACATGTAGCATATTTACATGTATGTTCATATAATGGCTTCAAGAAATCCACATGTACGCTTACATAAATTTGTAATTTGAAAGTCGGTGAAAATTTCAGCTTACATGTTGGTAAACCTCTATTTTGCTATATACTGTATACAAGTACGTATAGGTACAGTGTATATGTGATTAAAGATAACCAACTGACCTGTGTCATTAACAATAAAATAATGATAGTTATATTTTGCTAGAGTTTTGTGGAACACCCCGTGTTTGACCAAAATATGCAGACCGTATCAGGCATAGCACACAATGCACAAACAGCTTACAGTACAAACCTTAAATGTGATACCGTACGTGAAAAGAACGGGAGGTTCAGAACTAATTACTACTCAATAGAGAATTTCACATGGTGTCACCGTAATTAGTCTTACTTATCCTCTTCACCATGCAAAGCTACAACTTTTACCTATATTTGATCCATAGAGAGTTACATGTACATGTAGCATATAAATATGTTCATTTTAATGGCTTCAAGAAATCCACATATACGCTTACATAAATTTGTAATTTGAAAGTCGGTGAAAATTTCAGCTTACATGTTGGTAAATCTTTATGTACATCTACACATACATGTAATGTATACTGTATACATACAAGTATACATGTACGTATAGGTATGTATATGTGATTAAAGATAACCAACTGACCTGTGTCATTAACAATAAAATAATGATAGTTATATTTTGCTAGAGTTTTGTGGAACACCCCATGTCAAATTTAGCAAAATATTCAGACCGTATCAGGCATAGCACACAATGCACAAACGGCTTACAGTACGAACCTTAACTGTGATTCGTTCGTGTACAGGTACATGTACCTAAAGGCCTGTATATGTAGTGTATGTACATGACATGTACTTGTACATAATTAAGTTCTGTGGAATAATACATGTACATGTACTGTGTAGGTAAATTAACCAAGACGTCAGTCATTCATCGATCCTGTCCAGAACTATTTGTATTTTCTCAGTAAATTGGGTAGCAAACTGGCCAGTATCACTAGTTGTAACAATTGATTGTCTCACTACAGTGAACACCTCAGAGCATTTAACTTGAAAGTTAATGGATTGTGAGGAATTTCCGGACTTGTAAAACCAGGCACATGGCCAAATTTGTTTAAATGACGTAGATTTGCTGATATTTCAAAGCCGTGATACTGTTAGGGACACTCAAAATGGCAAGGTACCTAGTACATGTATGTCCATGTTTGCACAGAAAGCCAAATAATATCAACATTCCCAAAAAATATAAATTTTCTTAGCAGGGGGTCTGAATATTTGAATTGCTAGAAACAGTGTACTTCGTTGGCCACAGATAAAGCAATGGATAGGTACAGTGTATACAGTATACACTGTACCTGAAAGTGTGCTACTTCGTACATGGTCATTTTTAAGGATTGCACATGTACATGAATGATTTAATTCCTGCACGCTCCTTAATACCCTTTTCCCAGGAGAGTAAATAAAACATTTAAAAATTTTAGAGTAGACTTACAGATTCCAGTGAAAACTACAATCAGAGCAGTGAAAATAAGCCACAGAATTAGGAATTTATTCACCTTGAATCCTACTTTAACAAACCCAGCATACACGTACAGTATACTAGTGTCCACAGTGTGTAAAAATTTGCTTTTATGGGTCAGGTAGAAAAAAAAAACCTATGAAGAAAAAAGAAGCTTTAAGATTCTTTGATACATGTAAGTAATCTTAGAAGAGCAGTTAACAAATCACTTGAAGTATTTTATGAAGCACTGTCACCACATTCATGAGTATGACTGTCTGTTCCTTCCCGTTTTTTTTTCTTTTCTTTTTTTTCTTCTTTTTTTTTTAAGAAAAGAAATGATACAATCTTATCAAAAGGAAACAGACCTGTAAGTACTGTACAATGTACTTCAGCTGAAAGTTCCATGCATTTGTATACACTTAAAGACCTTGTATAGTACATACCTGCATATTCTAGTCCTTGTTTCTCATATGCATGTAGAATCTATGTAGGGGTGTACAAGAACTATAGATATATATGTGGTTAATTTTAAAAGCCTCTAGGTGTAAACATGTACAGTATGTGACTTCATTTATTCAGTGCACTGTATTAAAAGTACAATACATATGTAAAATATTAGTAAACGTTATTGTAAAATAATTTCTCAATTGACGAAAACCCAACATACATGTAAAAAAGACAGTCCTGTGATTTCTCAGGATTTTTGCCTCAAAATTTTCTTGAAAGCAGAGAAGTAGCCACTCAGTAAAGAAAGAAGTAGCCTGTATGGTGTCCAGACCTCTTAGTTTCTTGTTTGTGGGGATGTGGAGAGTCTGTAAATCCTCCAAAAATTAAACATCCAGGTGGTTCGGGGGCTTTGTCCTCGACGCCCAGGCCCGCTACCCATGCTTCAGGATTGTCAAATCACAGAACGTTACGTGGAAGTTTGCGGAAGCACCATGTAGTCTTTTGAAAGAGTTGTAAAGTATGCAAGCCAGGACTGTGATTTCTCAGGATTTTTCCTGATTTCAGGATTTTTTACAAATTTCCCTTTGCCCCAAAGAAAGAAAGAAAGGAGTAGCCTGTATTGTTTCCAAACCTCTAGTTTCTTGTTTGTGGGGTTGTGGGGAGTCTGTAAATCCACCAAAATTAAACATCCAGGAGGTTCAGGGGCTTTGTCCTCTAGACCACAAGTAGATCCAGCCCAGCTACCCATTTTTCAGGTTTTTTTTACTTTTGTCAAATGACACCCCTGGAATGCATTTACAGGCCAAATGTTTTACCAAAAGTGGACTCTGGCTTTATGAAAATCAGCCAACTCTGATAACTTTCAGAGAAACCAAAAAAAAGGGGTCAAAAGGAGAATGATTTTGATCAAAGATTTCGCTTCAATATTTGTTGGCAGAAATATATTTCTCTGTACGAAATACTAATTTTGATGAGCAAATTTAGTATTTTTGATGAGCAAATTTAGATTTTTGATGAGCAAATTTTGAATTTTTGATGAGCAAATTGCTTTAGGCAAAAGGCTAAAAAATTGTCAAATTATTGGTGTACATGTACATGTATATTGTACGTGTCATTAGATTTGAAGCATAGAGCAATGGTTTAAGTCACACACTTGACGTCAAATTGTACAATAGCTTTTATGCATTCACACTAATGTGCCCATCCAGGGACATTCTACATACATGTACATGTTTGCCAGGAAGAATGGCTGGTATGATTCCCTGTGAATCTGACAAGTTTCAAACACTGTAACCTACAGTGTAAAAGATCGGTGTGGAGCATATACCGTATGCAGGGTAATAGAGAAGTCTTAAAGCAAATTACTTCAGGGAATAAAATTGTCCTTGGTGTCATCTCGCCAGGCAAGGCAATGCATCACCAGACCGGCAAATGGAAACACAGGAACAAAAGAATTGACTCTCCGACAGAACATTAATATGCCTAATTACCCATAAACAAACTCCATCACTGTCTAATGAAAAGGGCTTTCCCAGACAAACAACATGTACGTATACAGCACAGGTGAACGTGCGTACACTACATCTCCTGTATCCCAAAAAAGGAAGGTTATTCAAGCGTAAAAAGTAAATTGTACCCTGTATATACATGTAGTACAGTGTTTGTCCATTAGCCCCAGTGGACAATATTGAAATTTATGTTTGGTTTATTTATTTGTTTGGTCTCAATATTGCCAAGATACATGTATGACAATGTTTTTTTTTACCATCCAGTATCAGTTTAATGTACATGTAGCTGTGACATGTAGGAAAGGTTTGCAGCCACTGTGAATGTTTTAGCGTAAATTTCACAGTGCGGTAAACGAGAAAATAGTGAAAATGCACTCAGATTGTGTGTATTCATTCCACCAGGGAATTTCTCTCTTCGGATTAAAGAAATTCATCATGGAAATTATTTCACTAATTTAACTTGAGACAGTTGGGCAAAAAAAAAAAAAGTCTCTGGTTTCTAGTCATTGGTCGGCTTCATAAACGGTGCAGTGACGCACTTTTTTCTTTTTTTCTTCTTTGTTCGGCCATCCTTCTTTTCTTTTTTTTTTTGCTAACCGGGAAATACATGATACATGTATACATGGTTATTTGAACCGGACCAAATTTCCCAGGCCTCAAAAATCGGGTAAACGTTCATACCTCTCTGTGAAAACATTGTTTAAAACAGCGGAGACCAGAAACCGGAGTCTTTTTTTTTTTTTTTGCGTGAGACAGAAATATTTCTAGGGATATTATCATCAACTTAAAGGGACAATATCATCACGATCAGCGGGGCATGGAATCGGAGTTTTAACCCTAATCCCTTGGGTATTTTTACTAGAAAGTATCCTGAATCCACCAAAATCCACCATTTTTGTCACACACAAAATGCTGGTGTCCTGAATCCATCAGAATCTGCCAGTGTAGATATTGGACATATCCTGAATCCGCCAAAATCCACTAAATTTCTGGCGGATTTTGGCGGATTCAGGATACCATGCTCACATGAAAATTTGTATAGTACAGTATGTTGCTGCATAGAATCCATCAAAATCTAACACATACATGTACAAGTGTTGGCTGTACATATGTACAGTACATGTAACTATAATCCATCAAAATACATCAACCAACATGACCAAGCAGTTAAAAACTGTTGAAATCCTGAATCCATCAAAGTCCGCCATATGCTCAATGTGGAGATATCCTGAATCCGCCGAAATCCTCCAAAACAGGGGGATGGATTTTGATGGATTCAGGGTGGTTAGGGTTAAACTAGGACACCGATTCCATAACCTGTTGAAAATCTGCTCTGACGATATTGTCCCTTTAACACCAAGAACATCTTATGTGTTTAAAAAAATGTAATCTCTTGTGTTTTCCTGGATTATAAATGGTGGATACATGAAGTTGTTTTAAAGGGAAGGACCAACATTGGTAATGTTGCTTCGAAATGTATGCTTTTAGAAATTCTGAATGTTTCACCTTATTATGGTGTGTCATTACACAAGAAAAAAAAAGTGAAAATGCATCCAGATATTTTATACTCATTCTCCTGAGGACGAGCAGAGCATACTGATCGAAACGTCGAGTTGTAACCTCCAGTTCTTTTCAGAACTAATTCAGGGATTTCAATAAGATTCAAAGTAACCGGCAGTTTTCTTGAAGTAGGCGGCAGTGAAATAAAAAAATTGTGCCGGGGTCCAGGGCCTGCTTAAGGGCCCTGGAAGCTCTGGCTCTTTTAGATGCTCTCTGGTGGTCTCTGATGCATTCCTGGTACCTGTTTTCCAGGTAGAAGTGAATTAGTTTGATCAGAGTTTTCACCCTTTTTAAAGATATGAAAAACCTAATTTGGTTATGAATTATTTTTGTTGTAAGTTAATATAAAATGTAACATAAACATGTAGTGATGTCAGTAATAGTATAAGACTATATGGTAAATGATGGTGCAGCATTTCAAAATAGAGTGTGCGCACATGGTCAGGTTCTAGCCTAGGGTTCAAGCTTTAGGGTTTTATTGATGCTGAGTCTGTGTTATTCCCTGCACATCATTTTTTCAGGGCTGGGGCAGGGAAGGACATCCATAATTATTTGAAAATGTTACATAACTATGTGGGATTTTGAAAAAGAATTAGTCAATTCATGTTTTACTTTTTACATGAATGCTCAGGATTTTATTTTTCAGTTTTTCTTATTGATAACTATTATGTTAAAGGTATGTTGTGCATAAATCATTTGGTACAAAGTAAAATTAATCTATCAATCATTTGTACAGGTGGAGCTGGAGATCCTGTCATTTAAGGTTTAAACTACAATAGAGTATCATCAGTTGAACTGGCTGCAGCACATGTAGTAGGCCTACTTGTTGTAATTTCGGGATCTAGAGAATAAAAAGAATTGTTGAAAATTAATCATAAATTAAAAATAATGGACCATTGGAAATACATGTAACGTGTCAGTATAAAATTAAAATGTCTCAAGATGCTTGGTTAAGTGCAACAAATGTAATTTAAAAATTGGGCAGAGGTTCCTCTACGGGTGGTGAACCCATTTTAATACCGCTGCAAAAAGAATATTTATCAGTCAAAACACTGGCTAATGGGGGGGGGGGGGTTAAAAAGTATTTTCCAACATTTAATTTTTAAGAATGAATACACCATCATCAAATATAAATGAAAATGAAATTAAAAATAAAATAGAAATAAAAGTAGGCCTTAAAAATAAAATAAAAATTAATAATAAAATAATAAGTTGATAATATTTGTAAAAAAATAAATAAAAAAATAAAAAAACGGCTGTGATTATAATGAGCAATCTTTATTAATAAAATCTGGATTTCCAAAAGTTTCTCCAAAGTTCCTAACGTAATTCATGTTTAACACGTTAAGTACACTTACACTAAACCCTCCCCGAATTACCACTGATCACATTTGATCTAACCATGGAGGAAGGAATGATGATTTACTCGTCATGCCCACTGCTTTTTAATTTTAGCGTTGTTGATTGACATTTTACATTTTCATAATAAAACGAAATACACTCCAATACATACCTTCACTGTTCTTGCTTTTCTTTGCGAAAAAAACTCAGAAGTGACTGTGACTGGCGTTTTGACGCCATCACGCACGCACAAAATCCTCACATAAATAAACGCGGACCACGTGAAGCCCAGAAGAAAGTAAACGTAAACACCACGTCTTCCGAAAGTTTTCAACTAGTCTGGTTCCCAGACCCCAAAATCTCTGACTGTTCTCTGTCGATTTTATTCAGATTTTTTTAGGCAATTTTTGGTCAGGGAACCAGACTACAAGTGAGAGCGATTTGTGTGAAAGCGCCCTCTGTTGGCGATGTATAGTGAATAAGGAACACACAAGACGAGGGAACGTGTTTTTCATTGTGAGATCGCATGGGTTAGCGGTCATGAAAGAATCACATTATTCTTGACAAACTAAATAACTGGTTTAATTCTCCAAATATAATTTTTGTGTTTAACATATTTTAAGTTGATGAAATTATCATTATTATTACGAATTGTAATTTTTTTCTCCTGCAATTTTTTTTCCATTTGTTTCCCCCCAAAGTAGCTGGCGCCGAAGTAGCCGGTCAAATTCGCCGGTTGCCGGCTTGTTTTGAAACCCCTGTAATTATTACTCAATTGAGAATTTCACATGGTGTCACCGCAATTTGTCTTACTTATACTCATAATGTGGAATTTTGGGAAAGAGTACTGTTTCCTAAATTCAAACCAGATATTTATTTGACTTTTCTTTAAATTAAAATGACAGAACATCAGACGAAATGTTTTCTCGGGAAGATACAATGTACACATGTGAAGATAGCAACATCAACTTTGCACCGTGTTAGTTTCACGTTTCAGTTCTGCTATTTCCAAATATTTTTAAAATACTAATCTATATGTATGTATGTACTTTAACTTCAAGTGCAAATATCACAATCAGAGCTTAGAAAAGAGTAAAAGATTTCATCTTCATGTACAGGTACACATGATCCTTAGGC
The DNA here is from genome assembly GCA_029582265.1 of Zoroaster sp. YZ-2022. Lineage (NCBI taxonomy): Eukaryota > Metazoa > Echinodermata > Asteroidea > Forcipulatida > Zoroasteridae > Zoroaster > Zoroaster sp. YZ-2022. The sequence continues at coordinate 6,562,791 of CM055821.1, read as the reverse complement.
CTACCTGTGTTACACAATTTTCAAGGTAAAACTACACGTGTAAATGGATTCACAGACTCTCCAACTTAACAAGGTCCAACTTAACAGCTTTTTTGCCGTGTACATTAAAAAAACCTCCTACAATCAGTGCAATTTTTGAAACAACCCATTCAGGCCACTCCAAGCCATTAGCTGTTGCCAGTGGCCTCCTATGGTTACCCTTCTGTGCACTGTCACACCACTGAGATTGCAGTGTAAAGCGGTATCCCATTGATACATTGCAGGCCATACTAATATGTTCAAACATTTACAGTGGCCTTGGGTGGCACACAGTTGATTTTGTAAGATTACTTGGAAAGGACAGCATGTAGTGGTTGGGAGTGGCTTCAATGTGTAGGAGGGTTAATGCTGTATTGCCCATGTTTTGTGCTGTTTTCCTGGCAGTTTGTGAAAATGTTTGGCAATTGTGGAGTGTCGTGGCCGAGCGGTCTAGCTTACCGGACTCAAGTTCTGGTGTTAGCAGCAGAATGTGGGTTCGAATCCCGGCCGTGACACTTGTGTCCTTGAGCAAGACACTTAACCATAATTGCTTCTCTCCACCCAGGGGTTAAATGGGTACCTGTGAGGGCAGAGTTGGTTGATTAGCCCTATATGCGCTGTAATGGCAGCAATTGTGCTGTATACTCCCCAGGGAGCTGAGATGGTTTCAGGAATGATTTATGAGCCTTATGAGCAGGGGTAATAATATAATGCGCCTTGAGCACCACTCAGTTGGTGGATACGTGCGCTATATAAGTCTACACATTATTATTATTATTATTATTAATTCACTTTTTTATGTAATAAGGAAAGAAAAACAAACGCTTAAAAATGAGACATTTCTCGAGATAATAGTTAATGCGCGCATGTCCTGAAATGAATTTGTGTTGGGTTCTGTCATTTATTTGGGCACTTTATTCAAATACAGGGTGCGAAATTAAGGATTTGTCCGGTTGCCCGGGGCAGCCTACAATTCATTATGGCAACCTAGTGAATTGACTGATGATAGCTGCCCATGAAGGCAACTTCAATTTTCAACCGTCAAATCATACAAGTTTTAAGTACTTGTGAACCTGTAGGCAATGCAGTCAAACAGTGTCCTCTTTGATTTTGAATCTTGACAAATAAAATCAAATGAAATTAAATGAAAACCCCTTGTGGTTTATTAAAAAAAACTGATTCACTGTTTAGTTTCGTCATGACATAAAAATGGGAAACGGTCAATAGTTTTCATTTGCCTAGAGCTCCCCTCATTAAAATTTTCTTAGCTCTTGATGTCATACGTACTTGAGGGGTTACACTAATTAATTTAATCTGGTCGGGTGGGAGGGGGATCGGTTTTGTAAGGAGAGTGTAAACATTTGATTGATTTCCCAAATAAGTACCTTTCCCCATGCATTACAAAGGAACGCTCCCTCATGCATTGGAAAACAAAATTCATTATGCGATTTCCATCAGATATAGTACAGATTGTCTCTTTTATACGAGGTACAAATGGCAATTTACACTGCATGCACACGTGCCCATTGCAAAGTCCGGCGGACATTATTATTTATTTATTTTTTGTTAAATTAGGTCTTATATTAAATACAGCCTCTTTTGTTAAGTTGAAATACACAGACAATGAATTTTTTTCGGGCTTCAAGTTATTCATTTCGGGGTCTTTATATAAATAGGCAAACCTTTGTATTTCTTTAGTGTGCTGCCATCTTTGTGTCTGTAATTTAATAGGTAACAGTGTACTTTACTGTATACACTGTACACACATGTACACTGTATGTTCCCAATGCTTCTTTGTGTTTCTAAGTATCCTGTTACAGCTCAAGGATAAATCGATCATATAATTATATCTCAACTGTATGTGACAAGCATGGTGAGGCTTCCTCCCTCATCAGTCAGCCTCACAGTGTTGGGGGGTGCGGGGGATTCACCAGACACTTGATCTAATACAAATTGTGTATTAGCGTGGTCTTGGGTTACTGCCTGGTGTTGTGTGAGTTGATTCAGAGTGCAAACCCAGGTGTGATTGCACTGTGGGAAGAAATACAAAAAAAAAAGAAAACTCCCATCAGTGAATCATGATTTTAGGGGTGGGTGGGGTTGTACACCAGGAGTTTGCATTGTGTAAAGTATCAAGGAAGTATTTCAGGATATAATGTGAACCATCACTAAATTCCACAAGTACATGTATATCCCACGTATTGGTCTTGTTGGTCGGTATTTGAATTTGTTTTCTTTACAAATATTTGCATCGAGGAACTTAAACCACAGATTGTTCGCAACGATCAGGATGTTTCAAGCAACTTCCACTGTGTACACGCACACTGTATAGCGCAGATCTCACTAAAAATAGAATCAACTCGTGCATGAGTCAAGCTACACCGTAGCACTCAGACTAAATTTGGATTATTGGATCACCAAATAAGGTACAGGTGCACACAGTAAATTATGTACATTTGCTGTAAAGGTCTACACACGTACGGTACACAGTAGGTACCCGTTTACCTGTTAGTGTTATACTAGTCAAGTCCAAACTCGGACGCTAGTCCACTTTTCATGGATTTATACATGGACTTTGAATAGGAAAGGCATGGACTCGCACTGGGACTTACACGTAAACACAAGGATTTGAGGACTTGGGCTATGTCCATACATGTATGTTCAGTCCAGCTGAAGTCAGTCAAACAGTTTTAATTACTTGAGCTGAAGCAAGCTCATATACGTACATTGTAGTGTATGTAGTACTGAAAACCAAGAGAATGCGCCGAACATGTATACTGGACATGTACATCTATGAAATTTGGTAAGTTGGAATTAAATGTGCTCTGAGCTAGCGGAAGATCAGTTTCTTGCATGGTTAAAGGGACAATATCATCACGATCAACAGGGCATGGAATCGGAGTGCTAGTTTTAGCTCAGTGACTGAAACAAATTTCCCCTTCGATGAGGTCATTTTTACCGTTGCTCCTTCATAAATGGGCCAGTAAATTTCAGTCACTGTGTTCTTCTTGAACTAGAACACCGATTCCATGCCCTGTTGATCGTGACGATAGTGACAATGCTGTCCTTTTAACTGGACATTAGGCCAAACAAAAAATGTCTCTGGTTTCTGGTATCCGCGTGCGTCACCTCAGACCCGCGCGTCAGCATTTTTAATTTTCTTTAATTTGCTATGAAACGATACCCCAATTGCAGCCAAAATTGCCGGATCGATTGGAATTCTGCTGTGCTGTGGTTTAAATGACTTGTTCACATAGGGGTATGAACGTTTGCCCGATGTGTGAGGCCTCTCTTAGCCACCATACTTTGTATATATGGGAAATTTGGTCCCCGCATATACAATGTATCACGTATTTCCCTGTTGGCAAAAAAAAAAACGATGGCCAAAAAAAAAAGTGCGTCACCGCACCGATTTTGAAGCTGACCAATGACCAGAAACTGGAGACTTTTGGGATTAGTGGATATAATGGTCAAAATTAAGTTTGGAAATTATTTACCTAACTTTAGGAAATGATGTCCCCTCAGATGGAAAGATTACATGGAATGTTTTAGAAATACATATACGATCATTAAATTTACACCAAGTATATACATGTACATGTATGTAAGTTTTAACCCTAACCACCCCAAATCCATCAAAATCCTCCAAGGGGCACTTTTTTGGAAAAATTCAGCACTTTCAGAAACTGGTATTTTCACCTCTTCAAATGGGGCAAAATTACTACCTGGCAAGAAGTACAGGCCATAAGTGCTGAATATGAAAGATCAACGGAAATGCATAGTGCATTTTGAAGATAAGGGCATGTTTCCAAAAGTGCACTGATGGATTTTGGAGGATTCAGGAAGGTTCCTAGCCAGAATACCTGGGGGGTTAGGGTTAATAATAATAATAATAATAATAATGTGGACTTATATAGCGCACGTATCCACCATACTGGTGCTCAAGGCGCATTATATCATTACCCCTGCTCATCAGGCTCATAAATCATTCCTGAAACCATCTCAGCTCCCTGGGGAGTATACAGCTCAATTGCTGCCATTACAGCGCATATACATGTAGGGCTAATCAAACACAACAACCAACTCTGCCCTCACAGGTACCCATTTACCCCTGGGTGGAGAGAAGCAGTTATGGTAAAGTGTCTTGCTCAAGGACACAAGCATCCCGGTCGCGGCTGGGATTGGAACCCACATTCTGACGACTCAGCCATCAGAACACAAATCCGATGCACTAAACCGCTCGACCACTCAGTGACTGAAAATAATACCCCACATGATAAGGTCATATTACCGTTGCTGCTGCATAAATGAGCCAGTAATTTTCAGTCACTGTGTTAATCGTAAACGAGGACACTGATTCCATGCCCTGTTGAAAGTCTACTCCGATTGTGACAATACCGCCCCTTGATGTGGGAGGAGAACCCCAGCCAAATAATCCAGGCACAATTAACCCACATGATCAAGTAGGGACTGGAAACTGAATTCACATATTGACTCGAGTCTGAGTGGGATTCGAACCCAGGTCCACAGAGGTAAAAGGCAAGGAAAGTACCTGTATGCCAACCTGATTCGCCTTAAACAACTTCTTCACCTTAAACAACTTCTTCACATAGGGGATGAAAATTTGGTCAGGTTCCAATAACTGCGTACATTGTATTTCACTGGTTGGCAAAAAAAAAAAAAAAAAAAAAAAAAAAAATGATTACAAAAAAAAGTGTTGCCGCACCAATTTTGAAGCCGACCCATGACCAGAAACCGGAGACTTTTTTTTGTTGGCTTTAATACACTATATACTGGCTTTATATACACTATACATCTTCATTTACACAAATCATGATATAAACCCAAAAGAAACACTTCATGAAATAAGATCCAAGTATCAGTGAGGTGGCCATTGTTTATTCATCCTGCTTATTTGGGGGGTCCTCTGGGAGACAGTATCAAAGAACTTGATGAACAGCCGTGCAGGGAATGAGGAATAAACGGCAGAGGGATGTGTGCACCGGGAGCCTAGGGGTAACTGGAGGTCTTATGACTACCGAGTACGATAGACGAGTACGACAACGGTGGGAGTGTTTTCTGAGATCAGTGCCCTCGGGAGAAGACGAAAATCAGATTCAGATGTAAATGATGCTCCAGAATGATTTGGCCGGCATGGCCGCAAATCACAAGGAGTATGGCGTGCATGTGTACCAACCTGCATGCGCCAGTCATGAAAATGGATGCAACATCATGTGTTTCTCTCAGAGTATTTTTTATGATTTTTTTATTTTATTTTTTATTTTTTATCACGACCACCTAACAACACCAAAATCAATTGTCACATTTTTGTTTTGCATTAATGAGTGAAATTAATGGAAATTACCAGATGTGAACAAAGCCAAAATTCATACATTCTGTTCACAAACCAAGGCCAACATGTACACAGTAAGTGTTTCCTCTCTTACATACATGTAGTTTATATTGTATCTTGAGACTAATGCAAAACTGTATTCATTTTAATGTACATGGAATTTGTTTATCTTTTGCTTTTTTTTTTAAAATGTGTCTTTCACAATGTTTACTTTCTCTGCGCCATATTTGTATTTTTAGATTAACTTGTAATCGTATTTTGTTTGAGTCAAGACTGTTTGCGGTGACACCATGTAGGAAATCTCTTTGAGTAGTAAATAATAGTTCTGTAAAGAACCGGTTGGTTACAACTATAAGACTGTGCCGGGTATCTGGGTACCTGGATACCCAACCGGAACTGTCATTACCTGGTTCCATTTTTTCCGGTTCCAATTACATGTACCTGTAAATGACGTTTTCAAATCTGACTAAACATTTAAAAGCCACACAATTGGAAGTCTGATTTAAAAAAAAAAAATTTGGCAAAATAAAGAAGACTCGGATAAAGGCTTTAGAAGTCACATTTGCCAACAGCCTTTCACAGACTTGCCGGCTTGTGTTTGATGTATCATAGTTTGTTTTGAGTTGACTGCCGTCGTGCCAGTATCACCAGTTGGTATTTGTGACTATTGTTCGCAGTTATTGGATTACAGTTATTGGATTACGACAAATGTGGGACACATGAATTATTTTTGTATGTGTGCGGGGAATGGGGATGCTACGAATCATTTTAAGTATAGATGTTGGAAATTGTTACAGTAAGTCCACATTTATATGACTCTAATAAAACAAGAGAAACTTCGTATTCGTTATTGTATACATTCGGGAGTATTTACATGTTTTTGCAAAATTGTTTACGGGTACCCGGGTATCCAAAGATTTTCAATTTCGGGTATCCAGTTCCCGAAATAACCGAAAACGCACCGCATTAGCTACAATTCAATGTTTCGATAGTATGTTCTGATCATCTTCAGAATAAAATATACTTGAGTATGTTTTTCTACAGTAATCTGGCCAGTAGATCTGGAGAGCCCACGGACAGATCCGGACCCGGTTAGTTTTTTTTATTTTTATTGTTTTGTATCTGTGTCAGTTAAACTGACATTCCCATTAGAGAAGATAACTGAAATAAAAATAACTAAAAGTGTATCTATGCAGGAGGTCGTGGGTTCGAATCCCGCCCGAGTCGCCCTACACACATCGGTGTAGGGTAAAATTAAAATCAATTGTTTATCACCCGACGCAAGGATTTCATCGAACTATAAATATCGCGGCACCCGCTGCTATATAGGATTCTAGCCAGCCAATCGTCATGGGACAAGCTCGGTGGTCGAGAGGTTAAGACGTCTGCACTAGTAAGCAGAAAGTCGTGGGTTCGAATCCCGCCCGAGTCGCCTGTGAAGTTTTTTCCCACAGACACTCGGAAAGCACTGAGTATACAGTGCTATACACACGTCGGTGTAGGGCAAAATTTAAATCAAAAAGTGTATCTAGGTGAAGATGTGTAATCAAATCAGTAGCCCTTAACATTTTAAAACTGAAGTGTGCCAGCCTGCTGTAACCCAGTCCATGGTATTCAACTGCTTGACACTGGTCTAGGATTAAGAGAGATGCGAAAGACTGAAAAATGCGACTGGGCATGCCCGAGAGAAATTTGTGCGGTTAATGCGCAGTGCACGCATTCAACGCGTGTGTAAAGTGTACAGTTCTCGCGCACACCGGCAAGTCACCCAGGATACACTGCTTCTTTTGTGGCTTTTATGCGTCAATCTGTGGAATACGTCCTGATTGAATGGGCCAAGAAATAGGTTTTTTACACACTGTTACATATATATGTGACCATCCACCACGAACGGGCTGTAAAGTCGCACACGTTGATTTAGCAGTACGGCTTGAAATGCGTGAAAAATCAGTCGGTTGGCCATTTTGGTATTTATTTTAGAAATGAAAAGTTTGAAATATTTTCCTTTAGTTCTGAAAATTTCAGAATTAAATTCAATTTCAAAAATCATGAAAACCATGTTTTCTTTCGGGCAATGAGTTCATAAATCTGTACAAAATGTACGTTTATATGAAGTTTATATGAAAGTGTAAGTAACCAGTGTAATGACTTTGATACACCATAACTTTGCGTAGGAATATAGGAATGACTTGTGTTTGGTATCATTTTAAACCTTATGATATACTCTTTCCAAAAATATACGAACCTCCAAATGTGAAATTTTCGACTTTACAGCCCCTTTGTGGTGGATGGTCACATAATGTACATGACTGGCATATACGTACTACGTATATGTACAATTGTCTTCTGATGATAAACACTGGGGGCAATTCCATGGTTACTCACGTTGCATTTTTACATAATAATTTCAGAAATTCGTTATAAATACATGTATGTATGCTACATTTTATGCATGTCCAAAAAATGTAACATGAGTAACCAGTATATTACTGTTATGTAGCGTACATGTAACAAGTTTCTGAAATTTTGTTTTTGTGCTGAGTAAGGTCTGGATATAATGCAACTACTGTGAAAAAAAAAAATGATCAGTGAAATATATTTACTAAAGAATTACGGCATTAAGAGGTTTAAAAATTTTTTTTTACATGTACATAAATGCTCTCTTGTAAAGTACAGTATTAGTGGTAGAACACATATCATTAGTGGTAGACAATTGCATGTACTTCCATGTGGGATCAACTGTTACATTTACACGGAGGTTCATCCTCATTATACTGAATAATGGAATTTATTAATTAATAATGTCTGTTCACCCCATCTGAAATTCTGAGATTGTATTGGTAGCCACCGAATTGCATTGTAAATTGCATCTGTCACGGCTGCGCATGATTTATTTGTTGTGATTCAAGTGTATTGGACTTGTACATGAATATATATACATGTACATGTATGTAAATTCAGTTATTTGTCAGTGACTTCACGTACTGGATCATTTTCACGTGTTACTACAAAATGTACCTGTGTGTTACATGTAAGACTGTACACTATAATGCATAGGCATGTGTATCATCTGGTAAGGAGATTCATCATTTCACACATGATACAATTTATCAAAGCGCACAAGTCCGGAACCAGGGAAATGCATTAAACGTTGGCACACTGGCCAATGCACCAACGTGTGTGCGCTATGTACATCATAACATGTAGATGTACAGCCAAAAAGCTACCGTTAGAAAATGTTTGAAAGTACGGGTAATGAACTGTGGACACGGTACAAGTCTGTGATACACAATGCCTTTTTTTTGGGGGGGGGGGGGGGGGGATGGATTAGGCAAAAAATGGCCGACATTCGTTTTACAACTACATGTACATGTATGTATGAGCAAATGCACATAGTTGAAAAGATAAATTGAAACTGTCACAATAAAAGTCATGTCACAGACAAAGTGTTCTCGCGACTTATACCGAAAAGTACATTTTTTAAGGGTTTTGTACATGTCAGTACATGTATTGATAGGTTTACATTAACCATAACTCCCTAGGCCCATTTGCTTACACATAACCTGAATCCTTCCTAACTCCCTAGGCCCATTTGCTTACACATAACCTGAATCCTTCCTAACTCCCTAGGCCCATTTGCTTGTAAACACATAACCTGAATCCTCCCTAACTCCCTAGGCCCATTTGCTTACACATAACCTGAATCCTTCCTAACTCCCTAGGCCCATTTGCTTACACATAACCTGAATCCTCCCTAACTCCCTAGGCCCATTTGCTTACACATAACCTGAATCCTTCCTAACTCCCTAGGCCCATTTGCTTACACATAACCTGAATCCTTCCTAACTCCCTAGGCCCATTTGCTTACACATAACCTGAATCCTTCCTAACTCATAGGCCCATTTTCTTACACATACATGTACATGTAACCTGAATCTTCCAAAATCCTTCAGTAGTAAAGCAAGCACATGACATGTATGCACACATGTGTTTCTAATCTGTGATACATGTACATGGCCAGGGACCCTCCCTGCATGCATGGAGCAATAAACAGTGTCCACTGACCTTGCAATCACTACAACAAACATGGATGTACATGTACATGTACCATGGAAAGGCAAGTATGCCTAATAACCTCAATCCTCCAAAATCGTTCACTTTAGCAAAGAGCATGTAGCATGTAACCTCAATCCTTCAAAATCCTTCACTTTAGCAAAGATGATTTTGGAGGATTTGGGAAGGTTAGGGTTTATGGTATTCTCGAAAAACATGAATGATCCAGTGCTGGGAGTTACCTAATAGTTTGCTAACTGTTTTCACGGTCGGTTAACCGAATGTTGGCACCTGACCGCCAGACAAACTAGACCGTCGGGAAATGTGATTACATACATGTACGTTTTCAGTCAAAATGCATCAACGTACTTCCCGCAATGATTGTTTAATAACCAATACAGCAAAAAAGAAAGTCTAGAACAACAAAACTTTTATTTTTATTTTATTTTATTTTTATTTTTATTTTTTTTATATATTGGTTTCGGTTAGCCCGGTTAGAAAATTTCTAAACGGTTAGTGAAGTTTCAGTCGTTTCGATCAGTATGTTCTCCTGAGGACGATCAGAGCATACTAATCGAAACGTCGAGTTGTAACCTCCAGTTCTTTTCAGAACTAATTACGACTCAATTGAACATTTCACATAGTGTCACCGCAATTAGTCGTACTTGAAGTTTCAGTCGGTTGACTGGTTAACCATACCAGCACTAATAATATGATCACATTTTTACATGAAAGTAATACTTAGTGTAAATTCCACATACATGTAAGAATGAAAAAATCTCAATGCATTTTTTTTATGACACAATAAAATAGCTATTGCTGAGTGAGAATGTGGTTCAGGGGAGAACCATAATCTCACTTTGCGACACTCGAGATGCGAGTTGTGCAGTAAGGTTCTTTTCAGAACCTGTTACCTCACCTAGCGATAGTTGAGATAAACCACAGGGTGTTGCCGCAAACCAAAATTTGACAGACATTTCACCAAAAATGTTGACTGGCTTAAAAAGAGATCTGTCTTACTACCCCTGTACTTCTCATCCTGTGGGTGAAATTATGTCCATCTAATGTTGCTGAATTTTGCAAAAGTGAGAGGGGTTGTGTACCACAAGAAGGCACAAGTACTAGTACAGGTGTGACGCTATTAATAATAATAATAATGTGGACTTATACAGCGCAAGTATCCACCAAACTGGTGCTCAAGGCGCATTATATTATTACCCCTGCTCATCAGGCTCATAAATCATTCCTGAAACCATCTCAGCTCCCTGGGGAGTATACAGCTCAATTGCTGCCATTACAGCGCATATAGGGCTAATCAAACACAACAACCAACTCTGCCCTCACAGGTACCATTTACCCCTGGGTGGAGAGAAGCAATTATGGTAAAGTGTCTTGCTCAAGGACACGAGCACCAAGGTCACGGTTGGGATTCGAACCCACATTCCGACGACTCAGCCATCAGAACACAAATCCGATGCACTAAACCGCTCGACCATGGCATTCCATTAGCACGTGCACCAACCTTAACCCTTATCACCCCAAACCATTCAAACTCCAACGGCTGGGTTTGTTTTATTTTGCTGGACCCCAGTACTGTATAGCCTAGACAGGGATACTTTTCATAGGGCCGGGTGTCCCAGTTAGTCCAACAGTTGGGTGGTAGTGTTACTGTATGGCATTGGATTTTGGCGGATTCGCGAAGGTTCTCAGCCAAAATAGCTAGGGGGTTAGGGTTGAAGGGACAATATCGTCACAATATCTAAAACATCTAAAACTAGCACACCGTTTTTCCATGCCCCGTCGAAGATCTTCTCTGGTCGTGGCGATCAATACTGTCCCTTTAAACATGGATCAGAGTGATTTCCTGTCTGAAAAAATGCATGATCAACTGAAATCCAAGCATGACGTTTTCATTTTCCAGTGAAAACCGGATGTTCACTTTTGATTGCATTCCCGGAAAATGGCCATGCATGCATGCATGACAGCAAATTACACAACTATTAAATTGAAATTGATTCTGCAGTTACTGTGAATGTACTACATGTTTGCATTGTAAGCCATTGGTAAAATACATGTAAGTGTACATTCGTAAATGAATGAATGTGTTTATACACTTTATAAGAATTAAGAGAGATACAGAGAGACCATGCCTGTTAAAGTTTCACCAAATTTCATGGATCATGTTTTCTCAAAAATGACAGCAATTTCCCAGCTTGTTTATTCATCACCAACTTCAGAGTAAGTTTTCAGATTATAAAATCAGTCATTTGGTATTAATTTGGTAATTACCAACGGTGTATACTGTACACTCAAAATGCATGTGTGTATACTATTGTACCTGGCATGTGTGGTACAATTGTATACTTTTTATCCAAGTTCACTACAGGGAATTTGTATAAATCTATGCATGGTAAGTTTACCTTTGATCAGTCATAACCCAACAGTTTTATCCAAGGCAGCAGGAACAAAACGAATAGGAAATAATGACAGTAAACTGTAGAATTTGATTGAATCGTGCCAAGAGACACACTGTGCATGTATATATACATGCATACATGTACAGTATGATATGGTAGTTTTTTTGAGTAGGGGGAGGCTGTAAGCAGTACATGTACATGTACTGTACACATGTACATTAGGGCATACAAACTACAGATGTGAGACACCCACTCTACAACTACCAGCTAGCCAAACCTAGACGAGCCTCTAGGAAAGCTTTCCTTCATCATGTTCCGCCATTAGTCACCACCAGAGCGATTCGCACTACCATGTGGGTGGAAAGACTTGAGAGGCACCCACTCGATACCAGAATGGAACTTACTATATCTGAGGACCTACCAGCTGGCACAGACAGTGGGTGGATGAAATGGAAATGCCTCAATCATCTCAGATCAGGAGCTGGCAGATGCAGAGACACTAGGTATAAGTATGGCAAAATACATGTACCAGAGAGTGCCATATGGTGCGATTGCGGAGAGCCTCAAACTATGGCCCACCTGATGCGATGTCCTCTACTTGAATTACCATGCACAGTATCTGACCTAGCAGCGTACAACTATGAAGCTGAAGGATGTGTCTTACACTGGATGAACTCTACATGTATATAGAGACTGTATATATTGATATTGATGTTGTTTTGTGACTATCTGTGAATTTGTAATGACTGGACTCGCCAAGAAGAAGGGCATCCAGCAAATGGATATTTTTAACCAGGCCTGTGATTTCTCAGGATTTTTCCTGATTTCAGGATTTTTTTTAACAAATCCCCCTTTGCCTCAAAATGTTCTTGAAAGAATTGAAGTCGCCACCAAGGAAAGAAAGAAGTATTGTCCAAACCTCTAGTTTCTTGTTTGTGGGGATTTGGAGAGTCTGTAAATCCTCCAAAGTTAAACATCCAAGAGGTTCAGGGGGGGGGGGGGGGGGGCTGTGTCCTCTAGACCAAAGGGGGACCCAGGTCTGCCACCCATTTTTCAGGATTTTTTTTACTTTTGTCAAATCACACCCCTGTTTAAAGGGACAATATCGTCACAATCAACAGGGCATGGAATCAGAGTGCTAGTTTTAGATTAACCCAGTGACTGGAAATATTACCCCACATGATAAGGTCACATTACCGTTGCTGCTGCATAAATGAGCCAGTAATTTTCAGTCACTGTGTTCTGGATCTGGATCTGGATCTGGATCTGGATTGTTTTACTCCGTAAAAGCGGTAAATCCGCATCACTACAGAGTGTTGACTTGACCGACTAGTTTGAGTTGTGGGTTGTGGTTTCGTTCAGGTGTTTAACAAGGCCAGTTTTGAAGCTGGTTAGCTTTATTTGATCGAGTAGATGGTGTGGTAAATCGTTCCAAATTTTAGTAGTCCATGGAAAAAAATTAAATTCAAGAGTTTTGGTCTTTGTTTGCGGTCGTTGGTAGGAGAGGTCGTGGGTCTTTTTTAATTTGCGTTGAGGCTTAGTGAGGTAGTCCTGCCATTTAATGTCAACCAGGTTGTGGGTTATTTTGAATAACATGGTGAGCCTAGTAATCTTCCTCCTGGTGTCTAAGCTTGGCCAGCTCAAAGAACTTAGCATGGCAGTAACGCTAGAATCTCTCGAGTAGTCGTTTTGACACAGTCTAGCTGCTGATCTTTGGATTTTGTCGAGAGTATGTGTTTCTTGTTTGGTATATGGAAACCAAGCAGCTGTGCCATACTCTAGTTTAGGCTGGACAAGGGACAAGTAAAGTCTTGATTTTATATCAGTCGAGCAACATTTAAAATTCCTACGGATCACCCCCAGGGTCCTTTTACAGCTATTTGTAACATTATTTATATGAGTTTTCCATGTTAGATTACTGTCAAACTAGGTACACCGATTCCATGCCCTGTTGAATGTCTGCTCTGATCGTGACGATACTGCCCCTTTAAATCTCTCTATTTTTTCTACACATGAATGTAATTAAACTTTCATGCACTTGTACCAGTACTTATGTATACATTTCCCAAGCTGAAGATTTACCATGCAAGAGCTTGCCCCGAATCACGAGATGTATAGCAACAGCGTGTTCTAGTCTGAGAAGTTCGGATTTTTTAATTTGCACGTGCTATTTACAGACATTCAAATTGGAACTCGCACAAGGCTTATTTGATGGTTGTTGTTGAGGGTAAGGCTAAATGCTTGAAGCAAGTACACTATGGACCATGCTGATCTAGCAATCAACACTTCTTTGAATATTTTGTAAATGCCTGTATTTCTGGTGAAAACATGCATTGTGCATATGACATAAAACACAATAAAGGGGGCCACTTTCCTACCGTCACGTTAGCAGTTTTTCTAATGGTTGTAATTTTTTTTTTAATATCTGAAACCACCCAAAAAGAATTTCAACATTTGAATAGACATGCATGCTTATCCTAAAGATAATTTGAGTTGATTATTGCTATTATTTTTTTAATTACCCTAAAATTTCCATCGACAAATGGACGGAAAAGTGAGGTAACTTTTTCCGTCCAATTTTTATGGAAATTTGAGGGTAAAAAAATAAAAAAATAAAATAAATCAACTCAAATTACTTCCAGTATAAGCCTGCATGTCCATTCACATGTTGAAACACTTTTTGGTCGGTTTCAGGTAATTAAAAATAAATAACAACCATTGGAAAAACTGCTAATGTGACGGATGCAAAGTGGCCCCCTTTATTGTGTTTTATGTCATATACGTGTTTTAAACCAACAGCTTCATAGATTTTACTCTTTTTGAATCAATAAATAATTCTCCCAGTTCTTAATGTTAATGGTTATCTTTTCCCTTTTTTCAGTAATGCTTCTTCTAGTATCTATCTTGGCCAAGAAAAACAACAAAATTAGTCTTGGAAAACAAAATTTTAATCGTGTAAAGTTAAAAATCTACAAAACCAAACCAAAAATCATCAATATTTTCTTATTTTAAGTGCTTCTTTTTTCTTTTCTTTGTAGATCTCAATAAAATGCACAATGGCCGGGAATAACAAAGTCTCCAATGGTAACATGGTGACAAATCACGACTCCCTCTCCCCAAGAAAGGACCCCAGAATTCATAATTCAGCCGCCAAGAGTGTACCGGGATTACATAATCAATCCAAACGCAGGACTACTCAAACCAGCTTTGACACTCTCCACGTCGACGTAGATCTTGCTAACCGACGCTTCAGTACCGTATCGCCGGGCAGGAGATGTCTGTCCGACTCCAAACTGACCGTTGGGAAGCCACAGAAGAACATCCCCGCCTCCAGTATTTATAAGAGAAAAATTGATTTTCAGGCATCGCCAAAGAGTGAGCGTGTTTCACCGGCGAAACGAAGGCGGTCTGATGGAGGAAGCAGTAGCAATAACAGCTCTCTAGTGTTACAAATACCACGAAGAAATAGCAGTAGTAAGAATGTGGATTATAACCAAAACTTCAAGGACGTCAGTGAATGCACCTGTGAGAGAACTAGTTCCTGTACGTGTCACCCCGGTGAGATTTACAAGTCCATGCATAGCATCGGCCACAGGAAGGCCTCGGCACAAATTGCCACCCTTTCGGAGGCTATCCTCACCGGCCCTCAGAAGCTTGCGCCGCCCCAAGTGAACAGCACGACGACGACGTTAATGAGTCACAAACTGGAGCTGAGCAACAGTGATGCGAACAGGATCATTTCAGACTCTGCCAAGAAGATTACAAGCACTTGTCCCGGGACCTTACCGTATTTGCCCTGTCTGGAGAGTAGCAAGCAGAAGGTGACGACACCGAGCACGCCAGACAGTCTGTCGGAGGACATCAGCGACAGATTCCTGAAAGTCGATAACGATATCCTCTTCAAGAAAGAGTCGGCAATAGATATCGTCGTGACTGACTGTGACAGAGGGCATCATCAGACACGGACACGGGATCAAGAAGATGTTGTTGCGGACAGTGCTTTGTCGGACCCACTCCCAGCAAGAGTTGAAGAGATCGTTTCGAGTCATCCCGATGCTCAGCCCAACAAGCAGGTAACGTCGGACAGGTGTGAAGATGAATCGTCGGTGTTCACAGAAGACTCTAGCACGACCGACGACAGCGTGACAAAGGAGACGGCAAGCACAAAGAAGAAATACAACAAGAAGAATTGGGATATACAACCAAGAGCCCCCAGGAAGCGAAGAATTGCCAGCCTGACCGCCGAAACTAAAGTACATCTCCTGTATGAAAAGGACGAGGTGGAGGCGCCGAAGAAGCCTGCCAGCGTCAAACACAAAACCGCCAAGAAAGATGCAACAAAAGCAGGTGTGACCAGCCATGGGACCCTCCCCCCTCCCATGCCGAGTCAATACGCCGACTTAACAACGTACACATTGTGCAAGCACCAGGTCACATCACAGACGGGCACTGCGGTGCCCTGTGCCGAATGCATACAGCTCTTTTACTCGATTTCTTTGAAGGAACAAGACAGGCCTCTAAACTTGGTCCTCAATGAGACATGCGACTGCACCACCACTCGGTGCTCCCAGAGTGAAAACCGGTGCCAGTCATGTATTGCACCAGCCAGAACTTCCGATTTCAAGGATGTTGGTAAGCCTACAGCAGATTCAAATGGCAGTACTGTTGAGCCCAAAACGAATTCATCAATGCAACGAGCCTTGTCGGCTCCAGTGATCAGCCCTTCTAAAAGACCCACACTTGTCCCAACGAGTATGAGAAGGGTGACAGTGGACACAGCGGAGTGCCAGAAACTGAAGTCATTTTTGAAGAGCCCGCTTATGCTTAGGGTATCCAGACATTCCACTGATGGAGTAGAGAGTGACGCTAACATGCCCGTATTAGTGGATCAACTTGAACTCTTACAATCAGGTAACCATTTTCACATAAATATCCGTTGTAGTGAATATGAGTGAGTGTTGTAACACATTAATCTCGTGTTTTATTAGGAAATAAATGTTCTATTCTTCTGCCATGCTATGCCATTTTATGAGACCACTCTTTTGAAAATATTTTTTAAAGATTTTACTGGGTCATTCCGTGCCAACTCACCTAGAGGTTGTTGGTGACGGAGTCGGATTTTGTTGATTCGATTTCAACATACTCCTGTGGGTTAATGAACCCAAGTCGTTTTTGATATATGACCCCCAGAAAAATACAGCCATGCTCCCCCTCCAAGTTGGGTCAGTGAAACTCTTACATAGTAAAATATTGTATCCAGTCTATGTACGTAAGAACATTCAGTTTGGCATTACTTTTATGGTTAGATGAAGTCTAAATAAATTGGGTATTCTACCAAATGATGTGTTTTCCTACACACGCTGTGATGTCTTATACAATATTTTCAAAGGGCTGTACATGTTATTCACCAATTATAACCTTTACCCTAAACCCCAGTAAATTAGTTGAACCATGTACATGTAGATTCCCATAATGCAGGCAGCTGGTTTATTTATTTATTTCTTATTTAACCTGGGGAGACCTTTCAGTGAAACACTGTTTTTCAAAGGTGCCCAGGAAACCTGTAAACAAGGGCGCTTGCTACATGAACCAGAAACACCGGGGTAAACCCCTACTCTTCCACGATAAGTGTTCTGGGTTCTTTTACATGCATTACTGAGCATGCATTGCTTCTCACATAAGTCGGTGTAAGGATAAAATCAAATCAAGTGCATTACTTTAATAATTTAGTAACACAGGACCTACGGCTTAACGTCCCATCCAAAGGACAAAGCAATTAATGGTTATATAGTGTCTTGCTTAGGGATGCAAGAGTCGTGACCAGCCAGGCCGGGATTCGAACCCACATTCTGACAACACCAGAACTTGAGTCCGATGCACTAGACCGCTCGGCAAACTTCACCAGTTTAATAGTTATGTCGGAGTAACATTTACTTTTAAATAGATATTCAACAGCTGTTCTGTGTACAGTTCACACAAAAAGCGAAGTGTTTGGTGCACTCTATGTACATAACATGTACAGGTTCAGGCAACGGTAGTCAATTAATTTGGCTAATTGTATGCACATGTACATTTACGTACTGTACTTTTTTGGTTATTTCAGGAACTGGATAGCCAAAACTGGAAATCTTCGGATACCCATAAACAATTTTGCAAAACATGTAAATTATACTTCTGAATGCATGTGCATAAAATAACCAATATGAACAAGTTTCTCTTGTTTTATTATCTCGTCATAATAAATAATAATAATAATAATAATAATAATAATAATAATAATAATAATAATAATAATAATAATAATAATAATAATAATAATAATAATAATAATAATAATAATAATAATAATAATAATAATAATAATAATAATAATAATAATAATAATAATAATAATAATAATAATAATAATAATAATAATAATAATAATAATAATAATAATAATAATAATGTGGACTTATCCACCAAACTGGTGCTCAAGGCGCATTATATTATTACCCCTGCTCATCAGGCTCATAAATCATTCCTGAAACCATCTCGGCTCCCTGGGGAGTATACAGCTCAATAGCTGCCATTACAGCACATATAGGGCTAATCAAACACAACAACCAACTCTGCCCTCACAGGTACCCATTTACCCCTGGGTGGAGAGAAGCAATTATGGTAAAGTGTCTTGCTCAAGGACACAAGCACCACGGTCGCAGTTGGGATTCGAACCCACATTCTGACGACTCAGCCATCAGAACACAAATCCGATGCACTAAACCACTCGACCATGGCATTCCATAAATGTGGACTTACTATAATCATTTCGCACCTCTATTCTAAAAACGACTTGTAGCATCCCATTCCCCACACACATTTTTTGCCAACCAAAAAAAAAATCAGAAACTTCATTTGTGTGGCTTAAAATAATGTTTAGTCAAAATCTTCAAAAGTTGTTTACGGGTAATTGGAACCGAAAAATGGAACCGGGCAATGACAGTTTCGGTTAGGTATCCGAGTACCCGAATACCCGAATACCCAGCACAGTCTTAATGTATGTTAGCTTGTTACATGTACATGTTAAGTTCACAAACATTGTTAAAAGCCAATTTAATTACAAATTTGGGAAAGGTTATGATACCATTAGTTGTCAGTTCCAGGCCTCGATCTTTACACACGGCACGGCGTTGCTGTGATTGTACAAGCGGCTCTAATCTCGTCCCCATGCGCTGAACAGCCGGCTGTATGTGTACAAGGTACCAGTGTCGTGATTGTAAAATCACCACAAACGGGTCGGATACCAGCGCACGTTTTAGATACAGCCAGCCGCACGTGGCTGTAAATAAATGTAAATTAAAGGTTTGAAATGATTGGCCTTGGTGCCCCCTTGAGTTGGCCTTGGTGCCCTGTGGAATTTTGATGAGGGCAAGGCCAAAGTGGCCTGCCCCTTTTTTGCCCAAGATCGAGGCCTGCAGTTCCATTTCATAATTCCAGCACTGATTTCACATTAGTTGACAAATGTGAACTATCATGGTAAAACAAATTAACTACATGTATTTTGTCCAAATTTTGTTCTCTTTACATTCCCTAGGATTATTCTTATAATAATAATAATAATGTGTGGACTTATATAGCGCACGTATCCACCAACTGAGTGGTGCTCAAGGCGCATTATATTATTACCCCTGCTCATAAGGCTCACAAGGCTCATAAATCATTCCTGAAACCATCCCAGCCCTCTGGGGAGCATTCAGCTCAATTGCTGCCATTACAGCGCATATAGGGCCAATCAACCAACTCTGCCCTCACAGGTACCCATTTAACCCCTGGGTGGAGAGAAGCAATTATGGTTAAGTGTCTTGCTCAAGGACACAAGTGTCACGGCCGGGATTCGAACCCACATTCTGCTGCTAACACCAGAACCCGAGTCCGGCAAGCTAGACCGCTCGGCCACGAGACTCCATGTATACCAAATATTGATAAAAAAATGTCTGGGTATAAAAAATCAGAAGTTACAGCATTGCATGTATGTTTAACCCTAACCTTCCCAAATCCTCCAAAATCCTCTTTGCTAAAGTGAAGGATTTTGAAGGATTGAGGTTACATGCTACATGCTCTTTGCTAAAGTGAAGGATTTTGGAGGATTGAGGTTATTAGGCATACTTGCCTTTCCATGGTACATGTACATCCATGTTTGTTGTAGTGATTGCAAGGTCGGTGCTTGGGTCAGTGGACACTGTTTATTGCTCCATGCATGCAGGGAGGGTCCCTGGCCATGTACATGTATCACAGATTAGAAACACATGTGTGCATACATGTCATGTGCTTGCTTTACTACTGAAGGATTTTGGAGGATTCAGGTTATGTGTTTACAAGCAAATGGGCCTAGTGAGTTAGGGTTAAGACATAACAATTGTATTATTGATTGGCAGGAAAGTGATAATTGAATGATTTAATTAGCTCACTCAAATGTTGTTTCATTTACATTCCTGAATCCCTTTCAGGATTGTGACCAGCCAACATTAATTCAGCCTTCTGGGGATTTAATGAATTAGAATGAGACTTGCATGTAAATCACATACCTTGCCCAGACAGACAACTTGTGACAAATATTTATGTGTACATGTACGTATTGTGTAACATTCTGAACATGTACACAAGGTAATTCTAAATAACCAGATGGTTGTCTCTCCTTTGACAGTTTACAGTCCTTGAGGGAGAAGCATTGTAAAGGGTCAACACATGTGTGTATCAATTCATTTTATTATCACTTCCTGTCAATTTTACAACAAAATGCCTGACCACGTTACAAATAGGTGCTTCACACAAAGGCACTCACCTTGGGCATGTAATTGGATGATTTAATTTAATTTTCATTTTTTGGGGGTTAATACTTTCACTGTACAGTATATACGTATTGACATCATTTTCAAAATATTTGTAAAACAAATTTCTCAAATCGGATTTGTTTGCTGGACCCGAAGCATACAATTTACGAGGGTACTTTGCTCTCCGGTGCGTGCCATCATTGTTTGATTTTTAATTCATGAAATCTACAAACCAGGTCGTATTTTGTTTTTAAGTAAAAGGGACAAATTACAGCATGTTTAGCGTGAATCCTCCAGCAGTCTACCTAAGCAGCAGCGTCTCCCAGAGTCCGGCATTCTCCTGAAGATGATCAGAGCATACTGATCGACACGTCGAGTTGTAACCACCAGTTCTTTTCAGAACTAATTACTACTCAAATGAGAATTTTTTTCACATGGTGTCACCAGAAATGTCTTTGTTTAAACCTAAACAAAATAACTCATTTTCCAGTTTTACCTGAAAGCATGCTTAACATTAAGTTTGTTACCGGTATAAAATAGCCTGTGAAATATTTCAGCCTGGTTGTAATCGGTATAAAATAGCCTGTGAAATATTTCAGCCTGGTTGTAACCGGTATAAAATAGCCTGTGAAATATTTCAGCCTGGTTGTAACCGGTATAAAATAGCCTGTGAAATATTTCAGCATGGTGTACTCTCATTTTATCAATAAACTAATATAAATCCAAATCAAATTTGATAGGCAACCAAAACAATGCACGCATGCTGTTGGAATTTACACAGCATGTTTTTATTTCTTATTTTTTTAAGGGAATTTTCTCCTAACAAAGGCTAAAAGCCTACAGTGTTAGAAATTGTTATTTGTTTAATGTTAGAAATTGTATATGAGCTTTTAAAAGCATTATTTCCCCAAAAAACATGTGGACCTTGACACTTGAAACCTTCACTAATTTATACACTTGATCCGGGGAAAAGTATTAATGACCTTTTCCTAAAAGTGTATTTGGTCTTGGACCTCTCCCTCCCTCCCTCCCTCCCCCCTCCCCTCCCTCCCTCCCTCCCTCCTTCCTTCCCCACAGTGTCAGTATCAGGCATATGATTTCTCCTGATTTCATGATTTTTTACAAATCTCCCTTTGCCCTCCCAAGTTTTCTTGAAAGAAAGAAGTAGCCTGTATCGTGTCCAAACCTCTAGTTTCTTGTTTGAGGGGATGTGGAGAGCCTGTAAATCCTCCAAAATTAAACATCCAGGAGGTTGAGGGGGGCTTGGTCCTCTAGATCAAAGGAAGACCCAGGCTATTTCAGGTATATGGCAACATTGATACTGTACATACATGTACGTACTGTACAGGTATATGATGGCGTTATGGAACCCATCATGGTTTCACTTCACTCATATCACTCAGCTGACAACAGTGGAATGGTGTTTTTCCTTGAAGGACATGAATAGATCATACATCATGACAATGTTCAGATATCACTCAAATGTACAAGTCTAGTGCGACACGGTGTGCCCTATAGTCTCTGCCTGAGAGCACATAATCACGCAGGAAATTACTCTGGAGTATGGCCAGTAAATGTCTGATTTGGTTGGGATAATCACTGTGAACTTACACAGTGAAGTGAACCCAAGTGTGTGTGTCCATACATGAAGTGTTGTACACGCTCTTGCACTCATACACACATATGTATGTGAATTTGCCAATGGCAGAATGACATACGGTAATGTACTACTGTACAGTACATTTACATGTACATGTTCTGTACATTACATTATTGTACATGTTCATGCATGATCAACACCACCCTAAGGGGTAAAAAAAAAAACATTACTGCACTTGAGTGGGAAGTTGCTGTAGAGGTCAAAACCAGTCAACTGCCTGTTTTGACTGTTGACCCAAATGTGCACACAGGGGCATTTTTGACTGGTTTTTACTTGTTTTTACTGTCATTTTGACTACCCTGAACAATACCAGACAATGCTTTTTACCAGTCAAAAACAGTGGACTCATTTTGACCTGTAAATGTACTTACATGTACTACAGGTAAGGTTTAACAGTGTTTGACTTTTAAGCGCACTAGATATACCTTAGCAAGTATATCAACATTTTGAGTGATTTTGACCCTTGTAGTAGTACATGTAGGATGGTTAATAACAAAATAACACCAAATTTACATGAATGTGTATGAATTGCCAATATCATCATGTATTGTAAATAAATGTAATAAAATACATGTACAATGTAAATAAATAAATAATAAAATAAACAACAACAATAACTACATGTACATATACATGTACAACAAAACAAACAACTACATGTACATGTACCTACACACATACACGATAGTGCATTTGTTTTAAATGCAGAATCACAGTAATTTCAAAATGGAGTTTTATGCAGATCATAGTGTCGACATTTTAAGCATTGAAGATTTTAGTCCACATAGCAGTTGTTACTACTGTGTGCATGTACATGTAGTTCATTAAATATTGAGAGCTTAGTTGAGAACTGTTGTCCAGTGCCATTTCTTAAAACCCAAATTCGACCTACATATACATTGTACATAGTAGATAGTACATATTTGTCAAGTTAATATGATTTTTGTGCTATACTTCTATACAAGCTATTGTACATGTGTGGGTGTGTGTGTGTGTGTGTACATGTGTAGGCCTTTGCCAAATACCACTCAAGCAGAAAGTATCGATTAGCCATTTGAAGTGCTGAGCAAAATTAAGCTTAGAACCTGCCAGAGGCAATAATACACATATGACATGACAACTTGTGTGCTAAGCAGCTCTGTACATGTTAGGTTTGTTATGACACAACGATGTAGGTCTTTTATTAATTGTCCAGTCGGTGAAGACAGTATTTTTTATTTTTTATTTTTTTATATTATACTGCAACTGCATTATGCACGCTGGTGTAGCACATTATGACACTTGATTGAACAGGAAAAAATGGAAAATGGAAAACTGGTAGTCCGACCTAATTTCGCAGAAAATTTTTTGTTTCACCCCAGGGACATTCAGCATTGAGTAAATTAAACAGAAGTGTGTAAAAAGCTGTGTCACACATGCATACATATGGTATAATAATCGAATGCTTCTGTCAAGCTCAATTTTCAAAGGGCACTGTAGCTGAACTTTTGTGGCGAGTAGCTATATAAGTGGTGGTCAAAATCAGTCAACTGACTGTTGAACCAACTGTGTACACCTGGGGCATTTTTGACTGGTTTTGACTGGTTTTGACTGGTTTTGACCACCCTCAACAATACAAGATAATGCACTTTTACCAGTCAAAAAACAGTCAATTCATTTTGACCTGTAAATGTACTTACTACAACATATAATAAGGTTTGACAGTGTTTGACACTTAAGTGCACTGGATGTACATTTGGTATGTACTATAGAAATTTTGACTGACCCTCGCAGTCACAGAAGGGTTAAGAAGGCAGATTCAGAAAATATGTATTTCGAATCAGAAGAGTAGTGTTGAGCTCAAAGAGAGGGACAAATAATTTTTTTTTAAATGTATTTCAACCAAAAATGGGTACCGGTTTTACAGTGATCGATTTAGCTTGTATTGCATAGAAAAATGCTGCACAAAATAAGTCATTTTACTGAAAGTTAACATTAAGAAAACAAAATTGGTTTGAATCTAATCATATTAAAGGATCTGGGATCATCAGCAGCTGATGAGACTTCACTGGAGTGGCAAATTTCAGCAGAAAAAATAATTGCTTACCAGAAAAAAATTTGCTTTGCAGATTTCTTGGGTTACCAGCCAAACTTTCATAGAAAATGCATGCATCTTTGCTGGTAGTCTGCTTTATAATGCTTAGCGAAAATATTTGCTTAGCAAGTTTCTCAGCTTTATAATGCTTAGCGAAAATATTTGCTTTGCAAGTTTCTCAGCTTTATAATGCTTAGCGAAAATATTTGCTTTGCAAGTTTCTCAGCTAAGCAGCTGTATCAAATTGGCCCCCACACGCCATTATTCAGATGTTGGGCCTTTTTTTTTTTACCAGCACACAATCTCAAAAAGATATTTATCTCATTGCAGGAGGAGTTCTCCCACCATTACTCAATCCCCCTTCCTTGTTGCCGACCCTCCCCAAATCACGCATTCCCAAGAAGATCCTGAACCCGGCCAATCTCAAACCTGTCAAGGCGGGCAGGAGAAAGTCCACCAATGGCTGGAAGGGAGTCAGGGAGCCTGTTCTCAGACCTATTGTTTTATTGGTAAGTCAGAAATGCATTTCATAAGTGGAAATGCACACTGTACATTGTACATGTGGGACATACAAATTTATGTATTCTTTGAAAATGGAGTGTCCAAAAGATACCCAGAGTTATTGCTGGCTAAGGCCAACAACAAAAAAAGTCCGGTTTCCGGTCTCCGCACGCGTCGCCTCAGACCCGCACGTCGCATTATTAGGTTTTTTTTTCTTTTTCTTTTTTTTTCTTCTGTGAAACGATGTCCAATTGCAGCCAAAATTGCTGGATCGATTGGAAATCTGCCGTGCTGTGGTTTTAAGTGACTTTTTCACACAGGGGTATATGAACATTTGGTTGACTTAGCCACCATACTTTGCGCATGGGAGAGTTGGTGTAGTCCCAATAACCATGTATACATGTACATGTTTCACGTATTTCACTGGTTGGGGGAAAAAAGATAAAAGATTACCAACAACAACAACAAAAAAAGCGTGTCACCACACCGATTTTTGAAGCCGACCTATGACCAGAAACCGGAGACTTTTTTTGGCCTAATACTTGGCCTAATTTTTTATTTTTGTATTTTTTTTTTTTTTATATAACCTTTGATTTTTGTACCTGTCTGCTGCAAAATATCAGATTTGGGAGAAAACTAATTCAAAAATCGCTTCCGAAAAATCAGTTCCCTCGGGTTAACAAAAATTAATACAAAAAAAAAACATGAGCAAACCAGCAAAGCTGGCGTGACTGTACTTTGACTTTCCATACACGTACTATATGTGTACAGTGTTCACACCTACTTCAAAGCCATACCTGCAAATGTCCGCTGTCCAAAAAACGCACAATGCGTATAACACCTGTCTGGTTGCCACTTATCAGTGAGCCCAGGAATCATCAGCGCCAGCTTGCATATGGCGTGTCTGTGCACAGAGACTGTGACCAACAAAATCACTGGGTGAAGGTGCTCTTCTAATAGAAGAGTGGCCCCAATGGGCAGTATTTCTTTCTTCTTTTTTCCCTTTTTTTCCCATTACCCACTCAATTTCAGGAGAAAAAAAAATCACAATCCAAGTAATTATTAACCCTAACCACCCCAAATCCTGCAAAATCCCCCAAGGAGCATTTTCTTTTTTTTCCTTTTTTTCTTTTTTTTTCTTTTTTTTTTGGGGGGGGGGATTCAGCACTGTTGGAAATTGGTACTTTCACCTCTTTCAAATGGGGCAAAATTACTACCTGGCAAGAAGTACAGGCCATAAGTGCTGAATGTGAAAGATTAATGAAAATGGATGGTGCAGTTTGAAGATGAGGGCATGTTTCCGAAAGTGCACAGATGGATTTTGGAGGATTCGGGAACGTTCCTAGCCAGAATGCCTAGGGGGTTAGGGTTAAAGAAGGTTCCTAGCCAGAATACCTATAGGGGGGTTAGGGTTAAAAAAGGTTCCTAGCCAGAATACCTATAGGGGGTTAGGGTTAAAAAAAGTTCCTAGCCAGAATACCTAGGGGGTTAGGGTTAAAAAAGGTTCCTAGCCAGAATACCTAGGGGGTTAGGGTTAAAAAAGGTTCCTAGCCAGAATACCTAGGGGGTTAGGGTTAAACAAAAATGTCCTCATACTATGGTCAAACGTTTTTGGTGTTTTTGGTGATGGAGGCATGTGTCAAAGGAATTCTTTAACCATATTTAGTGCAAACGGGTCGGAAACCACATTAATCCTCCTACTCCCAGTGCAATTTTCCAGCAAATTGACTGACCATGAAAAACTATAATTAGCTGTGCAGATAACAGTAGCGTGTAAAACAAATTAAATATGTGCATTCACAATGTAGTACCATTTGGCGATCATTATATATGCTGACTGTACATTTACCTAATATTTTCCTGTTAATTTTTTCATTTATGATAATGAAAATCGCTTTATTCAAAATTGCACAAAGGAAAATAAACATAAAAGTGCATGACAATGGTTTGTTATGAAGACACGTGCAGGACTGTACATGCAAAGACACACAAGAATACATGTACATACAGACAATTCAGACTGGAGAATTTGGTGAGACTTCCTAAAAAAAAAAAACACACACACACACACACTTTAAACGTCAATTAACAAATGCAACAGGGATGCAGAGATTTTGAAGTTTGTTTTCGTTCAATGTGTTCATCTTAGAATGAGGCAGTACGTGAGTATCGCTACTGCTACGATGCGATCCAACGCAAAGAAGACGAGATTCGCATGCAAGACTGTGTGCTACTGCGGGCCGGTCACAACCGGAGAAAGGAACCAGCCTATGTCGCCAAGGTAGCCTCCTTATGGGAAGAACCTGAAACAGGTATTGACACTAGAGGGCGCTTTATAATAAGCGTGGGCGATAACACGATAATATCGAATATCGCAATACCTTTTCTATTTGATTATGATATCGAGAACTTTTCAAGTTATCGAGATATCGGCAAAGCACGTTTAAAAAAGATATCGCGATTAAAAAAAAAAAATTTTTTTTTTAAATCGCCATTGTGAGTCAAGTCAGGACAAAATTAGGACAGTCTTTTCAGCTTTCAGAAGTGACAAACAAAAGCGAACTACTTCAGAAGTACATACATGCTATGCAAACGAATTTGAGATTTATTGTGACACTTGTAGAAGGGTAGGACTACATACCTGTGGTTATCGGCTCTGAAGCAATCATGCATGAATGAAAAAATAAATAGTCACGATACTATCGAAAATTGCGATATATGTTTGCCGATATATCGTGGATGAAAAAAGTCAATATCGCCCAAGCTTACTTTATAACTCAAGTGTCGGTGTTTTTGAAGGTCATTGTAGTGAATAGTTCTGAAAAGAACCGGTTGGTTACAACTTGATGTTTCGATCAGTATGCTCTGATCGTCTTCAGGAGAATCGGAGCATACTGATCAAAATGGTGAGTTGTAATCGACTCTTTTCAGAGCTATTTACTGCGCAAAAGGGAATTTTTGCATGGTGTCACCGCAGTCTTTACTTATCTATTTCACTATGCAAAGCTACGAGTCTTACTTAAAGTCAGTGTATTTGAAGAATCATCTGTTCATGAACCAAGAAAAATAACATAATCCAAGAAAAATCACAAAATGTTGTTTACCAACATTAAGGCAAAACGGGGCATATTTTAAATTTCATATTTTTTTTCTTCACCTTTCAGAATATGGAAAATATGACATGTAAATTGAGACAAAAATGTACATGTAAAAGATTGATGGAGGATCATGAAAAAAATGTAACTCCATATTTTAATGAATTATTTTATGAATGCATGAATACCTTCAATTTGCCCCCCCCCCCCCCCCCGACATCTAAGGTTGCTAGAGCCAGTAGTGTCAATTTTAACCTGTGTTAAAAAGCGAAAATGCTTCATGTCAGGCCAAAAAGAAGTCTCCGGTTTCTCGGTCTCCACGCGAGTCTCCTCAGAGCCACGCGTCAGCAATTTTTTGTTGTTGCTATGAAATGATTTCCAATTCAAGCCAAAATTACTGGATCGATTGGAATTCTGCCAGTTCTGCTGTGTTTTAAACAACTTTTTCACATTGGGGTATGAACGTTTGCCCGATTTGTGCGGCCTCTCTTAGCCACCATACTTGTGTATAGGTAAATTTAGTCTGGTTCTAATAATCGCGTATACATGTATCACGTATTTCACTGGGTGGCCCCCAAAAAATAGATTACAAAAAACAAAAAAAAACAAAAAAAACCTTGTCGCCGCACCGATTTTGAAGCCGACCTATGACCAGAAACTGGAGACTTTTTGGGATGCTTTTGTAGAATCTGTTACACAGAGAGAGTTTCTGGGTATAAATGTTTGCTTTCTGTTCTTCCCTGCTATTTTCATTGACCCTCAAGCAGTGATTGTATCTGAGTGGTTTTCCTGTTTAAACATACTTTATGGATTTCTCCCCTTACAAAACAGACTTACAAAAACAGGATATTTGTAAAAACGGGGTATTTTTTTGTGGGCTTTGAACAAATTTTTACAAATTTTTGTTTGGCAAGTAAGTGAATTGAAAAATGTCCACTTTAAATTTCCACTCTAGCCTAATTCACTAAAAAAAATATATATATTTGTTTGAATCCAATTTCTGGGCACATTTTGTGGACGTTTAATGGCAGCTGTGCCCAGCATTGTGTGACGTGATTAGCAGTCCCGTGTTATTGAGAAATTAATCTCATCTAAGCACACACCCTCTGTCTTGCCAAAAAAAAACGGGTTAATTGTTTTCCTTGGAAAGAACAAAATAAAACAATTTAAAAATGGTCACCGGTGAGTCCGGTAATGGCTCATTTCCTGCTGTGTAGATAATTAGCAAGATTTGATTTCTCATCCTTCATTTCAACTCATCCTTCATTTCAAATTGGGGTGCCATGGCCGAGCGGTTAAGTGCATTGGACTCAAGTTCTGATGGCTGTGTCATCAGAATGTGGGTTCGAAACCTGGCAGCGACCGTGGTACTTGTGTCCTTGAGCAAGACACTTTACTGTAATTGCTTCTCTTCACCCAGGTGTATAAATGGGTACCTGTGAGGGTAGAGATGGTTATTGTGTTTGATTAGCCCTGTAGCGCCAAAAGGTTGCACATTGGCTGTATACTCCCCAGGGAGCTGAGAAAGATTATAGGAATGATATTGGCCCAGTGACCAGGGGTAATAATGTAAGCGCCTTGAGCACCACTCAGTTGGTGGATACGTGCGCTATATAAGACCACATATTATTATTATTATTATTATTATCAACTTAAAAATAATTCAATGACAAGTCCGGTCAATGAGATGGGATATCATCTATCTACATGTAGTTATCGGCTTGTCAATGCGACATCATCAGGTGCCTGTTGTCATCATGTAGTGATTTACTGGAGTGTCGACAACAGGAAATACAGTGCAACAACCATAACAAACATTAGGACAATTCCATGGTTACTCATTTTTGAGGTTTTGGGCCCACTCTTAACGCCATAATATATATTTCACTCATCAGTTTTTTTCACAGTAGTTGCATTATATCCAGACCTTACTCGGCACAAAATAAGAATTTCTGAGATGATGATGATCATGATCATGATGATCATGATCATGATGATGATGATCATGATGATCATGATGATCATCATGATGATCATGATCATCATGATGATCATGATGATGATGATGATCATGATGATGATGATGATGATGATGATGATGATGATGATGATGATCATCATGATGATCATCATCATGATGATCATGATGATCATCATGATGATCATCTTGATGATCATGATGATCATGATGATCATCATGATGATCATCTTGATGATCATCTTGATGATCATCATGATGATGATCATGATCATGATGATGATGATGATCATGATCATGATGATGATGATCATGATGATGATCATGATGATGATCATGATGATCATGATGATCATGATGATCATGATGATCATGATGATCATGGTGATCATGATGATCATGATGATCATGATCATGATGATCATGATGATCATGATCATGATGATCATGATCATGATCATGATCATGAGGATCATGATGATCATGATGATGATCATGATGATGATCATGATGATCATGATCATGATCATGATCATGATCATCTCGGCTCCCTGGGGAGTATACAGCTCAATTGCTGCCATTACAGCGCATATAGGGCTAATCAAACAACAACCAACTCTGCCCTCACAGGTACCCATTTACCCCTGGGTGGAGAGAAGCAATTATGGTAAAGTGTCCTGCTCAAGGACACAAGCACCATGGTTGTGGTTGGGATTCGACCCCACATTCTGACGACTCAGCCATCAGGACACAAATCCGATGCACTAAACCGCTCGACCATGGCACACCATATGTACGCTATATACATGTAAAAGAAAACGTGACATTTTATGCGTGTTCGAAAAATGTAACGTGAGTAACCAGCATTTTTCTTTTATATAGCGTACATATAACAAATTTGTGAAATTATTTTTTGTGCCGAGTAAGGTTTGGATATAATGTAACTACTGTGAAAAAAAACTGATGAGTGACATAAATAAGTAAGGAAATTATGGACTAATACCTAAAAAATGTAACGTGAGTAACCATAGAATTGCCCATTAGGCTATACCGAACGTGACCCATTCTTAGTATTTGTATTGTCTCAAACATGAATTCATCACTGTAACCGGACGTCTATTACCTACATAAATTGTGCCAGTCTGCTGTATAAACCCAGTACTCCAAATGTGCGCATGTACAATGAGCAGGGTAACAGGTTGAGCTACATGTACCCTGCTTGTAGGGGGTGACGATATTGATTTTTTTTTTATAGTTGATTATCAACGGCCATGATAATAATAATAATAATAATTTATTAACTTATATTGCGCAAATTCCATAATGAGATGTTCAAATGCGCATTACAAATTTACAATTTCAAATGTACAATACAATAAAAATATATTAAAAAATATCAATAAAAGCACATCACAACAATATCAATAAAATGCCATACAGAAAAAATGTGTTTTAAGTAATTGTTTAAAAACAGTCAAACTAGTCGATTTCCGAATATTTAATGGTAAAGCGTTCCATAATTTGGGAGCAGCAAACTCAAATGCCCTATCACCCAGCGTGATTTTAGTCCGACACACCGGGTAACTAAGGAGCATGTCGTCCCTGGCACTTCTAAGATTATATTGAGATGAAGATTTTTTTTGATAAGTTGGCATAAATATAAGGAGCAAGACCATTTAAAATCTTATAAGTTATTAACAAAATTTTAAAATCAATCCTGAACCTCACCGAAGCCAGTGTAAGTCAATGAACAAGGGTGTAATATGACAGTATTTTAAAGCATTACAAACCAATCTAGCGCAAGAATTTTGAACACGTTGCAGCTGGTTAATTTGAATATCAGGCAATCCATAAAGGAGACTGTTACAATAATCCAATCGGCTGGAAATGAAAGAATGAATTAATGTTTTGGTACATTGCCTAGATAAGTACTTCCTGATACGTCCTAATATTATGTAAGTAATAAAAAGCAGTAGCACAAGTTTTTGTAATATGAGTAGCCATTGTCATGTTTGCATCAAACCAGGCACCAAGATTCCTTACAATGGGGTAGGGGAAACCCTGGACGAACCAACATTAATACCATCAATGTTAACCTTAGCCAATTGTTGACGAGTGCCTAAGATAATAAATTCAGTTTTACCATCGCTTTAGCATTAACCCATTACCAAGCATCCATTTGCGCACAACATGTATACAGCCCTCCATTGCAGAAAGTGCCGACGCCTGACTTGATACAGCATTTGGACAAAACGAAAGATAAAGTTGCGTGTCATCAGCATAGCAATGAACATTTGGGAGTTGAGTTTCGATTACTTCAAACAAACTACTAGTATACAAAATAAACAACAAGGGACCTAAACATCGAACCTTGGGTACACCCCATCGAGGTCAAATTTCTGAGACAATTTGCCATGAATGGAGACCTGCTGAGATCTGTTAAACAAATAAGATTTAAACCAAAGGAGAGCAGTCCCATCAATACCAAACTTAGAATGGAGTGTGTTCAGTAAAATTTGATGATTTAAGGTATCAAAAGCTGAACTTAAATCAAGTAAAACTAATAACGTAACCCATTGCTTATTCATAGCCATTAAAAGATCGTTTTAACCTTTAATAAAGCAGTCTCGGTACTATGATACTTACGATAAGTCCGATTGTGCAATCGGATATAAACCTTTCAGGGATAAATGTGACTGAAGTTGAAGTGCCACAGCCTTTTCCACCAGTTTAGAAATGAATTGCAGATTACTGACAGGCCTAAAATTTTCAATCTGTAAATCAAGACCAGGCTTTTTTAACAAAGGTAAAACCACTGCTGATTTCCAGCATGTTGGAAAGTGACCCATACATAAGGATGAATTAACTAAACTAGTTATAACAGGCAAAAGTACGTCCTAAGGAGCCAATAAGTAACCTCATAGGAATAGGGTCAAGGACACAACATTTCTTACTTGAGCCTAAAATGAGATTACGAACATCGTCTTCAGAAAGTTGACTAAAAACAGTTAATGTATCGGCATCATCAACTAATGAAGGTATGGGTAAGGGAGCAGCTAGCCGAGGTGAGCCGGTCTCATTGCGCAATCTTAACCTGATATTTGAAATTTTATTAACAAAAAAATTTCCCATCTCATTCGCAAGAGTCAAGTCATCCGTGTGAAGGCAACAAGAAAGACTTGTCAAGCTTTAGCAGAGACCTGCTCACCCTAAACAATTTCCGCTGATCATGGCTGTTTTCATTAATCAGGTTAGAATAATAATCCCGACGTGCCCTATTCATCAAGAAGATAACATTATTTCTATTCAACTTAAACAAGTCAAAATCGTGCTTAAGCCCAGTTGCTCTCCATCTGCGCTTCAAATTTCCTACGCAACTTTTTGCCGTTCTGATCTCATCGTTAAACCATGGAACACAAGGCCGAGCAATGATAACTTTTTTAACAACAGGTGCATGACGATGAACAATGGAACTAAGGATATTATTATATGAAGCGGCAAAACGATCAACATCACCAGATTTACTCATGACTAAATCTCCATTACACAAATCAGATGAAAAATGTCAGTTTTGAACATTTCCATATCAACAGAATTAATCTTTCTGTAAGAAACCTCTTTCACAGATAGATCGGGTTTGTTTAAATTTAATTTACACAAAATGGAATAATGGTCCGAAAATAAATAATCAATAACAGGTTTACTTTCAATTATAGACTCTGACTTACGAGTAATGATTAAATCTAATGTATGACCTAAAACATGAGTGGGTTGATCAACAAACTGTTCAAGGTTCAATGATTCTAATAAATCAGAAAAACATATCACATCATGGTTCTCAACATCATCAACATGAATGTTGAAATCACCGTAATTATCAGTGGCGCACTAGACAATAAAACAGTTTCAAGGTAATCAGAAAACTCGCGTAAAAAGAATTAAGTGTTACTCGATGGTTGGTTGAGTAGGGTGGTCTATAAATGACGACGACACGCAATTGATGAGACCCTACCCCACGAGCCACTCCGAGAATTCAAAGGATCGTTTTTCAGCCGCAGCAACCTTTTTAACCTCCATCGAGTCACGTAGAAGGAGGGCAGTACCCCACCACGCCTATTCTCGCGCATGATCTACGAGCTTGTAACCTAATGGAGTTGCCTCAGATCGGTGAGCAGAATCGATGTCCTTTAACCAGGTCTCGGTCAGCGCAAAGATGTCATGCGTTGCTTGTACATACATAATCCATAAAATCAGCAGATTTATTTTTTAATGATCGGACGTTCATCGCACAGAACTTCAAATGGCATCCAGATGACTTGAGAGAAAAGCTATGTGGAGGTGTAACCAATGTCCTGCTAACTGACCCTTTGGTGGTATATGTCGATGGATAGACAGGCGATGACCAACAATGACGGAAATTTTAGGAGCTGGAACAAATCGGTGCGCAGGTTGTACAGGAATAGCCTTTATCTACGACGACCTCCTTTTACCTCTGTGCGTTCGTCGGTAAACCGGTATTTGAGTTTTATTGGCATTTATCCCGAGACAAACTACATGAGTCCATACCAAATTAGGCAGAGTTGTGGCTTTAACATTAAAAGAATTGCGAATATTGAGAAGTTTGTCACGTGTATAGGAAATTACCCGTACATGTGACAAAGTGGTGCCTGTATTTGAATTTGTCACAGTCTCAGGTCCTGGATTTGGGTTTATGTCACCATATATCAGAAGTTCCAAATGAAAAGTGGCAGGTGAATTATCATAATATGGAACAGGTCGATGCAGAAATCTGTGATGGCATATTTGTTGTTTCCATTTAGTCATTGGTAGTACTAAATACTTACACTCCAGTGATAAGTCATTGGAACACAATTGTCCAGTTAGCAGGCAGAAACAGAATGCACATATCCATTGTCTAGCCAATTCAGGAGCCTTCTTTCAATGCAGGCGGACAATAAACTAAGACCCACTGTATAATCCATCAATGGTTGACTGCACATTGTTGTAAAGATCCAACATGGTGTTCTCTATGCAGTAAAACTCATGGTAGGGGCAGATGAAATCCAGCAGTGAAAACCACTTATTACTCCATCAAGAATGTTCCAGAGCACACATAAAATGTCCAGCAGTTTCCTGGTATTGTAATAAATCCACTGATATCAAAATGAGGACACAACTGTTGTACAAAACACATATTTACACAATTAACTGGAGAGCTATTATGAGTGGCAGCTTGTTAGGCGCACACCATTATATATATGATATATATGATATTATCGTCTCAATACGCGCATTTTTTTAAAATACATGAAAATAATGTATGTATTGTACATTAACGACATTGGACACCGAAATAACTACTTTTATGTTCTGTAGGGAAGTTGCATAGGTAATAAACAGTCACTCCAAAACAAGCCAGTTCTTAGATTTTTGCCGCTCGGTGTGACAAACATTTCATTAAAAAGAACTCAACGTGACATCCATAAACAAACGGTGGTTTATAATTTGGACACCCTATTTCTAAATCCTGGCTCACACCTTGTTTTGATGTTATTAGATGGGATGGTTTATTTTCTATCGGTCTATTTGTGTAAAATTAAAACGATCTGTTTGTGTAAAATTAGTGTTTAAAGTTTGCTTATTTTACTTCAGTTTTAGTGTTTTATTCCCTTTAGTGCTTGTGCAATTTTAGGATTCAAGTTTTATATTTTTTTTATTGTGCGTTTTTTTTTTTTGACTCATTCTGTGATGGTAACCTTTTTTTAAAGTCTTGTCGCTGTATGTATTGTATTTTTTTTTAAATCCTAACTTGATGTAGGGCCCCAAATGATCAGCTGTACTGGATGGGGTATCCAGATATTACACCTTTTGACCTTGTGGTGCTTACTTGACCTTGTGGTTGTCTTGTTTTACAGGGGACTTGATGATGACGTTACTATGGTACTATCAACCTGAGCATACAGAGGCAGGCAGATTACCACATCACCTTGAGGTAACCTTTCGAGAAAAAAACGGGAAAAAACACGGAGAACAATTTTGATTGTGTCCAAAATGCTGCCCAAAATCCACAATTCTCTTATCAATATTCAAGATTTTCTATTATAAATTAGCATGACACACAAATATTTCTACCTTAAAATTTTAATTTTTTTATTTATTTATTTTTTTGGGGGGTGGGTTATTTTCTGCACTCGGATATCAAAGAAAAAAATATTAAAAATTAACACAACATTTGGTTATAAACTTGAATTTCAATTTCAATTAACCCTCCTACTACTACAAGGGTCAAAATCAGTCACAATGTTGATATACTTGCCAAGGTATATCTAGTGCACTTAAAAGTCAAACACTGTCAAACCTTACGTGCAGTAAGTACATTTACAGGTCAAAATGAGTCGACCGTCTTTGACTGGTACAAGCATTGTCTGGTATTGTTCAGGGTGGTCAAAATGACAGTAAAAACCAGTCAAAAATGCCCCTGTGTGCACAGGCAGTTGATTGATTTTGACCACTGTAGCTACTTGCCACTAAAGTGCAGCAATAGTAGGAGGGTTAAAACAGTTACAAGAATGTTACGCTTGATTTTCAAATTGCGAGTTGCAACCAACCGGTTCTTTTCAGAACTATTTACTACTCAAAAGAGAATTTCTGCATGGTGTCACCACAAACAGTCTTCACTCCTTCATTTCACAATACAAAGCTACAAGTCTTAGTTAAAGTCAAGGTATTTGAAGAATTATATGTTCATGAACCAAGAAAAATAACACAATCCAAGAAAAATCCTAAAATGTTGTTTACCGGCATTAAGGGAGGAGGGCCAAATTCGAGGTACAGCCAAGCCTTTGAGAAGCCCTGGCAGACCCATGCTACCTTGCCTTCTAATCTGTCTTTTTTGAGTCCTAATCCTGTAACAATACAGTACTTGTCAATCAACATAACCTGGGCTTCTGGAGGGCCTAGCCCCAGCCAAGTAGAGCTCATTATATAGGCCAGTAAGAAGGGGAAAAGCCTGGGCCTGGCCGGGCTTGTCCGGGATTCTCAAAGGCTTGGCTGTACCAGGACTTTGGCCCTCCTCCCTAAGGTAAAACAGGGTATATTTTAAATTTCAATTATTTTCATAATATGGAAGAGACAAAAATGTACATAAAAGATTGATGGAGTATCATGAAATGTAACTCCATATTTTAATGAATTAATATATAAATGCAACATCGATTAGCAAAAAAAAACACACCCCACCGAAAGATTGGAGTTTCCCTGAAAAATTGTAATACTGATTTCAAATTATTTTTTTTAAATTTTATTTCAAATATCCAATTATTATTTATTTATTAATATTTTTTTATTTTGATATCCAATATTTTGTTAAAATATATGCTGGCATATGAAATACATTTGGTTCAATGAGAAATGTTTTAACCTTTATTTTCATTTATTAATTTTTTTTAGTAATATTCATACTTTTCCAGAGTATTTTTATATGAATACATTGCAATGAATTCAACCCTGGGTCTCCTAGACTGGCATAACTATTAAATTTGTCTGCTTTTTCCTTAATCCCAGTAAAGTCATTGACAAAATACAAAAAGTAAATTAAATGCAACAATAAATAAATAACTCAAATGGACAGACAAAGAGTCTTGTCAGATTGTCCATATGTTTTTTTTCTGCTGGTATTCAATTTTGAAAAGGCACAGCAGGGGCTCGGAACATATAAATTGCAGAAGTCCCTGGGCTGAACTATAAACTGACTAGGTTTTGCTTGTGTGATGTGTGCAGACAACATGGCACCAATACCATAGTCTAGCATATTGCATATTAACCCTCCTACAATCAGTGCAATTTTTGAAACAAACCCATTCAGGCCACTCCAAGCCATTAGCTGTTGCCAGTGGCCTCCTATGGTTACCCTTCTGTGCACTGTCACACCACCGAGATTGCAGGGTAAGGTGGTATCCCATTGATACATTGCAGGCCATACTAATATGTTCAAACATGTATAGTGGCCTTGGGTGGCACACAGTTGATTTTGTAAGATTACTTGGAAAGGACAGCAGGCTTGTACATGTATGTACTGAAGGTTGCTCAAGAACAGAATTTAGTGGATCGGAGTGGCCTCCATGTGTAGAAGGGTTAAGTTGGGGCAGGTAACGGAGAAAAAAAGAAGAAAAAAAAAAAGAAGAAAAAATACCGATTGAGGGCACTCTCCTATACAAAAATGTATACACATTGTGCCATTTGCTGATGATCTAGTTTGAGTGGCTATTAGGTGCCAACTTTCGGTTTACCGGTGACAAACTTTGAAAGATAAGTTAAACGGTTAGCAAACTAACCGGTAACCCCCAGCACTAGTGGTAATTACCAATTGATCGAAACATAAAAAGGGGGGGGGGGGGCAGTGAAATAGCAAAGAAATATGGGCAGTCCATCTTTAATAAGAAATCCATTGTCGATTCCTTTCCTGTATCTATAGAATGAGCTGTTTGCCTGTAAGCACTGGGACGTGAACAGTGTGGCTTGCATAGAAGACAGATGTTATGTACTTACGCCAGCTGAATACTCAAGGTGAGTCGGGTGTAATGAACAAACCCTTGCTTCTTCTCTAAGAGGCAAGTTACTTTTTTATTGGTCCATGTCCAAACCAAGTCAATTAGTGGATGTACTTTCAAAAACAAAAATCAAGTTCGGAAGGGATTGGTTTTTTTGTAATTTTTTTTCTCGCATAACAAAAAATAAACTGCTTTTACAAAACGAATTAGCGGTTGTACTTTCAAAACCAAAAAACTGGTTCAGTAGGGATAATAATAATAATAATAATAATGTAAATTTATACAGCACACGTATCCACCAAACTAGTGCTCAAGGCGCATTACATTATTACCCCTGCTCATCAGGCGCATAAATCATTCCTGAAACCATCTCAGCTCCCTGGGGAGGATACAGCTCAATTGCTGCCATTTCGGCGCATATAGGGCTAGTCAAACACAACAACCAACTCTGCCCTCACAGGTACCCATTTAACCCTGGGTGGAGAGAAGCAATTATGGTAAAGTGTCTTGCTCAAGGACACAAGCACCATGGTCGCGGTTGGGATTCGAACCCACATTCTGATGATTCGGCCATCAGAACACAAATCCGATGCACTAAACCGCTCGACCATGGCACTCCACAGAGATGTGTGTTTTTTCGGGGGGTTTTTTTTTTTACACTGCTTTTGATACAATCTGGTTTTGGAAAAGAAACTCGGCTGGATCAGGGGATAAATTTTCATTGTGAACTTTCTAGTTATTTGTTTGCATTATTTGACCATTCGTTGGACCCATTATTAGAGGGGAACAATAAATAAATTAATATCTGATCAGGTCAAATCAAGTAGGTTGGATTAGGACAGTCATCAGTAAATTTAATTTACTTTCATTGTTCTTTTAAAAATGTTTTGACATTCTGCAGTATAAAAGTGGATTGAATTATGCAAAGTGTCTGAAATCTTTGGTGCCATAACTGTCTTTATTGTGAGGTGAAAACTGTTGATTGCTTGCTTAAATTTACTTTTAAATTTATTTTAAAATTATTTATTATTATTTTTTAACTCAAATTAAGCTTGGGTTTCTCTAGACTACAATGTAATTTAAAAAAAACTACAAATTCTTTAAATGCATCCAAACTTTATAAGAATCAGGAGAGAAACCATTTCATCTCATTTCATCGTGCATTTAGTCTCATGTGGGAAATGGATGTTTGAAATGGATGTTTTCCTTTTCAAATTTTAATACATGTATATTTCACATTTTATCTTTAATGGAATCATTTCCCAAGTTATTTTGTCCCATCCCCAACTTCAAATCAAATAATTTTGTATATCAGAGTTCATTAACCCTATCCCCTAGGTATTCTGGCTAGGAACTTTCCTGAATCCTCCAAAATCCATCAGTGCACTTTTGGAAACATGCCCTTATCTTCAAAATGCACCATAAATTTTCGTTGATCTTTCATATTCAGCACTTACGGCCTGTACTTTTGTCCCATTTGAAGAGGTAAAAGTACCAGTTTCCAACAGTGCTGAATTTCCCCAAAAAGTGCCCCTTGGAGGATTTTGCAGGATTTGGGGTAGTTAGGGTTAGTTTAGTAATCGGATAATTACACTCCCTTAAAAAATTAAATTACCAAAAAATGTTCTCTGGGACGCTTTTCAAAAGAAAAATGGTCACAAGTTAAAATGAAACGGAATGCTAATCCTATTTTGGGTGGACCTCTCGTTAGGTATCGAGCCAAGCTTCAGAGATTGAAAGAAGCCATTATCCCGGGCAGGCCGTGCGTGCCTGAACACCCAGACAGCTACCCACGGACGTACCGCCTGCCTCCCAATGACGCCAGCCCAGCCAATGTGTTCCTGTGCAGGCAGGTGTACGACTTTCGCCAGAAGAGGGTCCTGAAGAATCCCTCGTGAAGGGCAGAGAGAGGTCCGTCGCACCGGAACTGATGAAGATGGATCGGATCAAGTACTGGTTATGGAAGGAGCTGCTGAACGAGAAGTCTGTATTGCAGCAAGTGATGGGGGAAGTGTAGTGCTCCATGTTATTGTGGTTTGTGGTTTCACCCTCCCTTTACCACCCCTTCCAAAAAAAAATAAAAAATACCTACTCTCCAAATAAAAAGTTACAAAAAAAGGAGAGACAAGCCAGCTATGAATATGACGTGTGAAGAGAACATGAACCACAATTCCTTATTTTTTAGCCTTTCTTCAAGCACTGATCCGGCCTGTCTGCCAAGCAGCAATGAGGCTACACTGTATCCGCTCACTGTGTAGTGTTGAACAGATGTCTTGCAGACGTCTTGATGGGAGACTAAGCATGCCCAACTGTGGGATTGCTGCTAAGAATGGGCGGGTACCGAGGCCCATCAGTGTTTTGTCACATTGCTTCCTGTTGGTATTATAGTTACTAGTCTGCAAGGGGATTTGTTTTGTTAAAGGGAAGGTACAACATTGGTTGTTGCTTGGTTTACAAAATTACCAAATGATTTTCTGAAAGCTAACTTGGTAAAAGTAGTAATCCTGAAAACTAATACAGTCTGAAGGGCTCTCAGTTCAGAGAAAGCACACCAAAAATAAGCACATTTTCAAAAAGGTTGTCAGATAGCAAATTCCTGTGTGTTTTCTGAATAGAAATTGTCAGTGTTTTTTTTAAATGTTTTTCTCCTGACTTAGACTCCACATTGAGCTGAAACTTTCATGGATTGGTGTTTTTTTTTTTAATGCATATCCTGATTCAAAGAAAGTAAGCATACCCATAGAAACAGTTTCACCAACATTACCAAAGTTGTACCTTTTCTTTGACCAAAGAAATTACTCAAATAAATCTTGAACAAATAGTTTCACTGACTCAGGATTGTCGAGTGCAAAGCATTTGAAAATATTGTATTTTGAGGTTTTAGGCCAAAACAAAAAGTCTCAGGTTTCATGTCATAGGTTGGCTTCAAATTCGTTGCGGGGATGCATTTTTTTTTTTTTTTTGCCAACCAGTGAAATACGTGATACATGTATATGCGGTTATTGGAACCAGACCAAATTTCCCACACACAAAGTATGGTGGCCAAGAGAGGCCTCACAAATCGGGCAAACGTTCATTCCCCTATGTGAAGAAGTCATTTAAAAAACACAGCACAGCAGATTTCCAATTGATCCAGCAATTTGGGCTGCAATTGGACATCATATCATAGCAAAAAAAAATAAAAAATTAAAATACCTCTGAAGTGACGCGTGCGGAGACCAGAAACTGGAGACTTTTTTTTTTGGCCTTATCAAATTTTTTTTTATATAGACTTCATTTTCATATTTTTGTTCTCATTTGATCTCACTTTTTTATTTTATATATATATCCTGCACAAACAGAAAAAGTGGTTCCAATTTGCAATAAAACGTAAACTTGTTAACAGATATCACCAAATTCTGCAAATCATTCTCAATCCGAGACTCCTTTGCAGTTTTTGTGCCATGTCCACATCTGTATTGTACGCATGCATTCAGTTAGTGCGTATAGATCTGTCAGAGACATCGTGTCACACACTTTGCATGATGGATGTTTTCATAGTTTGCATAGGGTGGGCGGAGACTTTGACCAAATTAGGATCGTTGTATCGAAGACAGTGTTACATTATGAAAGTCCTTTTTTATTTTTTGATCTGGATCAACTTTGCTGAGCACTAAATAGCTACGCAAAGCAAAAATTGGTCACCAGTCAAATTGTCATGTAATGTACATGTATATTGCTTCTGACTGCTTCCAAGGAACATTTTTGCTAGGATGACAATTTTCTAAGCAACATTTTCTGCTTGGCACCTCTGTGAAATTGGGCCTGTATTTGTGTCCTCCAAATTGTGAAGCTTGGCGAAGGGCCGTTTCAGGACATGTTTTATTCTTTCAATATTTTATCAATTTTTTATATTAAAATGTGATTTACAGATTTCCTAGATGACATGTCTGAAATAGATTATTTGATGGTATCCCAATATATGTTTGAAATACTACTTAGAGAATAGATACGTTATTTATAAATATTGTTTGCACTTCAGATGTTTTTTTTTCCAGTGGGAATGTATATATATGTACAAATAACTAAAATCCTTTATTCCTTACCCAAGTGAGTGATATATTATATATATATTTTTTGGTGAGATGTGCGGTGTGCACTAGGAATAGTTTCACTAATAGTGAGTCGAGCAAAGCCGTGGTATTACCAAAATGTTGGTATACCTAATTGTAACGAAAGCAAGCATACTGTGTAAATTAAATATACAGATATATATTAACTTTATAACCTATATAGAGTATTGTGATGTACAATGTATAGCCATGAAAGAAGTGAATTAAACAGGTTGTCAATGCAGGGTATAGGTGTCTTAGTTGGGATTTTAGGATCAAGATTGTATTATTAATTTGTGTGGTACGCATCCCTTGAAGAATGAACTTGTTTTGTAAAACTTGTAACTTTGCATGGTGAAGAGGATAAGTAAGACTAATTGCGGTGACACCATGTGAATTTCTCAATTGAGTAGTAATTAGTTCTGAAAAGAACT
Source organism: Zoroaster sp. YZ-2022 (assembly GCA_029582265.1). Taxonomy (NCBI): domain Eukaryota; kingdom Metazoa; phylum Echinodermata; class Asteroidea; order Forcipulatida; family Zoroasteridae; genus Zoroaster; species Zoroaster sp. YZ-2022. The sequence goes on along the minus strand of CM055821.1, from coordinate 6,519,758 downwards.
GGAGGTTACATTCTCCCGAGGACGATCACAGAGCCATACTGATCGAAACGTCGAGTTGTAACCTCCAGTTCTTTTCAGCACCAATTACTACTCAATTGAGGATTTCACATGGTATCAACGCAGTTAGTCTTACTTACTGAACTTGCTTTGGTTTTAGGGTCCTTATGTGCATTTTATGCTTGCAATTATTATTATTATTATTATTATTCATGGTTTATTAAAAACATTCAATTTGGTTGCCAACGGCAAAATTACATTGAATTTACAAAATTTACAGAGATTAACATAACAAAATAAACAATCAAGAGTTCCAAAGAGACATCTTAAAAATGAGTAGTATAATAAAGAATATATAAGATAAAATAAATAAATTAAAACTGATAAGACGAGTAAAATAAAAAGCAATTTACAAAGAATATATACAAATATATGTATGTATAAAACTTGAAGCTTGAAGCCCCCCCCCCCCCCAAAAAAATAAAAATAGAAAAGCTAACAATTAATGGCAGTTTTCATTTAGTAGTTTGACCATGTAAGGGATTGCACTATTAACATGTCTCTTGGTACGTACATTAGGAGTTGTCAATAAATGTGAGTTACGTAGTAAACGGCCATTACTATCTCCTCTAGAGTTCGTATGCAATAAAGAGTTCGTATGTAGGAGGAAACGTGGAAAAGTTATTCGCAGTTTAAGATTAAAAAATAAAACGCACCATTGAAAAGACACCCGCTGCCATTGAAACAATAGAACAAACACACGTAGAATTGATATTAGCTTTGATGCTATATTTTGTTCATGTGGAATGTTTGGAAATTATCAAGAGTTGAGGGACTTTTTAGAATGAATTTTTAGCACCAGATTTGAGTATTTAATAATCAGAATTTATTCCGCGCTTCTAACTAGACAACAAAAGCGGCCTTGTATTAGTTTTAGTAGCCCCAGGTCATCGGGCCTGCGGCATTCCTAAAACCATCTCAACTCCATCAGATACATGCATGCAGTTAACCATTCACAATAACAAACTCTTCCCTCACAGGTTACCAATTTACTCCTGGGTCCACCCAGAAGCTTCATTTAAGCGCCTTGCTTAAGATCACAATCACTATAACAACAGTCATGACTTGAACGCTGGTGCATTAAACTGCTCAGCCACAACCTTCAGGCATGATATTCTACCATGAAACTAACTTCAGACCATGGAAACTTTCCTTGTGTATCATTTTATTGTAAATACCAAGATAAAAAACAGTTTCCTTGCTATACATGGCTATAGAGGTAAACCGCTATAGGCTAGTATATGCCTAATGATAATGGCAAACATTTTTCCTACTTTTTCATTTTCTCACAATATCAGCCCTGAACCTTCCAATGTATATCTTGATACATATTTATCATTCTGTTTGACATCCTAAGAATAATGCATGCTACTTCCTGTAATCCCTTTCACCAATCCCTTTTGTCCTCGATCCATTCCTCCACTTGCAAATATATATATATATATATATGTATGTATGTATGACATCCATTAACCTTTGACCTGCAACTCACAAATGAGAGATCTGATTGGTTAAAAATATATTAACTCCTCGTGTTTAGGTTGGTGAAATTTTTGCGTCGGGAGATAAACAATTGATTTAATTTTGCCCTACACCGACGTGTGTATAGCACTGTATACTCGGTGCTTTCCGAGGGGATTCTATCCGGCCAATTGTCATCGGGCAAGCTCGGTGGTCGAGAGGTTAAGACGTCTGCACTAGTAAGCAGTAGGTCGTGGGTTCGAATCCCGCCCGAGTCGCCTGTGTAATTTTTTCACAGACACTCGGAAAGCACCGAGTATACAGTGCTATACACACGTCGGTGTAGGGCAAAATTAAATCAATTGCCCTTGTGTTGTTACATCTGGGAGATTGCCTTTGGAGTTTTGTTATGTGTGTGTTTATTGAACTGTCGTCGATTACATAGATCATTTATTGCAAATTAATTGTATTGGTGGCACATACGTCAATATTTCAGTGATGCTGTTTTGACCTGTTGATGGAAGTAGTTGAAACCACAAACACTCTTTTACACACGTTCTTTAGATTAGAACCAACAATGAGGTTGAATTATAACTGTTTACCAAAATGTTGTTGTTTACACTGTACGTTTGTTTGTTGCTTGGTTTGCGTACCTGGTTCGCTTGCTTGTTTGATCGATTTGTCTGTCTGTTGGTTTTTTGGTTTTTTTTGGTGCGTGTGTATATATGTATGTGTGTATATATATATATATATATATATATATATATATATATATATATATATATATTCCTCCTTTGTTTACTTCCTACACTACCATTGGCTTCACCAGATTGGTGCCTATTTTTAATTGGCTACTATTTTCCCGCTTTTTTGGATCCCTCCCCATGATCCTTTGCTTTCCCTTTTCCCTATAAATGGATGTGGTTTTTTATGTTTGTATCTTGTCTACGCCTCTGATGAAGGTCCGATTTGGATCGAAAGCTAAGGCCACCCTCCCGATTTAATTTATATATATTTAATTTAATATATATACTACCGGAATAAAGTAACTGTGCATCATTTGAAGTTATGCTATTTTTTAATGAAAAAAGATAATACAATGATTTGTGGTGTTCTGTTAAATCACTGTTTAACTGTTAACAGGATAATCTCGAAATCTGTATGCTTGGACACTAGGCGCGTGACACGTCCTTGAAGAGATGTGGTGTCAAAAGTCAGTTCACAAACTCAGTATCGTGTGTGTCCACCATTGGCGTTGATGCAGGTCTGAGATACAGGGACGAGATCATTGGGCCTCATGTGCAAGCGTTCATTCAAAGACAAGGACGCAACATCACGCTTCAGCAAGATAATGCCTGTCCACATGTCGCTCGTGTTGTTACAGATTTCCTGAGACAGCAGAACATTCCGGTACTCCCCTGGCCAGCTGTTTCTCCGGACCTGTCCCCTATCGAGCACGCTTGGGATGAAATGGAGCGACGTTTACGTCAAGCCCAGAATCAGCCATTGACGTTAGCTGAATTGGGACAAGCGTTGGTTCAGACATGGAACAACATTCCCCAAGCTTTCTTCAATCGCTTAGTGTCGCCTCTATGCGTCCGCCGTTGTCAAGCCTGCATCAACGCCAATGGTGGACACACACGATACTGAGTTTGTGAACTGACTTTTGACACCACATCTCTTCAAGGACGTGTCACGAAGCCTAGTGTCCAAGCATACAGATTTCGAGATTATCCTGTTAACAGTTAAACAGTGATTTAACAGAACACCACAAATCATTGTATTATCTTTTTTCATTAAAAAATAGCATAACTTCAAATGATGCACAGTTACTTTATTCCGGTAGTATATATATATATATATATATATATATATATATATATATATATATATATATATGGTGTTTGTTTGTGTGTGTGTTTGTTTGTTCATTCGTTTGGCTGACTGTAAATTATAAGTCAATTCTTGATCACTTGATGTGCCTTTCTATTAATTTTTGAAACAAATGCCTGATGATGTAACCTGTGAAATAATTATGGAATGTCACCAATAAAATGTCACCTTTAAACATGTCACTCATAGAATGTCACCTTTAAAATGTTACTTGTAGAATGTCACCTATAGAATGCAAACCTGTGTACTGTCACCTTATCCAAATGTAACCATTAATGCACATCTATTTAGTTTCAGTTACAGATGTACTAGTCCTTTGAGCTAGTGGAAGGTTAGTTTCTTGCACGGTTAAACGGACAATATCGTCACGATCAACAGGGCATGGAATCGGAGTGTTAGTTTTAGATTAACTCAGTGACTGAAAA